>JBAMMX010000027.1:15973764-16366907 GCA_037126225.1 Dillenia turbinata | reverse complement strand
TTCATGATTATGAGAGTGGTAGCGATGGGAGTGAATCGTAGGAGGAAGACGAGATGAGGATGAAGAAATTCCATTTCTATTTAATATGGGGGAAGGAACATAATGGTCGATGATTACAATGACTATAAACTCATTCAAATCGATAATGATCATACTTCTCGGAGTTAGAAGTGGGCATGGTATTCAAATCCAAAGAGGGTTCAACACGCAAAGGGAAGTTGCGTTACCTACGCACAGGATGGATAGGTTTTTCTGCTGTCCACGAGTAACATGCGCGTGGTATGTGCGTGTTCACCGCATGAAGATCAAACCGTTTGTGGCGTGTAAGAGCAAAGCAAAAAAGAGTCATGGATTTTGAGAAATTACAAAGCTAAATTTTAAACAAACTTGTTTCCCAACGACCGTATCTGATCACCCCAATCTCGACCGTAAAATGGTGGGTCGTTTGATCCGGCTCATAAAAAGAGAGAATGTGGATTATAAGGTCCGTGATGTTGTTGAGGAGATGAGAAGTTTTGGAGTAAACGTGTCCTGGCAAGAAGGCCCGGTTGGGGCGGAAGAAATCAGAGATGGTTTATGTGGAATTGGGAAACATCATATACGTTGTTACCCCAATTTATGTTAGCACCGCAGCAAGGAGCAATCCCGGAACTAGCCTTGAGTGGAAGGTAATCGAACAGTCGTTTATCCGATAAAGTGTTTCTCGTCCAGCTTTTGGGCTCTTCAAACCATGCATCGATGCTTTTCATCATTGCAAGCCAGTGGATCAAATATTGACGGTAATGCTTCAATATGGGAAGTACAAAGAGAAAATTCTTCTATTGTCACAGGACGACGCCGCTAATCACATACTTCCTTTGTGCTTTGCAATTGTTGACGAGGAGAGGTGCTTAATTGGTCATGGTTTTTTGGAGAATCTAAGATTGCATATCATTAGTGATCGCCTGGGAATATGTTTGATCTTCCGAGTGGGTCACGGTGATAATGGGATCTATTGAGAGAATCCTCACTTGCAACCGGCCATTTGTGTACCACCAATTGTGTTCGAGGCATGTTGAAGCCAATTTTAGCAAACACTTCAAAAAATAAACCGCTAACGGACATGATGCATAAGGCCGCAGAGCAATCTACGGGGACGAGAAAGTTCGGAGGCGGTGATGTGTGAAATGATACCAGTGATGAAAGACATTTGGTGGTTGATGCAAATTCCGCTTGAAAAGTGGACATCAGGTTGCGATGGGGACGACGTTGGGGCATAATGACAACCAATAGATCGAAGCATTTAATGGGGTTCTTAAGGGGCAAGGAAGTTTCCTTATCATCGTACGTGGTCAAGGCAACATTGTACCAGACAAAATTTTTTAATAAAAATCGAAATGGAGCCGCAGTTTATACAGGATGGGAAAACATGGCCTCCTGCGGTGACTCGACAGATTACGGAGAAACGAGCATAAAGGTAGATATCATCGGTTTACAACTTTTAACAGACGACCGATATATGAGATCCGCACCAATATTCACGGAGGCAGGTGGGAAAACGAGCATACAAAGGCATATGGATGGCCCATCATGTAGTTGTGGAAAGTATACAATATACAAGCTTCCCGTGGTCACACATGTGTGGAGTAGGTATGTGAAGACATGGGAATTCAGCTTGCCGACCTTGTTGGACAGATTGCACACATGTGAAGTCATGCTTTTGACCCACGCTCGGCCGCTTTATCCACTTGGTCACTATGACTATTGGCCCCCTTTGTCCTGCTCTCTCTCTCGGCAATAATCTCACGTTTAAACTAGCCAAGGTGAAGGCCACGCAGAAGACACTCTGATCCGCAATGAAATGGATAGAAGGTACATTAACGCAGCGTTAGGCGCATGTGGCGAACACGGGCATAACCGTAATCATTGCCCAAATATGCCTTGCTTGGAAGAGAGGGAAGGCTGACGTGGCGTATAGGCTTATGATGTTTTAAATGTATTATGTATTATTGCCAAAAATGTTATGTATTATGTTTATTTCCTACATTGTGTCATTTTAAAGCATATTGCTAGTTCTGTTCTATGATGTTTTAAATGTAATGTATTTGCTTGCGAGTATGGCTTATCCTATCCCGCAGTTTGTCCCCGGGACCTCGTGACCCCACAGCATCGACATTGCAATCGACACACCGACCGAGAGTATTTGGAACTCACTGACACCCTATCGACGATCCGGTCCGACGTGTCGACAATGGATTTCTTGGAGTGCGAAACTCCTCTGATTTTAAGGGTTCGCCTGATCCCGTTACGCGTCGGTTTTTATGGCATTTATAGAGTGGGCTAAGCATAGTGTACGACCACGCACTCATAACGGCATTGGTGGAGCGATGGAGACAGAGAGACCCACACCTTTCATCTACTCACAGGCAACGACAATTTCTCTCGTGATGTCTCTATTCTCTGCCCAGTGCCACCCGATGGAGAGCCCGTAACAGAATAGACTTGACACTTCCAATCGCCGACCGTGTGATGTCTCGTAATGATCTCCTCGGTGTCATCCCTAGTCCGAATGATTTCTTGGCGACATCGAATAAAAAATAAATGCTATAACGCAGCTTTCTAAACTCACATCCATTAAATGATGATTCGTAATGGTTTGGTTGAGTATCATGCACGATGACGGATTATGCAAATTTTTGGTACACATTATCGGGGGATAAGTCCTGGATCGAAGGTTAAATTATTGTATTTGGAGCTACCGCGAGATCTTGACCTATGGCCGGTACATATAGTTGGGGTAGTGCCGTACTTGCTACTACTGTACAGTAACTATGTCGAGCCTGGCCGAAGGAGTCAACTGGGATCTCTGGTCCATTATTATTGGTTCGGTAGTTTTGTTAATAATAGTACGCTTCAAATTTAAAACCTATAGTGAGCAATGTTAACTATTTTTTGTTTTTACTAGCTTTGGGCATGGGAGTAGTAATACCTATGTTTACTCCGACTCGACGACAAGTCGTTGATCCCGTGCCCACCGATTTCAATATGCCGGCCGGACCACGTGGATCTCGATTGTTATAATCACTACCTTAATATGTTTATTTTACCGTTTTCCTTACCTTTGTTCGTGAATCAGAATCTCAGTAGATTTTCGCAATGCATGGGATGTTCCTCAAGTTTTGTTACACGTGACGATATGTTCTTCGGACATATCGTGACCAACTTGATCATATGAGATCTTCTCGATGTAAAGTTCACCATCCTATTCTTAGTTATAATTTTTTCAGCTATGATATATATAGTAACGGACCGTTTTCTTCTCTAGTTTGTATGGATGCCGGATTCGATTCCGATATCCAATCATTGGCTTCCATATTGTCTCAACGGATCTGGAATATGGCGTGCCTCCGTACCGCTGAGATGTTTCGAGGTTGTTGAGCTTCGTACCCTCAAAGGGTAATGAGACACCCGGCTAAGCAGGTATTCCTTCACCCGGCCGATACCAATCGGGATCTCCATCGTATTGATCGACGTGGGGAGAAGTCGTAGACCGGAGGATTGCGCATAGGGTTTATTTTGGCAAAATCGGCGATATCATGTGGTCCAGGGTAGGAGTGCTATGGTTCTTCGACGACTACATTAGACTACATGACATGGTTTCGCCGAATAACACGCCTATATATTTCCAATCCCGAACATCGCCCTGAGTGGTTATCACCCGATGGGAACACATATAAATCACTCGTAAGTAACATCTTATCTACAATTTGAACTACATGTCATTTAATGTATTTTCAATAATTAGTTTATTACATCCATATCATATGTAGTGTCAAAATCAAAGTCAAATTCACTCAGACGTCCGACATGCTTGCCGCCGAGGGGTGTGATTACGAGAACCCGCTACATTAGAGATTTAGCACCGATTCTATCCGCATGTTTGGTAGTGCTCCACCCGAGGGTTATTATCCCGACACATCTACACAAATGAGAGGTATCGGCCAAGGCCGTATATCGCATCCACATCCGTCATGCGGCTCATTATGAAGAGGCAATGTCGTCAAGATCGTCATGGAGGGGACTACGAAGGCACGGTGACACACCGATAGCATCTTCTTTTCTCGTTTCTCCCACTCCCGTATATACCCGCTTATGCAGATCATGATGATGTTCCTCTGATTGAACCACCACGACGTAGTATTCATGAACGACGTCGTCGTACTTATTCGCAGGATATTGGCCCCGCAGTGCTGGATCTCGGAAGCACCGAAGAGGGTCCATCGCATGCCTAGCTCCACCCCCACCTCTTAGCTCGTAGGCTCAGCCGTGTCCCTACTAGACGTCACCCACCTAGAAATGCCGGCCGTCCTCCCGTGGTACTTAGTTATCATTTTGAAGATTGTGTATTTGATCTAATTAGTTTATTAAATGTAAAATATTGCTCACAATTGAATGTCCACGCTCGTCTTGAAACTTGTTCACCTAATAAATCGTAGTAAGCATGTTATGCAATTTGTCATTGTATAATTGAACATTTCTTGACCTGCAAAATAGGTTTGGTAGTAATGATGTGTCCACTTATGAAATTGGTATTGATATTTGATACAATCAATTCAACCCCCTTCTTTATTACATTTGATATCAACAATATGAATTAGTCATGACCGGTCAAAGTTGGCTACTTATAACATAATTACAAATATTTATTCTTTCCGTTTACGCATACAGGGGTATAAAAGATTATTTCATTTACCAACTACCAGATTTATAATACCTTAAATTTTCTACAAAATTTCCACATTATAGAGAGAACAAAATAAACTCAAAATTTTATACACTACAACCCTAGAAGAAATAAAAGACGCTTATCAAATAATATTTAATTTTCAGAACTAAGACGCTTAATTCGTCTTAATTTATTATTTCTCTTCCTTTTTCATATTAAAATTTATATTTTTGATTTATTTTAAACATTTTTTAATTTAACCAATAATATTACAAATTTATGTATCAAGCGATATTTATTGTTACAAATTTAATATTAAAAAATATTTTTCATGGCCATCCTACATCATTAATTTTTATTTATTATATATTTTAATTTTTAATTAATCATTTTTTTCACTTTTGATTTTATTGAGTAAATTTTTCTTATTTTATTAATAATTTTTCAATTAATTGTTTCTATATTTCCTTCCGAAAATTTATCGAAACATTAAATAAATATTTTTATTAATTCTTGGTTAATATTTAATTTCTTCTTATTCACAAGTTTCTTCATTATTTCTTAACATTCATTATTTTTTCAATTATTTATTAACTTTTTTAAAAATATTTTTCCATTGTATTTTCTTCTTTACTTATAAAATTTCAAATTGTTTTTTATTACTTATATATTTTCTTTTTAAATTAACACTTCATTTTCACTTCTTTAATTACTTTTTAAGTTTTCCATATTTTCCTTTTCATTATTTTTAATATTATTATATCTTATAATTTTAAATATTATTGATTCATATTTCTTTTTCCCTTATTTATATTAATTAAAATTATAATGTTTCATAACTATTTTTTCCTCACAAAAAAAAAAACACAAAAAAACAACTTATTTTACCATTCTTACTAAATTTTTAAAATTTTACCCCTACTTAATTAACAATTACTATTTTAAATTTATTTTAGAACAATTTTTTCAAAGATTGTTCTAATCTTAATTGTTTTACACTTTTTAAAATATTAAGTAGATTTTTTCTCATTAAATTTCCTAATTTAACTAAATATTTAATTTGTTTTATTATTTATTATTTATTATGAAATACATATTTATAGATCACTTTTATTACTTATTTTTAAATTAATTTTATTAATCGTCACTTTTATTATTTATTTTAAAAAATTTTAAACTAATTTTTTACCCTTATTAATATTTAATTTCACATAATTAAATTTTAAAAAAGGAGAAAGCGCGATCCAAGACCGCTTACAAGAGAAAGCGCGATCCGGGATCGCGCCTTCCAGAGATAAAAGCGATCCGAAACCGAGCTTTCTCTTGTAAAAGCGGTCTTGATCGCGCTTTCTATTTTGGGAAAAAAAAACCGCTCTATTTCGAGATTTCAACGCAAACACTCTATTTTGGGAATTACCCCACCCTACCCGTACACCGCTTATTTCTTTTCTAACTCCTCGATGGCCGCCAGCTATTTTTTTTACCACATTATGTTTTCCTTTTTCTTTTTTCTTTTTCCTTATTTTTTCAACCACGATTCTTATACTTTTTTAACCATTTTTCTTTTGTTTTTTTCCCAATTAAACCTTTATTTTTTTAAAACCACGCTTTATTTTCATTTTCTTTCAAATCCTTATACTCTTTTCCAACCGCCAATACTTTTTTTTTTAATTCAAACCCTTACATCTTTTTTCTACACTTTTTTTCATTTAAATTTTTCGTCATTTTTTACCATACTTTTTTTTGCTATTTAGGTGCTTAGACTTTTTTTTTTTAAATCCGTGAACACACTTTTTTTTTTTTCAACACTTATTATTCAACCGCACTTTTATTTCTTTTTGGGCTTCCCTCGATAGTCATCCAATATTTTTTTGACCACACTACTTTTTTCATTCACGTCCTTGCATATTTTTTGGACCCTTTTGTTGTTTGGATTCTTCATCTTTTGGGATCATACTTTTTTCATTCAGGTCCTTACATTTTTTTTGATCCATGACCACACTTTTTTTTTCCTTCAAGTCCTTGCACTATTTTTTGATCACTTTTTTTTTCCCAGCTTAGTCCTTTGTCTTTTTAGGAACCACGCTTTTTTTTTCATTTGGTTTCTTGCACATTTTTTACCCTTTTTCATGCCTTTTTTTTTTTTCATTCGGTCCTCACACTTTTTTTTTACCCATGACCACAATTTGTTTTCTTTATTCAGGTTTTTGCACTTTTTGACCTCTTTTTTCGTTTAGATATTTTATCTTTTAGAACATTACTTTTTTTTTTTAATATTCAAATCATTGCACCTTTTTACCCCCTTTTTTCGTGCTTAGGTTTTTTATCTTTTAGGACATAGGTTTTCCTCTTGTATTTTTTTTTACCTCACATATGACCGTCTCTTTATTTTTAGACCGCATTCATTCCGATATATATAAGGCGCAAAAGCACTTACTTTGAGCATTTCTTTTTGAATGTCACTACTAGGTCGCCCCATATTTTTGGGACTTCACATTTTTTTCCATTCAAATCCCTCATACTTTTTCGTTATGACCCTTTTTTTTCTTAGGACTTTTATACTTTTGGGACCAACACTTTGTTTTTTTTTTTTTTTTGTTTAGCTCAGATCCTTGTGTTTTTTAACTTTTTTTTGCTTGGGTCTTTCATTTTTATAGGACCATATTTTATTTTTTTCATTCAAATCCTTTCACTTTTTTTTGATTTTTTTTTTCACTTAAGTCATTCATTTTTTGGATCATATGTTTTTCTCCTTTTGTTTCCTTTTTTACTCCATGGTTGTTCCTTTATTTTAGATCGTAGTTTCTTTTTTTTTTTTCGTTTAAATCCTTGCTTTTTTATTTTACCCATCTTTTTTGTCTCTTAAGTCCTTTGTTTTTTGGGATATAGATTTTTCCTCTTTATTTTTTTTGGCCTTATAAATGGTCATCTATTTATCTTTAGATCTCAATTTTTATTTTTTTTCCCATTCAATTCTCTTTTTTACCTAATTTTTTCCCCTTAGATTGTTTGTCATTTTTAGACATAGGTTTTTCCCTTTTTTGGTTTCACTTGTTCATTCGGATCTTTTTTCTTTGACCCAAAAATTTTTCCACTTTAGTCCTTCGTTTCTTTGAAATATAGGTCTTTTTTCTTTTGTTTTTTTTCTCCCATAAATAGTCGTCCCTTTATTTTTAAACTACTATTTTTATATTTTTTTCATTCAAATCCTTGCTTTTTTTTTTTTTAATTTTTGACCTTTTTTTCCACTGAGTCATTTTGTTTTTTTTTTTTAAACATGGATTTTTCCCACACTTATTGAATATTACTTTTTTGACGTCCCCAATTTGTGATCAAGCATACTTTGGGACTCTACCTTTTTTTTTTCATTCAAATTCTTTTACTTTTTCTTTTTAACCAAATTTTTTTCCTCCCAGCTTAACTTCTTCGTATTTTTAGGACTACACTTTTTTTTTTTTGTGTTATTTAGATCCTTGCACTTTTATCAACTTTTTTAAGCTTAGATCCCCGGAACCACACTTTGTTTTTTTTTTGTTTCATTTAAATCCTTCTACTTTTTGACCATTTTTTCGCTTAAATATTTTATCTTTTTGAGAGCATAAGTTTTTTTCTTTTGATTAGCCTAACGGATGATTGTTTCTTTATTTTTAGATCAAATTTTTTTAACTCAACTTTTTTCTCACTTAAGCTCTTTATTTTTTGGGACATAGATTTTTCCTCCTTTATTTTTTTACCTTGGCAGATGGTCATTTATGGTTTTTAAACTATAATTTTTATCTTTTTTATTCTAAATCTTCACTCTTTTGTTATCCATTTTTCTTTCCTTTAGGTCACGAGGTCATTTATCTTTTTTAGACAAGGTTTTTCCCTTGTTGGCCCTAATTTGTCCATTTAAGTCTTTTTTTGCCTCTTCTTTTTTTTTCATTTTAGTCCTTCATCTTTTAAACATAAATTTTTTCCCATTTTTTTTTTATTTTTTCTCATGGATAGTTATCCATTTATTTTAAATTACTATTTTTTATTTTTTTTTTTCCATTCGAGTTTTTTTTTATTATTTTTCTCCCATCGAAGTCTTTCATTTTTTAACACAAAGTTTTTTCCCTTTTGTTTCTTCGAGCTCCAAGATGGTCATCTTTTATTTCTATTATCTTTTTACTCTATTTATTACCTTTTTTAAACCTCATTTATTAGTCTTTTTAAAAATTCAATGGTTAGACTCTTTTTCTGTCTTGATATACGTTATATTTTTCTAATAGTTTAGACACTAATTTTGTTCAAATATTAAATTATTATAAATTTAACAAATATTTATATAGTAAAAAATACAGTTGATATCTTGTGAGCACTAGCTCATTAGTGCGAGGCAATAGCTAATTTGTTCAAACTAGGAGACGAATCAATGTTATCAAAAAAATCACTGTAAAATATAATTTTTGTTTTTTTATAATATATCTTATTTTATAATTACGTTAAATTCATTTAAATCTAATTCGATTCGAGTTAAGGTTTTAAGAAACACCGACTCTTCCGGTGCTTAATCTTGTAGTATACAAAAATTGAATTCAACGTCTTAATTTAGAACTACAGTAACTAAAATAATTGAGTGTTGGTTGAAACATACATTTTAAAGATAGGCAAACGAGGATTTTGAAAAAGTACCATAGTCCTTGTAAATAGCAGTGGCACTCATCAGCGCCTACATCAAACAAAAAGTTCAAGAATAATTACCTTTCATTTGACATTCACAACGCAGCAAATTTGGTTGAAGGAATTGAAACACATGCTCCTCTTGGTGTGAAATTACAAAATGTAAACTACAGTGAAAAGAGTTTTGAGAGAACAAAGTGAATCGTTATTTTCGTGTGTGAAAAACAGAGACTCGCAAGCATTGTTTCAACAGTAGCACCATGCAACGCCACTGTAACAAATACGTTGATTGCTTCATATGCAACACCACCGTAACAAATACGTTGATTGCTGCCATCTTTTTATTTTTTTGATAACAGAAGTATTCAAAACTAAGATCTCCAAATTGAGGGAGAAGGATTCGAACTAAGATCTCCAAATTGAGGAAGTTGTGATCACTAAACTTCCCTTTAAATCCCTGATTGCAGCCACCTTAAGTGACAAAATCAGTGGCACTATGAATGTTTCTGGTTTAGATACCACATAAATGACTTGAAACCACCATTCACTTTCTGCACTTTCATTAGCACAATTCTACAAAAATTAATCGACAACCCCTAATATGACTTTGGAGCCAATACTTTAGGGTGTCACGTTTCATCCCTACGGTTTTATCCTTGGCAATGTGATTTTCAATGCCATTTTGCTGCCCATAGCAGATTTCATCTTCGCTATGCTTGCCCACCCCCTCGCCTTTTTCCTTTGCTAGAATCAGTGGTAGGCATACTTGTTATTTGTGATCCTACCATCTTATCTTGTAATATCCCCCCCCCCCCCCAAGTATATGACGGGAGCCAAATGACCAAACAACTGCCATACTGTTTCCCACTAGGATTCAGAGAGCCGTTTGATTATGGTATAAATAGAATAGTTGTAGACTGATAAATCCCAGCAGGTTCTGCAGCAATTGCATGAGACCAAAAAAAGGCCCAAGGTCAAGGTCATCCAGTCTCCAGTTCCAAGTTGGATAAAATTCAAAAAAACAAGTGGAACATGTGTAAGAATTCAATCCACTCATATTTGCCCGCTCAGGATCTATAAAGTAAGACCACATAGGATTCTAAAGGGATAACAATTTAGTACCAAATAATCTAATGGGAATTTTTTTATAAATTGTTTGTCTTGCAATCCATTGGCAATATCCTAGAGGAAGAGTCTACTAGAGCCCCAACTACTCTTCCCTAATCTCAATTCCATTACTTCACTTTGGCCTCTTTCAAGAGATCTTTTCCATTAGAAAACATCAATGACTCTTACTCCATTAGAAAACATCATTGACTCTTCTTTAATCAATTTTTTATATAAGAAAACATCATTGACTCTACTTTAATCAATAAAAGAACAACTAAAAGTCTCAGTAAGCATCCATCTCTCATGTGGATTAAACACAATATCCTTCTACCTCTTATGTGAACTAATGCACATTTACTTTTCCTCTCTGTGAAGCATGGACAGCACCCGCAAGTAGAACAGTTTTAAAAATTTTTATACAAACAGAGATTTTCATACGCGTGTCCACAACATAGCTCAACATCCTATATGCAGCTATAGCTTGTGTCGAGAAACCTTTAATTAAAAAGATAAAATTAAGGGCAGGACAGGACTTGTGGGCATTTCTAACTCCAGCAGCCTGCACAACATAATCAAATGCATTTTGGGGGCATCACTCACTAACTCAATAAGCCAATAACCTGTCAAACATACAATTTTACCAAATCATGTAATACAAACATCACCAAGATATACCACTCAATGGATATCTGAATCTAGGAATTTACAAACAAACGACAAAATAATCAATGGAAAAAAACTTAGATAGCAGCAAATAAGATCAGAAAAAACAAAAGATTGATGTTAAGAACTGCAAATGTTATACAAGAAAATGCCCAAATGTCACAGTAACAAGTTCAACCCAAAAGGGGAAAAAGCAACAGATAAAGTAGTATTATATTAGGAACAAAACTTCATTTTCTTAGTTGGTGCTGGTGCTATTTCATAAAGGAATGAATTGCATGAGTGTCAATCGCCTTTTCTCCTGAAAGAACAGCCCTCGGTGAGTCTAGCACGTCCTCCAGTCGGCTGGCACAAGACTGTCTGGCAATTGCCGCACACCACCACCGTCTGCGAGTGACTAAACACCGTCGTTCTGCATACAACAAATTCATTCATTAAATCAACACTTATTACCCATAGATTTAGGAAAATGAAGAAGAAAGATATGAATATAGATGAAGTTACTTACATGTTGAAGCATCCCTGGCACTTCACATCCTACAAACAAATAAGGAATGGAATTGAATAAGAAGATGATTGAAACTAGAGACAGCCAGAGAGAGAGAGAGAGGGAGATAGGGAGGAAAAGGAAGGGAGGAAGCGGGAGAGAGAGAGAGAGAGAGAGAGAGAGAGAGAGAGAGAGAGCATAGGACACCATGAAGAAAGAGTTGGGGGACTGGACGAGACGCTTGAGCTTGTGCTTCCTCTTCTCAAGTTCTGCCGGAGGATGAAGAAGATCTATGTCGTTCGGAAGAACCTAAGCAACAACCATGACCATGGTTATATCAACATCAAGATACACATACACACAGATCTTCTTACAAAGTCAAAGCACCCAACAACAGAAACTCACCATTTTCGATGGAGATGGAAGATGCCTAAGCTTGCAGAGCGCCGGATGAAAACCCCAGAGAGAGCGCGGCCTCTTCAACTGCTGGTGCTGAGACTGCGAAAGAAAGGGGTATAGGGTTTTGTTTCCACTGATATAGTATATATAGGGTGATCCTTGAATTATACACCGTTAGATCTAACCAACTAAAGATCTCCACCTTTCACCTCTTACTTCTTGAAATCTCCTCCCATGGGCCGGCACAGCCCAGCTCAATTCTTGACCAAAAATAAGAATAAAAGGCCCAACTGTGACCTAAAAAGATGGTCTAGGCGGAGGTGGGCCCAAGGGCACTTACCCAGCAAGTCTGTCTCTTCTCCATGCTCAAGTGGGATAAATTCCATTTTTTTTAAAAAAAAAAAATAAGATTTGAACCTGTATCACGAAATTAAGAGAGAGAAAATTAGTCTAATCATCAGAACCGTTTAAATTCATGTAAAGCCTAAACCTTCACCCATCCACGCATCCTATGGCCATATCAGATCTCCCTTCTACTCCCAAACAACCACCTCCTCACCCTTCACTATAGCCGACTAAAGACCGTCACTGCCAATGTCGCCATCAACCTAAGATCAAGAGGTGGAGGTTTCGATCAAAATATATATAAAAAAAATTAAGACCAATCATAATTTAAGTCAATCAATCAAGTAATTGACGAATAAAATTAAAAAATAGAAAATTTTCAATCCAAAATCTCGATCCAAATTAAATCATAATTTCTAGAAAAAGTTATTACATGTTGATAGATTCATTACAAAATTCAAAAAAGTAGATTTAACCTTTTAAGTGAAATTTCTTACTTGGAAGGAAGAAAACAGAGAGATGTTTGCATTGGCAAAAGAGAAAACGGAAGGTCATGTGATATTTTTCCATGACAATTACAACTAATTTCAACCATATTTATATTCATTTTATATTATAAGATTTGGTATAAGTGTTTTATATTTAGTCTAGTATCAATTAATTAATTCTTTTTTTTCTAACAAGAATCTCTTATGCTCTTCCGGAAGGGGAAATCTCTTATGTTCATTTTTTTCTTAATATTTTTTATCTGGGGTATTGTTTAAGGGGTATAGGTATTTATTCATTAGATCAATTAGACGTTGGTGTTTTATATTTACACTAATATTAATTGATCTTTCTTCAATACATATTGGTTTAATGGGTAAGTTATTAGATCATATCCAAGAGATCTCGAATTCGAATCTCAAATGGAACAAATGTGCTGGGAATGGCTCTATCCCTCAAGAGACTTCAACAGTTCAATCCAAATTAGTCAAAATAAAGATTTAAAAATTAGATGATGGATCAAGCTCAGAAAACAAAATAAAAAAAGATATTAATTGATCTCTACTCATTTATATAATTATATTTCACAATTATACTTTAAAATCTCACTCTATCCATCTAGACATGACCATTGGTTAAATTAAAGCAAACCCTGTAAAACCGGATCAAAACTATGAAACTAGTTTGGTCTAATTTTGGAACTGTAATCATTAAGTCATGATTGTGTCTTGATCTTTAATTTTTGGAACTGGAACCTTGAAAGTACCTGGAAATCTAAAAATACATGTTTAAACTTATCTTTCTTATTTTATTTTCTTCTCTAAAATTCAATTACATAAGGTAAATTTCTGTTACTATTGTAAGATTTCATTTCAATATATAATAAAGAATGCATAATTTCATCTTTTTGTGTATTTTGAACAAATTTTTGAAATAAAAACTTACATTACTTTTTTTTTCTCTTGGACGTAAGATTGTGACGAATAATAATAATAATAATAATAATAATAATAATAATAATAATAATAATAATAATAATAATAAAAGTTACAAACTAAAACAAAAATCATCTCTATGATAAAATAAAAATTGATCCAAAATTATCATATCATTTTAATTCTAATTTTGATTCTCCCGCCAAACTAGATTTATTCGATTCAATATCGATTTGCTTCCAAACTTTGAGCATGTGAATTTCCAAAGTTAATCATGTTAATGCTCTCCCACAATTATTTGGGATTTTCTAATAATTAAACTATTGGGGAAGGACATTGGATATCAGTTTATGAACACGAAGATAAACTCCTTGTGGAAAAAGGAGGGTGAAATAGAATTAATAGATTTGGGAAGAGGGTTTTTCCTATCAAAATTCACAATTGCTCAAGATTATCTCCACGCCCTAACCGGGGGGCCTTAGATGATTCGAGACCACTATCTTACAGTAAGAAAATGGCACCCATAGTTCAAAGCTCAAACAGTTGAAATTACATCGACAACAGTTTGGGTCCGTCTACCGGAACTCCCGATCGAATTCTTTGAAGAGATCCTGTTCAAAATTGGTAGAGCAATTGGGAAACCCATCAAAGTCGATGGCAACACCGCAAACGCTCTCACGGGAAAATTTGCTAGGATCTATATCGAGGTGGATTTAAACAAACCGTTGGTATCTCGGATTAGCATCAGGAATAGAATTCAAAGGATTGAGTACGAAGGCCTCCATACAATTTGTTTCATTTGCAGAAGGGTAGGGCACAGTAATGAACATTGTAACGAAGTTAGCACAAGGGAGGAGCACAGGAAGCAAGACTCTCACCCAAATGACGACAATCTCAGGGAACAGCCGGCGATCGGAAGGGAAGCAATGGATGGGGGTTTGGGACCTTGGATGATAGTGATGCGTAAACAAAGAAAACCCAAATTAGGAAACCTAAAAGAGAGGGTGGGAAAGGAGACGTACCAACCCAACAGATTTGTGAGACTTCGGGAAGTCAACAATTCCTCAGAGATCGAGCTTTCGTAGGAAAGGGGCCTAGTAGAGGGAGCTTTAGACGGCTCAGACATGATACAGCTTGTAGCGTCCTTTCATGGAAGATGGAGGAATAAAGAATTGAGATCTGATAGGGAGCGGAAAGTGGGGCAGCAATCGACCAGTCTGCACAGTCTGAAAAGAGAGAATTAAGCTAGGGACGGAGAAAGCAGATCATCACGTGAGGGCTCAAATGGTCAATTCAGGAGACTTAAAGGAGTTAACATATGGGCCAGATGACGAGGGAATTAATAAATGGGCCGAAAGTGTAGAAGGGTTAAGGGGTAACAATACTTTGGGGCAAGGTAGTGTAGTGAATGACATGGGTCTGGGTAACTATTGGTTGGGCTCAGGTATTGTTTTAAAGAATATAGTGGGTTGTCCTAGGCTATGCTCTCCCCATGAGAGCAAGGACGTGGACACCCTTGATCCAGGGGAGGCCTCAAGAATGAGCCCAGTCACTCAAATGTAACGACCATGAATTCTCCTTCTGGAGGTGACATTCAAGAAGACTATCACATGCGAGATGAGCTCCAAGAGGATGTCAGAAGGGATGATAAGGGAAAGGAAAGGTTGAAGGAAGATGGAATGGTTTGCGATGGTTACTGAGTGGGTTTCGTCCTTTTCTTTCTCTTTAATTTCTATGGGTAGTAGAGTAATAACTTGGAACTGCAGGGGTGTTGGGAATGGGGGTTTCAAGAGAGTTTGTAAAGAGATTGTGAAAAAGCACAACCCAGATATCCTTTGTCTGCTAGAAACGAAAGCAGGCTCCAATAAGTTCCCTAATTTTCTCTCTAGGCTTGGTTTGGAGGGAGACTTTGTGGTTGATGCTGTTGGTTTTAGGGGTGGTTTATGACTCAAATGGAATAAGGAAAGAGTAGATGTTAAGATAATTCATCATGATTATCAGTGGGTGCATATGGAAGTTAAGGAAGGAAGCCTCATTTGATGGCTAACATGTGTTTATGTCCATCCACATGAGCAAGATAAGGCGACCTTTTGGGGAAACCTACAGCAAATTGCTAATGATATCAATGGTCCCTGGTTCGTGATGGAGGATTTTAATGACATTGCTGGTAGTAGCGAAACCACCAATAGGAGCAATAGGAGATGGAAGAGGGGTGTCAAATTCTGGGAAAGACTGGAAGCCAGTAATCTCCAGGATCTCAAAGCTTATGGCAAAAAATTTACTTGGTCAAGAAGGAAAAGGGGAAAGATCATTCTGCAGAAAAAGTTGGACAGGACTCTGGGAAATCTGGAGGCTAAAGTAGCTTTTCTAGAAATGAGAGTCATCAATCTCCATTGTCTTTATGGAGATCACAACCCTGTTATTCTGCATACCAAGTTGTCTTCTCCTCCAAAACCCGAGAACAAACCCTTCAAATGCGAGGCAACCTGGCTTTCTCACTCAGAGTTCAATTCAGTCTTTGCTAAAGCTTGGGAAAGAGGTGATGGTGATTTGTTGCAGGCTATTAGAAGCATGGTAGATGAGTTCAAGATTTGGAATAAAATGGTTTTTGGCAATATTTTCAACAAAAAGAAGGAGCTGGAAGCCAGACTTTAGAGTATTCAAAGGAATAGAAATTACAAAAACTCGAAATCTTTGCAAAATAGGGAGGAGTTGCTGCTTAAAAAATACAATAAAGTGCTGGATCAATAAGAGATTTTTTGACTTCAGAAGTCAAGAATTAATTGGTTGAAGCAAGGGACATGAATACTAGATTCTTTCACCTAACCACTAAGATCCGAAACAAAAGAACAGAATCACTGCTTTGCAAATGGGGGACAATTGGTGCACTAATCATGAGGAGCTCAAAATCCATGTGCAGAATTACTTTTTGGATCTTTTCAAGGGTAAGGACGTGGTTCGAGCAAATGATAAATATATGAACTATGTTAAGAAGGTGGACAGGAATCACCATAGTCTCCTCACGAAAGAAGCGGATGAGGAAGAGGTTAGGGAAGCAGTCTTTTCTATGCAAGGCCTAAAGTCTCCAAGGCCCGATGGCTTGCAACCGATTTTTCTCCTGAATCAATGGTCAGTTGTCAAGGACTCCATTCGTAATTTTGTAAATGACTCCCTCAGAGATGGGTTTTTTTGTTAGGATTTAGTTGATGCCTATATGATTTTGCTCCCCAAGTGCGAAAGCCCTAAAACGGTTAAGGACTTCAGGCCTATTAGTTTGCTGAACACCACGTATAAAGTGTTTTCTAAAATTATAGTCCAAAGGCTTAGGCCTCTGCTTCAAGACCTAATAGGTCATCATCAATGCAATTTCCTTCTGGGGAGGGGTACTACCGGGAACATTGTGGTGGTTCAAGAGGTTATATACTCTTTGTGTAAATCTAAAAGCAAGAGACATAGGATGATTCTTAAAGTCGATCTTGTGAAAAACTTTTGACAATGTTTCTTAGAATTACTTGGGGAGGGTAGTGCTCCATAGCAACTTACCTACGCCTTTGATTAGGTTGATCATGCATACGGTGACATGCAGGAAAGTTTCTCTTATTTGGAATGGTAAGGTTCTTCCAGCTATGAGTAGGGATGGCAACGGATCAATTATGTATCGGATCATAGGAATATCATATCCGACCCTAAATCCTTACTCCAATATCTATATCCGACCCTAAACCGATTCGGGTTAAAAAATAGAAAACTATATCCAACCCTATGATTTTTTCTAAAAATCGGATCCGAACCGATATATTACATGTTTTTAAAAAATGCGATCCGATCCGATCCATACCCGATTCATACCCGACCTGAAAATGAAAAACATAATAACAAATAAAACTATATTTAAAAAAAAAAAAAAAAAACCTAATCTATTTAAAATTGTTTCAAAATCTATACCATGTAAGCAAAGAAATAACAAATAAATTAATCAAAACAAAAGCATACATGCACAAGAACCATAAAGAAAACATACAAATTATCCAAATATTAATCAAAACATACAAATTTTATGTTTAGATAAGTGAGAAACAACTCACAAAACAAAACATAAAAATAAATTACATGTTTCAAATACTCAGGAAAAACAAAACACATTAGTTTTTCTAAAACAACGTTACAAATTTCAAGTGACCAAATCAGCAATAGGAAACTCTTCAGCCATTTCACAGTCGTCATCACCATCCTCTTCTCGATCTTCATTCAACAATGATAATGGTTTTATGGCTTCAAGATGAGTTTTTGACTCGTTTTCTTTAAAAAAAAAATTGAAACAAATATTAAAATATAATAAATCAAATATTAATTAATAGAGAAAATTTAAATATTTAGTTTAGAAACATATCTAGATCTTGAATCCATAACCAATTTTGACTACATTGCAAAGTTTTTACAATTGTGTAATGAAGTCTATTTCGATGAGGAAATATCGCCCAACCATCTGTACTAAATGCAGACTCAGAAACCACTGTGATAATAGGTATAGTATAAATATCTTTTGCCATTCTATGCAATATAGGATACTTTCCACCATTTTGTTTCCACCACTACAATATCTCAAAATTCGGTTTTCTTGGGATCACTCACTCTTCTAAAAAATCATTCAATTCTGATTTTGACTTTTTTCTTAAATCAATTTTCATTTCTTTCTCAGCATATGCATCAAAATCTTCTAATTCATTTGTTGAAACTAATGTACTTACAATGTTAGATGAATAAGATTTATGATTCACCATCACCACGTATTTTCTTTCATATTCAACAAACAATTCACAACATACATGCAAAATATTTTCAATCTCTTCATTTGCCTTATTCCCATAAAATTTCTGAAAATAGTATTTCAATATCAAAGTCCTGTACCTTGGATCCAATACAATAGTCATAGCCAAAATAGTATGAGTTTTACTCTAATATTTGTCAAATTTTTACAACATTGTCTCTGTCATTGTAGTAATGATCTCATTCTCAATCTCACTCGTCCATTGCATCAATGACAACTTAATATCACAAATTTTTTGGAAGCAAATATTTACAGTCACTAACTAGTACAAGAAAATATCTCTGTCACAGTATGAAATTTCTTTAACTTCTAACAGACCATCCTAGCAATATCCAACTCTTCATCACTTGGCAAACACTTATATCTTGGTTCACGTTGCATCAAACTCATAAAAACAACTATATATGATAAAGCAGTCTCAAGTGTCAAATAAGTTGAATTCCAACATGTTTTCACATCAAAAGATAATTTTTTCGTAATAGACACATTTTCAAAAACAATAATTTTTTCAAACTTTTGCCATCTTTTCGGTGTTGTAGACCAAAATTGAACACTATCCCGAATTTTAGAAATTGCATCACCAATCATAGACAATCCATCTTGCACAATTAAATTCAATATATGTGCACAACAACGCATATGAAAAAACGTACCATTTAGCATGAGTCTTTCATAATGTATTCTTTGAATCAACAACTCTATGGCAGAATCATTGGAGGAGCAATTGTCCATTGTTACCGTTGATATTTTCCTATCAATGTGCCAATCGAGAAATGTTTTCATCAATTGTTGGCATATGACATCTCCATCATGAGGATATGGAACATAACAATACCTATAAGAATAAAATTACAAGAAAGTTAATAAATAAAACTAAATTTATTTTTAAAAATATTTAAAAAGGTTAGATCTCAATACCTCAATAGTTTGCTTCGCAAATTCTATGATAGATCAATGTAATATTGAGTCACCCTTTTTTGATGATCTGCTGTCCACATATCAATAGTAATTGTAATCCTACCATCATTATGAAAAAGTTCTTTTTTTGTCCTCATCTTTTCCTCCTTGTAAATACTCATGATATCCTTTTTAATAGTATTGCGAGTAGGAATGCTTAACATTGGTTGCAAACTATTAACAAACTTCTTAAACCAGATGTGATCTGTAACACCGACACATTGGTGTATTCGTATTTGTACTATTTTTCATTCTATGTATGATATTACTCATGTTCGATATAGAAATTTCACTAAGAAATTTTTTCGATAAAACCGTCCCCAAACAAATATCGGCTAAAATCGTCAAAAATTAAAAATTTCCAAAATAACCATTGAAGGTCAAATAATAATTAGAATGACATTACAACTGTGTGAGGACCTCAAATATAGATAAATATCGCTTCAAAAAGCTAAATCATGGATTTCTGGAAAATCGCCCGAAAAACCCTAATCGGACGGTAATGAGCCCCGGCAAGTCTAAATGAACACATTTCCATGCGAAATGGGCTTAGTTAGACTTAATATTAGGTAAGGGGCCTAGTGTGTAATTATGAAAAATTTTGGGGTCAAAATGGAATCATCAAAGTTTAGGGGACTTGTTTGCAATTTATAATAACTTAGAAATAATCTACTATTTTTATTTTCCTAAAACTCTAATTGGACAAATGTAGAGAGAGGGAGGAATGTGACTGGTTCAAACGTTGGACTAGGGTAAAAAAGTGTAAAAACAAAGTTATTGAAAAGTTTGACTTTGGAAATTTAAACCCTAGGTGGAGAGGTGCTTGTGTTAATTTGGACAATGAGAGCCTTAGGCTCTTGAGGTGGGCCCCACATATTAAATGAGAGTGTGATTTGTAGAGAGTGAAAGAAACTTGTAGAGAGAATTGAGAAATAAAAATAAATAAACATTTAAATGTGAAAATGATTAAATGGTGAGATTTAATGAAGGGAATTAAAATTTTTTGACTTTTAGGGAAGTAATTTAAGGGTCGAGATTTATTGAAAGAGAGGAGAATTAATTTGGACCCTGAGATCAAAATAGTGGGACCCACACATAATAAATAAAAATGTAAATTTTGAAAATAAGAAATTATTAATTAAATAAGCAAATGAGTGGGAGAGAGCGGGAGAGAGAGAGAGAAAAACGTGAATAAGAGAGAGGGGAAGAAAGAAAGAGGCTAGGTTAGATTTTCCAAGAACAAAAGAGTGAAAAAATCAAGGGTTTGGATCAAGTCTTGAGAAATGGACAGCCAAGATTAAAATGAGAGATGTTTAATGAGTTAGAGAAACCCTAGCCACCCCATTCCCTTCTCCAAAATGTGGGCAAGCCAAAGGAAGAGAAAGAGAAGTCTTTTACCTCCTCCCAAAACCATGATCTACCATTGAAGAGGAAGCTTGATTCTTCCACATACCACCCCAATATTTTTACATAGATCAACTCTATTCAAGCCCCACTACAACATATCCAAAAATTAGAAGAAGAAAAGAAGGTTTGCTTGGTGATTCAAAGACGGAAACCTAGAGGTTCAAGTGAAGAGATCTATGGTTCCTTCCATTTTCCTTCAACAAATCTTGGTAAGAAAGCCTCCTCTCTACCTCTTGTGTAACGTATATTGATTTGGAGACAAAATGAGAAGTGTAACTTGTGGTTCTAGGGTGACCAAAATCAAGAGGCAAAGGAGAAAGAAGAGATCTTTGGAGGAGAGAACTTGTTTGTGGCTTGAGACATCAAATCTTGAGGTATAAAAATTCTGCACTTTGTTTGGACTTGAGAATATTTCATTTGGTGTGTTAATGTGTTGATATTAGCTTAGTTTAGGTGTAACAATCAAGTAAATGAATACTATAGTGTGTGCACAAAATTTCAGCATATGAAATGTTTGATTTAAGTCTTGAATAAACACATATTGAGGTGAGAAACCCTAAGGGAACATGTGTAGGAAAATTCAGAACTTTGGGTATGAAATTGGATAGGTTTTAATATGATTTTGAGTGTTAAAATGTGGATTTGATGTGCTTGTATATGTGCTGGATTTTAGCATTGAAGCATGGTGTGTATATATGTGTATTAGTGAATGAAATGAGGAAAGAATGAGTGCAGAATTTTCTGCACCAATGGAAGCTAAAAAGGAAGTCATTTTCATGTGAAATATATAGTGAAATGTAAGGAAAATGGAATAGAAAAGTTTGCAGAATTTTGTGGTGTGTCATTGACTATATGTATGTGAAATTGAGGTCATGATTGTGAGGAATTATGTGTATATGTATGCTGAATTTTGGATAGAGGTTAGTGAGCATGTGTATGTAAAATGTCTTGACCGAATCCATGAGACAGAACAAGAGAGTGCATGCTGTCCGCGAAAGTTTGAGAATGAATTTAGTAAATAAAATGAAGGCTTATATGTGTATGTAATGAGGTATAAAAGTGTACGCATGTATAGTGATATTGGTGTATTAAAGTGATGTGGAAATATGTAATTGTAAAGAATGTGCAAAAGCATGTGTTTGTACTTATATGATAAATGTATGGTGTTGTATTGGTGTATTGAAGAGGAGAATTTGATAAAGAATTTTGAATAAGAGTATGTGTGTGTGAATCTTGACCTAGAATGTATAATGTGTAATTGAATTGTTTTGAGAATACTAGGATATTGGATATGTGAATGATGATTTTGATAGTTGATAGTGGCATTGTGTTAGTTGAGTTGGGTACCTTTGATAATGTGTGGTTGAAGTTAAAGTTTAAATGGTTGAAAGGGGATTAGTGTGTATATATATATATGGAGTCTAGTAAAAATGTTCTAGGCTTCAATCTTATATAAAGTAGTTAAAATAAAATGTAACATTTAAATTTTCAATATCATAACACTTATATGTGTTATGTATATTATTATTGTAGTGATATATTGTTTGATCGTTCGAGGGGAAACTCTTTCTGTTGTTGTGGAGCATTTTAGGGAGTGACGTACCCTCCCGTATACTGTGAGTGGGACTGTAGACACTGTGTTTTCAATTGAACAAAATCCCTATTTTACAGTTTTTGAAATGACATATTTTGTGAAATATGTGTAAACATTAGTTTTGACCTATGATTTTTAAATGCTCTCTTTTGTGATTATTGGAGTGTCCCAAATGATTTAGTTAAATCTTATGCATCCGTGATTTGAATTGAAAATATATCGTGCCACTCTTTGGAGTTATGATATGATTTATATGCTATCACTATATTGACATTTTAATTGAAATGATTTGATGAAATACATTGGCACGCTGTTTTGAAATGATTTGATGATTTATGTGTGGGCTGGATGCCTACTTGTGATAGAATTGACAGATATGATGATGTGATGATATTATTGATGGATTCCGTAGCTACGAAGGACATTTGTAGAGGCGCCCCTTGTGCGTTCGGATACACTTCGGCCGAAGGTATCCATAAATGTCGTGGTTGTGATATGTATAGTTGCGCTCGGATGAATCAAATTTGGGGATGACGTGTGTTACGCCACAGTCTAGCTCCGAGTGAGGTACTGTACTTGGCTGGTTGAGTATACGTATAGACACGGGCTAACCGGTTGAACCAAATATGGGAGGACATGTGTTACGCCACTGGCTAGCATTTGGCAAGGTCTGTGGCCAATGTTGGGGAAGAGAGCTAATGTTTTCTATACTTGCACATGAAAAACCCCAACGCGCCCTTCATTGGTTGTGGTAGACCACTGCAGGGAATGTCTTATTGGCAAACTTTATATGATTTTGGATATTGTAAATGGATGCATATTTTGATACCATGATGTGTGTGATGTGAACATTTGATTTCCAGATATGACATGTTTGGTTTTGATATTATATTGATTTTGAAATGTATTTTGATACTCCATACTCATACTTAGATTGAGAATATATTGTCGATCTCCTCATTCACCGAGTATTTCCCCATAATACTCACCCCTCACTTTCCCCTTGATTTTCAGTTATAGACTTGGCAGAGAGAGACGTGTCGAGTGAGTCGCATATTTGACTTTTGTTGGTGACCTCGGAATCGGATATGTTATCGTCCATTCTTCGTCTGGGTGTGATTTGGTGATGTTAGATGATGTATACGTTCATTTTGAGATCTATTGAATGACTCATGTATATTTTAATGGGATGACTGTATTATGTTATGCAACATAACTTGACACTCTGAGTTGTTTTGCTTAATTATGCATTGAGACACTGTGTTGGGATTTTTACATACTTTTACTTGGGAAATCATATTTTTGAGAAAATAGGTTTTATACAGGTATTGATGTTAGCATGCGTTGTCTCGGTATGCGTATTGAGAAGCGGGAGCATACGAGGTGACGGGCGGCTGTTCACGGCCTCGGATCGAGGATCGGGGGGTGACATGATCAACCATTGACAATTGATACTCATGCATCATAATCATTTTTGCAAACTCTCTCCTCAACGTGGCTCCATAAAAAACATAATTGCTTATACTTGCACTACCACTAATATTTTCTCTTTTATTCATCACCAAAATTTTTTTGTCTTATATTAGTATTTTGCCTTTTGGGATATCTTTCTAAATGTGTCTTCGAATGACTTGTCCTATTTTTTGAGTTTGCTCACATTTTTCTCTTACAATAGTTACACGTTACCTTCTATTCCTCATTAATCTGCTCTTTTGAGAAATAATCCCAAACAACTGAACTTTTACGTTTGCCCTCATAATTAAAGGCAGAAATTTCATTGGAAGTTGGAGTCTGAGTACCTATCCCATCAACAGCTGTTGGGATTGTAATTGGAGTATTTTCGTTGGAATTTGAAGCTATTAAATCATGAAGAGATTAAGGAATTGAATCCATACTTTAGTGCAGACTGCAGAACGTAAAGCGAATAAAATGAGATTAGTCCGGAATATAATTTAAACAATGTGATGAACATAATTTTTGAACTATGCGATGTACAAGATACAGTGTGTAGTGTGCAGGGCAATTTCTGGACAAGCGATGCAGTGTGCAAGGCTTTGGGCAATTTCTGGGATTTGCCATCCCTAGCCATTATCCTAAAAAATTTGAGAGGTATGTATCCTTTACAGATGAGGGTGGGGGGTCAAGGTCATTGCTCATAAGGTAGAGTGATTCATACGCATCCTTTTGGCTTTGGATTCCAACCGACCAGTTAACACATATGAAATCTTGTGGAAACAAATCCAGATTTGGTAATCTTTTTTTTTTTCTACTTTTTGGGTGATTAATAGCTAACAGTAATTTTCTAACCAATTAAAAAAAAAAAGCCAGCCATAATTAGTGTCTTAATTTCAATTTAATTCTTAAATCTTCTCGCGATGGGGGTGGGGGTCAAGGTCATTGCTCTTAAATCTTTCCAAGTTTTGAAAAATGAATCTTTGGTTCATTTAGACAATTTTCCAGATTTGCTAAAAATGAATCTTTTGTTAGATCTGCTAAAATCTTGAAAATTTGAGCAAAATAAAAGGAAAAAAAATTGGATAATCATTTACGAAAAAAAATTGAAGTCATCATCGAAAAGGAGAAAATAAAAGGAAAAATAAAAAAATAAAAGGAAAAAAAGTGGATGATCGGTTTCGGTTAAGTTAATAAAAGGAAAAAAAAAATTCATTCAATCACCAAAGAATCCAACCTTCTGAAGTTGTCGTAACTACTGTTGGTGATGGTGAAGAATGAGAAACACAATCTTCTGGATTTGGCGTCGGCTCAATCGATGAAGGTGATGGAGGTCGGCACAGTCGATGAAGGTGATGAAAGTCAACACAGTCTTCTGGATCTGGTGTCGACGATGGTGAAAGAAGGGGATGGCGTCGACACAGTCTTCTGGACCTAGCGTTGGCAATGGCAAACGGAGGGGATGGCGTCGGCGATGGCGATGGACAGTCATGAGATGAAGGGGAGAGTGTGAGGCGATGGTGAAGCAAAAAAAGGAAAGAAGAAAGGATGTTGTTGTTGTGCGGCTGTGGGAAAAAGAAAGAGATAAGAATGGGTGGGATGTGTCTTAACGCTAATTTTTTTTTTAATTTAATAATATAATATAATATTAAAATAATATTTTATTTTATTATAAATTATAATCAGATCGAATCGGATCGGATAATTTATAACCTAAATCCGAATTCGAACTGACCCGACTATTTTTATACTAAAATCCGATCCTAATCCGACCCGAACCCGATTTTTAAAGAAAAAAATCTGATCCAACGGATTATTTTTTGGATATCTATCGATTCCGATTAGATATTGTCATTCCTAGCTATGAGGATGGGTCAGAGTTTGAAGCAAGGGGACCCCTTATCTCCCTACCTTTTCATCTTGGTTATGGAGAGACTCTCTTATATGATTTATGAAAGGTTTAGGAAAGGAAGATGGAAGCCGATCAAAGCATCAAGAAATGGTCCACCTATCTCTCATTTATTTTTTGCTAATGTTCTTCTTCTATTTGCAGAGGCCGAACAACTCAAATTGAGTGTCATCCTTGACTGTCTTATGGAGTTTTTTGCGGAGAGTGGGCTTGAGGTGAACCCCCAAAAGTAAAAAATTTGGTTCTCTCCTAAGACTCCCTGGACCACTAAAACTTCCTTAACAACGGTCAACGGGTTTTCCCCTTCTGAAGATTTGGGTAGGTGTCTCGCTTACCATCCACAAGAGGGTGAAGAGAGATTTTTACAATCACTTGGTGGAAAAAATTCAGAACAATCTCAGTGACTAGAAGGCCAAAGTTCTGAACATAGCAGGTAGAAGAACCCTCATCCAAGTGGTGAACACCGCGATCCCCATATATACGATGAAAACGGCTTGGCTCTTAAGGGAAACTTGTAGTAGGCTTGACAAAATAAATAGACATTTTCTTTGGGGAGGAAGGAAGGGGGAGAGCAAAATTCTTTTAGTTAACTGGGATACCGTTTGTAAGCCAAAGAAACTGGGTGGCCTTGGAATTCCCAGGATGAGGTAGCGCAACATGACAATGCTTTCCAAGCTGGGTTGGATGGTGGCAAAGGGAAAGGACAATCTTTGGTGTCAGGTCCTAAGAGCCAAATACCTGCATAAAGAGAGTGTTTTCAGCTACAAGAAAAGCTTGGGAGGGTCATGTGTTTGGAGGGGCATCTTTAATAGCAGGGATTGTCTGATGGAGGAAGTTAAATGGAGAGTAGGAGATGGAGAGAAGATCAACTTCTGGACTGATAGTTGGGTGGATGACAGAAAGTTAATTAACCATGCCATTTCTCTCCGAGATAGGGAGCTTTCTCAGTTTAAAGTGAGGGACTTTATCGATAGCGACAGTTGATGGAGGATCCATGAGCTTAGGCGTTGGGTCAATGGAGACATTGTGGACATTATTAATGGCATCACGATTCCCAGAAGTCATGGAGTTAAAGATGACTTCATTTGGAGTAAGACTAGCAATGGAGAGTTTTCAGTAGCTAGCGGTTATGAGCTCTTTGGAAGAACCAAATACAGGAGGATCAGAGCCAAGAAGACTGGATTTGGGTTCAGAAGGTGAAAATCCCCAAAAGAGTGAAGTTCTTTTTATGGACTGTAGGGTTGGGAAAGCGCTTAACCAATGTTGAGGGGAAGAAAAGGAACCTACCAGAGGATGACTCTTGCCCGCAATGTAAGGTTAAAGAGGAAACGTTGCTGCATGTTCTTAGGGACTGCAAGGAGTCAAAAGAGATCTAGAGGAGATCGGGAATCATTTGCGAGAGGGGTGGGAAGTTCTGGGAGGAAGACTTGGGGGATTGGCTTAGAAAAGGTGTTAAGAAGGATGCAGAGTTTCCCCAGTTGTGTGAGTCCCTTTGTTTCCCAACAATAATTTAGGTTTTATGGAAGAGAAGATGCTTGTTAGTGATGGAAAACAAAAGGGAAGACAACCAGATTTTAATCGGGAAAATTTTCAGCTCATGCAATCTTTTGGAAGGATTCCTTTCAGACAAGTCGGTCAGCAGTAGGCTTGCGAGCATGAGAGTGAAATGGCACCAGCCTGACAAAGGGAGGGTCAAGCTCAACTCAAACAGAGCTATGGATTTGTCTTCCGGCAGAGCAAGTGCTGGCGGTGTGCTAAGGAAGGATGACGGTGGTTGATTAAAAGGGTATATCATCAACATTGGGCATTCTGATATTCTCTCAGCTGAGCTTTGGGGTCTAAGAGAAGACTTGAGGCTTGCTAAGGAGCTATATATTAATAATCTCCAAATTAAAGTGGACTGTCTTTCTCTTGTCCACTTGATGCAAGGGATGACGAGGATTCTCACCCCCTGCGCCTCATTGTTAACGAATGCTTGGACATGATGGTGGAGTTGGGAGCCTCAGGAGTGAATCATGTTTCTAGAGAAATGAATAGAGTCGCAGATTACCTTGCTGGTATAGCCAGAGAGCTGTTGCTGGAGTTACTATTCTGGATCATCCTTCTCAAGAGTTAAACAAGCTCCTTTTTGAAGACATGTGGGACTTGGGTATCCTTCGGGCTCCCAAGTGTAGGACCAGAGGTCATTTTCTCTAGTTGTTTCTCGTTTTGGGTTGGGTTGTGCCTGTCCCCACCCTGTTTTCTTTGTTCTACCAAAAAAAAAAATCAATTATTTGGGATTTTAAAAATGCCCTTAGTAGTTTTTTTCTTTCTTAACCAAAAGGAGAAGGTGTCACCAGCTCAAAGCCCACCGCCAATCGATCTAAATTGCAATTGGAACTTGATTCATGGGAAAGAATTTATTAAGTGGGATCGAAAGGAATGAAAATTAAGAATCAGATTAAAACTCATATAAATTGTTTGAATTAATAGAATGATAATAAAGGTTTAGAGATGAAATTCTTAAAATAAGGGATTTGTAAAATCTAAAAACCCGAATTTTGTGAAAATTATATTAAAATCTTTGATTTCAATTCTAATTTTGAATATGAACAAAACGCTCCCTCTCCCTCAATCAATAACGACATGATAAATTCTCAATAAATAATGACATGATAGCGAAGCATTTGAATTAGAGAGAGAGAACGCTACGATAAATCAATCCAACACTCCATAGTTTATCGAATATTAACGCTTTTTTATTTTCGAAACATTTTCTATTTTTGAAACATTTGATATATTAAATTAATTAATATTTATATAAAAATTTTTATATTTATATTTATTCTATATTTAATGAATTATTTATTTAATCAATTATAATTATTTATTTTTTATATTATTTGTTTTAATTAATAATTATATATTTGATCATTTTATATTTTTGTATAAAATATCATTATTCTATTATTTTTATAAAATAATTAATATTTATATAAAATTTATATATTTTTTTATATTTATATGTTTGTATATACATCCTACATAATTCCTTTCCCTATATTTTCACAAAATCCCCTTTAAGTTTCCATGTAACCCATGTCGTCACTTTCATGTGAACTCTCCGTATCAAGTGACGGACATGGGCAAAAATGAAACTCACGTCTCAGAACCCCAATAACATCAAATCCAAAAAATAAAAAATGACCAAAAAAAAAAAAAAAAATCATAAACTATGTCCAATTTCATAAGAACCCAAATTGATAGATGAACAAATTAAACCAATACATCGCTTTCCCAACAAAAATTGAGAATGAGGATTAAGAGAGAGTGAACACTGCAACCATGAAATTCCCTCACTTGATGAAAATTGCATTAATTGATGGACAAATTTAGAGCGGGTGCAAGTAGGAAATTCCTTGGTCTGATGCATACACCTCGGCAATTAAATATGTTCCCTCTCTCGTTGTTTTTTGGGGCTAAATTTTGAAGGAAGAAAGAAGAAATGGAGAGAGGAGGGAAAGTGAAAGAAATAATAATGATAATGATAATGATAATAATCATAATAATAATGATAATGATGATGATAACAATCATAATGATGATGATGATGATGATGTTCATAATCATAATAATAATAATAATTATGCCGCACTGGAAATAAGTTCATTTGTTGATTTTGTTGATACCAGGGCAGATTTTTGTTGATTTTGATTGAAAATTAGTTCATTTGTGATGATGCAAACATGCCATACTGGACACAATTCACTGTTCTTTTCGGAGAAGCTATTACTGCGCAGCTAAGATTACAATTTTAAATGCATGATCCTGGAAAATGGGGGCTAAAAGTTAAGTATACAACTCAAATTAGAGAGAAACAAGCAAGAATAAATTTACAGGATTGTTGGAATCAAGATTTCTCGAACAAGTTCTGCAGATATAAGTTCAAGATGTATCTCCCTTCTGATAAAACATCGAGCCTCTTCTCACTAGGTTCATACTTCCCCTTGCGAAGCTGATACCGTTGTGTTACAGCGGAGATTGTGTAAGCTTGGCCTTCAATTGTCACACTCTCACCACACTGCAAGTTCTGTTACAGAAAGAATTAAGAATTAAGAAAGCGAACAACCAGAAAGACCCAACAAAAGCATCATAATTCACTATTTTTGGTCAAGCATTGGGACAAGCTTTGGAAAAAAAAAAAAAAAAGGTGCTTCCTAGCTCGCAAGAAATTGGCCATAGCAAGCATAGTAACAAGTAAGCTAAAGTTTATTTCAAGACAAACAGGCACCCAACTGACTCAAAATCCTTGTTTGTGACATAACTTCCACCATCAAACAATTGCTCCCCAGAGTTTGAGGTTCCCAGTGCACAAAGTGCTTTCTTCCATTTTAAGCACAAACAAATGTTTTGGTTTGGCATTCTCTACGTCTTTAGGTCTCGGCAGTTGCAGAAACTGAACTAGCATAGCAAGAAAAGTGGACAACTGTGTCTCTAGTTTAACCCACATACATTTCTCTGAAATGCAACAGGACTCTTGCATAGCCAACCCCAATGAATGAATTCTACTAAACAAACTTCAAAAAGCAGAAATGGGAAGCAACTGCAAGTTGCAGACAGCACAAAAACAGATCGATGCAGTAATTTTCTGCCAATTGAGATAGATGCTCCCTGCTAAGCAAAGACTGAGTCAAAGATATTCTGGTAGAAATCAAACCCGTGTAGAGTCTTTAACTCCTTATGCATAAGAATGCACAGTATGCATGTCTTTGTGAGAATCTAATTTTGTTAATCCTGATGGAATAAAAGAGGCTATATAGTTTCTCAAGAGCTTCACTATATTCACAAAGGCTGGTTACCATGTCATCAATGCCGGGTTCAATGAGACATACAGTCACTTAAATTTTAAGCTCCTTGATGGTATGGAAGAGAAAATTGCTTAAAGCAACAATTCCTAAATACATCCTGATCTTCATTGGTTTCTCTCTGTTTTCCTCTTACATGCCATGTAACATAGCAGTTTTTTTTTTGGTTACATGTAACATAGCAGTTAACAACACATAAAAATGGTAAAACATTACATGCTATTGAAAGTAACCCCTTTTTTTGCTTCGATAGAAAGCCCATAGGTCTAGAGCTATACACTACCCCCATATAACAACCAAATAAACTATTAGACTCGAACTTGCTCCCTCTAGAATAACTACTGGATGCACTAAACTTCAGGCTATGCCTGCCCGTGGGCTGCTGAAGGTACTCTACTAAAGCATGTGAGAATGCATCATATGTAGACACCTGAATCTTTTCTTATCAATAAATAAGAAATTGCTTTCCAAATAGTTCAAAGACCTGCAGGTCCAGCAACATACAAGCAAATTTGCTATCAAGTTTGACTCATCTATAGATCATAGCAAAGAAATCATGAATATTACTGCTAAATAACCAAGCTGTATAAATCCCAAATTACCCTACAACCAAGTGCCCAACAACATTTCTTTGTCAACATCAAATTCTTCAACATGACACGTAAATACCATCAGTACTCAGTAGTAGTACATTCACTTAAAATAATTCAAAAGCACAGAAAATGCCGCTCAGAATCAGAAGTCAACTATAAATCTAGATGGACTATACACCCAAAATTCTATACCAAGAAGACAACTTTCTTTCATTGACGAGTTTCCAGCAGAAATCAATTGATTTGGAAAGTGGGTTCTATGAAATTTGTGTATTCAAATGTAAACAAGAAACCAAAAACTCAAGTTTGAAACTCACAGGAGGGAAGCAACGGATGCCGAGGTTCCTGGGAGGAGGCGTAATTTCGATGACTTTGTAGGGGTAGTGTTGGTCTCGGTTTCTTTCTCTCTCTCTATCTCTTCTTCTGCAACAAATTTGGAATCCACCTGCCTGTAAACGTAAAGACCCACAAATTCAAATTAATTCAGAACTGTTTTTCTCTCTCAAAATCAACATAGGTATTCAGTAATATTAGTTTTGACAAAAGGAAAAAACGAAATAATGAGTAATGAAGAACCTCAAGCTCGGACCTTCTGAGTTGCTACAATGTTGAACGCCATTGCCACTCTCTCCCCCTCCCCCTCTCTCTTTCTCTCCCCTTTGTTTTCGTTCCCAGTGGAGATATTTTTGGGTTCATATGGTGGACAGACGGTCTCGCTCCATTCCGTTCATTTACGGAGGGGGAAAGAACGACCGTCTCGTTTTCAGTAAAATGGTTAGCAAAAACGCAACGTTTTCGACTGAAATTAAGAAACTTTTTTAAAACTAAAATAATGATCCTTTTAATTACAAATGTACTGACCAATTTAATTCAAAAAAAAAATCATATTTGATACTTAATAATAAAAAACCAAATGATTTTGGTCTATTGGAAAAAATTTTAAATAAAATTATTGCTTTTATTTTATTATTCTATATGTATTCGTTCTATGTACAACTCTGTGTATCATATCATATTAATTATAAAGAATTATATGTATTGCGCTAAAGTTGTTAAAGCATAGTTGTTGATCTAACACAGAGTTTAAGCTCCAACTTTCATTTGATCATATAAGTCAAGCTGAAAATCAAGTGCACAAGCGTATAAAAGGAAAAATTCCAGACTGCTTATCACATCCTTAATAGATCCAATGGCTGATTGATGAGAGAAATAAGTTCATGTAGCGAAAATTTTCATTAAATTTGAGATTCTCATCAAGGTAACAAAAGTAACCACCTTGTGGACTAGATTTTGCATCTGATAAACTAGGTAAGAGTAGAAGTAAGACACTGGCACATCATACAACAACAGGCAAAGTATGAGATAGATAACTCTCTCTGCACCCCAATAGAGTTGTTCTTTTCTAAACTGCAAAATAACTCTCAACAAGGGACCCTTTCTCTATTAGTTAGCTACCGAAGGAATTCTAGACAATCTAACAAAACAAAACCCATCTTCCTCCGGCCACAGATGCACCCTCTTCCCTTGGTTGTGCGCAACTACCCCTTATGAATCTTTCCACTTCCTTATGAAGACCGATCAGCTTTGATTGGTAGGGTATGGATTAGGGTTTCTCAGATGTGTACATGGTACACCTCATCATTGGGGTAGCTCAAAAACAGGAAGCTGTAAGGAAACAAGGAAGTTCTACAACCATTAACAGATGGATACCCTTGCAAAAAAATGTCAGTGTCCAGCAACAAGTCTTGAACTCAAGATGTCAGAACGGGCAGCTATCTTGTTGGAAGATATAAGCCACTACAATTGAAACCAGCACAATGAGAATTGTCACAAAAAGATGCTTGCAATTAAGCTGTCCTGCATCAATTGTTCTCACATCCTCAAGTGTAGACTTGGAGTTCAAAGGCTTAGCTTCAATATGCTCCAATGACTTATCTTTAAATGTCTTCTCCAGCTGCAGACAATAAGAGGGGAGAAAAAAAATCTTAGTGAAGGGATTAACCTACCTACTGAAAACAAAACAGAGAGGAAACGAAGAAGGTACTCCCAAAAATTACCATCAAACGAAAAGTTGAAAAGTAAATCATAACCATGTCTCCTCACATACCATGAAAATTCGAGTATTAAAGTCACAAGAAATGCATAGTATATTGAGTCTCTAACAGCACAATCTTGGATACAGAACAAATTTTACTGATATTCAACTCTAAAGCATCAACGTAAATTGAGTTTTTAGGATGGCATGCCAAATAGAAGGGAACAGCTTAATGTCAGCATCTGACAAACTTTTTGCAAACAAATAATGTCGAAAATAAAGCTCAACCTCAGGAAAACTGTTGAAAAGTGCAAACTTAACGTTGAGGAGTGAAGAGGACCAACTGATGAAAGTTTACGATATTATTTCATCAAGGCCAGCACTGGTCAAAATAACTTCAAGAATCTTGGCCAAAGACATGGTATAGAATAAAACACACCGTATTATGGAATTATAAATAAGTACCTCATAACCAGTAGCTGACAATTCAGTAATTCCTTCACCTTCTTTTGCACTTATAGGGGTGCATAAATCATGCATAGAAAATTTACTTTCTTTCTCAGTGCTTTCACAACTAGGAACTGAAGTGACCAAGGGTTCCTTGTTTGTGTATTGTGACTTTAAAACCAAAATTTTGTTTTCCTTCATTAATGACGACATCTGCATGAGGAAAATCCAAATTATAAGTTCGTGGGAAACCTTTATACCACAGTATGAGCCCAAAGACTAATTTTTCACATGGAAATTTTAATATAATTTAATGTGGGCTTCTTCATGTTAATGGATTAAGGATTAAAAAATATGGGGAAAAAAATACAACCAAAATTAGTTATAAAGGAGTTTTAATAACTAATTTCGTACAAGAGGCAATTTCATTGATCTCAATACAATTAGGAAGGATAATGTTTTTCAGCTTTATTAAATGAAAAGAGCTAGCACAATTTTTACAATTTTAAGGAGCTAGTTTGGACTTGATGAATAACTCCACATATATTTTTCTCTGATTCCATATGCCATCTTGAGAGCATCAAACCAGAACAAACAAATTAAAAGTTGCATAACATCCTGGTAGGGATTGCCAGTGAGTTGGGAGCCCAAGAAGTTTGGAAACATTGTCCCACACTCTTAACAGACCATGATGGAGTGGCTTCAGATTGAGCCACGATCCAAAAGCTCTAAAGCTTGAGATAAATGATAGATGCTAGCTAAGTACAATAACAGTGCTTCCACAATTGAATAAAGCATCAGTTCACCGGAATCATGTTTTTATCTTTAGGCATGAACACATATGCATGTCTGTGTGTATGTATAGGAGACTGCAAAAGAATAACCATAATTTCAAAAAACGTAGAGGTTGAGTCATGGACAAATACCTCCTTCTGAAGACGCTCTCTTTCAAAGGCTAGCTGCATCACCAAACTCGTAATTACTTTTGTCCTGATCCCGATGTCCTTCGCAGTAGCCAATTTTGTATTCTCAGCCTGATGCAAAGATGCCTCCAAACTCGCCATTCTAGCTTTTTGAAAACTTAGTTCTTCATTGAGCTCTGCATTAGCTTCCGACAACATAATGCATTTTTGTTCAACAATATTGGCATGACTTTCAGCCTTTGCAACCTTAGCTTTGAGATCCTCAATTAAGCATTCCATATCACTTATCATAGCGTATAGCATGCTTTGCTTCTCCTGACCTGCTTCAGCAGTTGCCACTGCATGTTGTAGCTGAATATCAGATTCTCTCAACTGTTTTTCCAATAAAGTTACCTTCTCAATGGTGATTCCACTACTTTTCAGAAGAGCCAGCTCTTTATTCAGTTCCGCATTAGCTTCCATCAATGATTTGCACTTGGCTTCCGCAACCTCAACACCGAACTCTGCTTGCATGATTTTGTCATTTAGATCAACTACAACCTTTTCCATCTGTTCTCGGTTTACATTATGGTGCTCCTGGACTGAACCTACGGTGGCCTTTGCATTCAGCAGCTCAAGCTCCGCGTCTTTCAGCTGCTTTTCCAGAGTGCTTGCTTTTTCTCTTAAAGTGAAGGCCTCGGACTCTGTAAGAGCCAATTTATCTTCAGCTTCTTTCGAGGTGGCTTTTAGCTGGTTTGACTGTGACAGGAAAAGCTCATTAAGTTCAACTTTGCTGTTTTCAAGTGCCTGTAAAGCACTTTCTCTAGCTTCCAATTGTTCCAGTGTATCTTGAAGCTTGGACTTCAAATCTAATTCTCGCTGATTCAAACTATTCAGATTGAATTGAAGTACTTGGAGCCACCCTATCAGTTCCTTGGAAATTCCAAGCAGGACCTCAGCAGCATTGTCAGCTTCAAATAATTTTTCAACAATGTGCCCTTCTTCTTGTTCCAAGCAAAATACCTCATGGTCTGAGGAATGCAGCCTTAGTTTCAGCTCCTCTTCTATTTTTCTTGATTCAGTTAGCTTCTTCTCAAGATCCAACTCTCTTGCAAGAGACTTCTCCAACATTCTCAAGATACTTCTTTGTTGGGCTACAGTCTGCATGTTTATCTTTTCCTCATTAAAAATTTGACCATTTTCCACATCATCTGCATCTTTGATGTGCCCCCCTGTCCATATTCAAGCATAACAAAATAAGATAATCATGTCATGATAACTTTTTCAAATTCATTTCAAATTCATAAGCCAAAAAATATTAATTAAAAAAAGCCTTCCTTTGTTATAATTTGCTTTTCAATGTCAACCATTCATGATACGATATTCACAACAGATCAGACAAGTAAGCTATTACACCAAACTGATGTGCTTCAGCACTTAAGTTTGTGTACTCATCGGACATACACCCAAACACACTAAACACATCAACTTCTAAATGTTTTCACATAATTTTTCACATATCAAGTTTAGTTAATCCCTGCATTGTGCATGTAAAAGAGATTCATCACTTACCATTATCACCGCCAAACCTTAACAAGGTCCTTTGAAACTCTGCAGACTGTGTCTTCATTTCCAGTACCTGCTCTTGTGACTGCTTCAACAATTCTTCGTAATAATGTAATTTCTCTTTCATATCCAAATCATAACTTGCAGAAATTATCTCATGGGCATTAACTATATCCACTTGGAGAGCAGCTATAAACTTTTCCAGCTCCCTTACCTCAGAGTCAAAAATTCCAGATAAGAGATCATACTCCAATGCCTTATCCTCAAAATCAGCCAATGCATCTTCTTTCTCTGCCTGATAAGCCTCAAGCTCATTTTCTTTAGTCGCTACATGCATCATTAGGACATTTAAGTTCGCCAACTTCTCGGAAGAAAATGCCAAATCCAGTCCCAATCTTCCCAGAAGATCCCCAGAACCTTCTGTCATCGAATCTCCACCATCTGAGTTACCTTCAACCAGATCAACACTATTTGAATCTGCCTCTGGTATTCTAACATTGGCATCTTCAAGAGGTATGGTTTCACTTTGATCAGCATCCATGTTAATCGTCTAGTGTTTAGATCAACTCAAAACCTGAAAAAACCCGAGTACCAGAATTCATGCTTCTAATTGAACACTTCATCAAATACCAACAAAAGCAGTTGCACAAGAATGTAAACGATAAGTGGCATTTAAGTATAACTATCTTACCATGTTACACTTGTCCAATATTAGCTCAAGAAAGAGATGGGAGCTAATCATGATGGAAAAGTTTCTTCCATTACGCATTTCGTCTTATTATGCGATCACTCTGACCCTTTTATTGTCTTGTTGTTTTAGGTTTACGGGGCCAGGGACAAGAGTTGCTTTATAGTGACCTTGAACATATATAAACCAATTCTCACAGGCCCAAACTTAATCAGAAAAATCCCCTTTATCCCATAAAAACCCTCAAATCATATCAATGCCAAGAACAACTATGCTTGACAAGCCTCCTAAAATCCAAATGCCCCAAACATTTAACCATGATTCATCACACTGGCCATTTTGGAGGGGGGAAAAAACCATTTCCTTAAACATCTACCAATAACAGAAACAACACAAAATTTAAGCAAAATGATGAATAACAAATCCAAATCAGAAATTTTCCTTAGGAGAGCGAATCTCATTTATTAATTCCAATTTCAAACCAAAACCAATAGAAATTTTCTGAATAAACCTCAGACACCCAGAAGTTAATTTTCCACAATTTTTAAGAATATTCCCCCTAGAGACACAAATTTGACCCGAAACACATTTTTTTAGAAATACCCATTTCACAATTAGGTCAATAAAGAAAGAAAAACAAGCGACCGCATTGACCCACATCACATTTCAGAGTCTAGTCTGCCCTATAAAATAAAGAAAACGTTTTTAAATAAACTAAAGAGATGAGATAATATAGATTATAGAGTATTTACCAGATAATCAATAAACAATGTTGATTGTGAAAAACCGGACGCAACCGTACGGTATTGATGATGAAAAAGAAAGATTTGGGTTGGGGGTTTTTTCTGGCGAAGATTTGGGTCGTGGATTTTTTCTGGCACCGAAGAAGCGGACGAGAGAGAAACCTAATTAAACCAACAGAAATCAGATGTTGTTTGCCGACTTCCACTTTGCCCCTTTTCTCATTTACCAATGAACTTGCCAATGAAACTCTGCGTTTTCGAGAGACCTAAACGACAAACTTTGAAAAATTTTACCCACATAAAGGAAGTCGACTCATTTACAAATTTCAAAATGTGTTTTGTTTGATTTATTGGGCAAGATAAATAAGTGAAATGAATCCCATTTATAATATTTTTTGGTGTTAATTTTGAGAAATAATATTTTTAGTATTTTTTTAGTACTATTTTTTGGTCAAAACTAAAATCGTAAATTCGAAGATGATAAAAACTAAAAAGATTTAATTTTTTTTTTTTTTTGTTTTTAATGAATGATGTCATTGTCCAAGATTGTTATTTTGGAAGATGTTGTAAAAGTATATATGAATGGTAGTTTTTGGGGTGCGATCTTAGTGGCATTTCTATCGACGTGTTATAAATAATGTCATGTATTTATTAAACTGAAATTAATAAGTAATATTGAAATTTATTTTAAGAGAGGATTAGTTTTTTTAAGAGAGGATTATCAATATATGTATTTTATGATTAAATTAGAATTCTATGGGTTTAGCTTAAAAACTTTTTGTTAAGTGATAATATGGGTGATCTTTGCAAAGACTTCTCACAATACAATTAATAGAAGATCGCAGACTTTATGCAAAGATTTATTGATCATCTCATGTGATAAAATGAATCGATCAAAATTTCTAATGAAAGAACTGTGTGACTTTGCCATTTGCCATTGTCAATGATTTAGTGGTTATACATTATACTATACTCTAATCATGTTTCAACTATTATTTTTTTTGGTTCATATAACAGATATTCTGAATTATGTTCTAATTAATCGATTTTAGTATCTGCAGGGTCTCTATTTAGAGGGCAACTTTCTAAAGGAGATTTTTCTATTTTTAAGTTTTGAATTCAAACTTAATTAAGAGTTCTACCATTTCATCCCACTAAATTGACTGTCCGTTAATATATTTAAACTGTTATTAAAAACATAATATTATAGTAACTATTTTTGGAACATCATCACAATGACTTAACTACTATTCACCATATGTTGTCAAAATATTATTGATCTAACCCTAGTTTAGATCATCTTTAGAGAGATAGTTTAATAGTTACAACACGATCTGGTGATGTCAGATTCAAATCCCAGTATATTAAAAAAAAAAAACCCTGGTTTGGATCACAGAAAGTAATGGGTCGTGGAGAGGATATCGGCCCAACCTTGGGCCCACTATAGATGAGTTACACTTGGATTTGGATCTTTATCGAACATGCCCTTCGTACCCGCGTCCAACCCTAGGCATTCATTTTTTTTTTTTAATATCATTTCATGGGCCTAGTGGCCCACTCGAAGTTGGGAAGCTAACACATCAGTCCATTCCACACGATGACGAAGATTCTTAACGTCTCTCTCTCTCTTTCGTTTTGTTTTATTTATTTTTAAATATTACGAGACTTATTAAAAATTAAATTCTCTTTTAAATCTTATTTTTTTATTCTTATAACTCTAATTTGAGATTTATAATTAAAAAAATATAATATTTTAGGGTTACACCTATAAAAGTTTTGTTAATAGTTCATTTTGAAATTCAAGTTGAAGAAAAAATTGAAATGAAGTTCTCCTTTGCTTTTGATCGTTGGATTAAAAAAAATATGATGATGGGATTGTGAGAGAAGCAGGGGCCTACAATTTGGAATGGTCTTGCCGGTACAATATACTTTTCTCGCCTTTTGGCTAAAATCAAATCTAATCGTCTTGCTATCTGGCTCAGTAATTCTATACGTAGCAGGATTATAGCCTCATGTTTGCCAAAATGTATCCTTATCATGGCTAATTATCGGCCCATGTGAGAAGACATCGTACCCTTTAAGAATATTAACCTCTTTTTATTTATATAGTTTTATATTTATAATGAAAAATTTTTCACATAAAATAAATTTATTATAATATTTTATTAAAATAATAAATTATTAGAGTTTAATATCCTTTCGTTACTTTTTACTTTTAATTTAGTATCTGAATTATATATAAATTTCTTTTGATATCAATAAAAATTAAATTCCTTGCGACGCAAAATGCATGATCCCTCCCCCAAACAAATTAGAAAGGTTAAATAGGATAAAATCATACACATAATCACATTCAATTCTAAAGAAATTAAAACCATTATAATTTTTAAGATTATGAAAATATTTATCTTAATATAAGCATCAAGTGGTTCAACAAGAAGAGTTTTTTCTTTCCTTGTTTTGTTTTGGTTGGAGTAGTAGTTTTTGATTTACCCAAAAAAAAAGAGGCAAAAAAAGTAGTAATGTTTGTTTGGCCATTCTCAAATTTGTAATGGAAGATATAAGAAGAAAAACGAAATTGAGTTAGCTATCCATTTGAAGAAGAGGTTAATCAATGGTGTATTGAGAAAGAATTCCATTAACACAGGTTTCCAAAGATTTCTCTAATCAACGGATAGTTGGTCAAATAGATAAAGGTGCTAAATCCCTTTAATCAAGTTTGGATTTGAAATTTAGAAACAAAAAAGTTTATATTGAGAGAATTCTCTTAAATTGATCCTGACAACACTTAAATTTGATTAATTAAATATGATTCCAAATATTGAGTGATTTAAAAAAAAAAAAAAAACAATTTCTTTAAACAAGCCTCTAGCTCTCCAAATTCAATTTTTCCTATATATCCACAAGAATGAAAACTACAAAAAGAAGGGAAAAAAAAAAAAAGAAGATTACTGAATTGAATGTACTCTTCATGTTTTTTAAAATTTTGCCTTTTGTGTTTGTATTAGCTTCATGTAATTTTGAATGAATAAATATAAAGGTATGGTAAGTACAAAAAGAAATGAATAATTTTAAAAAATATAATTCTAAATAAATAAAAAAGAGATATAGAATAAAGAAAAATTAATAAAATATATAAGATTAATATAAAAAATTTATTTAATGCGAGTCATATTGAGAAAAATGACAAACAATCTCCATTTATTTGACAAGCAAAAATTGAACAATTTGTTTTGTCCAAATGACATTTTTTTGAGTTCTTATTTGTCACATAAATTATTAAAATTTGTATAAATAATATGGGTGATGGAGAATCCCCTTTTCTTTGTTAAAACCAGAAAAAAGAAAAGAGAGATAACATAAACATGCACACATATATTATATTATATTATATTACAACAACAACGACAACAATCAGAGTTTTAATTCTGATAATTGAGATCGGTTTTGGAGTCGACGTATATATAAACAGTCTTTTCCTTATATTTTTATAAAGAAACTGTTTTCATGATTATATTATATTATATTATATAAATAATTTTTAATGCGATAAGATATTAGGATTAGATGCACTTCATTGGATACAACATAAGATGTGAGTAAAATCTTAGTTCAAATATTAAAAATATAAATAATTTTTGTTTTAAATTAAAAGCATAAGCAATACAGTAGAGGATGCACCCCAGATGCCTGGTAGATGTAACGAGGATGTGGTCTTGGTGGCGCAAAGATTTCTACCTGAATCGTTTTACTATTTCTTGTACTAGGTTGTTGTTTAGCGCTGATCTAAAATAGAAATTCTTCCCATGAATGCCAAAAAGCATAGTTCTAAGAATTGATAGCTGACATCCATTACTGCGACTACCATCATTTATAAGATCAACAATTTGATCCTCGATATGGACATGAATATTCATGTAAACGAACTGCAAGAAATTTCAATCTATTAAATGTCATGCATGAATAAATTCTAGGCGAGGGAAAGAGAACATACAACAACAACAATGGCAATCACTGGAAGCGCCACATAGAAAGGAGGATGGACAATTATCCTCATTAGACTAAAATAAATCTATTAATTTTTATATGTTAAATAAATATTATCCTTATTTAACTCACATCACTAAGATCCGCCATTATCCTTGTGAAAATATGTTCCTCACTCTTATTTTTCTCCTATAATCTGTCATTTCTTATGACTCATGAAGATGCATGGTGATTTACACTCAACTGAACAAATTATGATTGAAGAAGAATCATTTTTCATCCTATAGGAAGCTATTATGATTTGAGGCATGTTAAATGGGCCTCTCTCCAAAGGATCATTTCTTAAAATCAATATTTTGAGATCTGAATCAGAATATAAATCGATCATGTCAATGGGATCACTAAATCAAATCATTCGAATCAGATGAAAAAAATCAGATAACATCGTTATGATATTATAAATAAATTTAAATTATAATATATTAATAATTTAAAATATATATATCTAATCATAAATATTTATCAAATTATATTTAAAATATATAATATTAAGAAAATATAATTTATTAATTTAAATATCATATATCATTCTATCCATCAAAATTTAATTTAAATAATAGATTTAAACATATAAGTCTAATTTAAACGGTAAAACAAGTTGAATCAGGAAAAAAAATGATGTCAAGGTGAGGACAAAAAAAATGAAGAGGTAAAGAGTGAGACAGGAGAAAAAAAAAATCCAAACAAACAAACACAGCGTTATGGTCCGGTGGTTATCACAATTCAAATATTCAATCATTTTCGAGAGTTTTTATCAAAATATTGTTTTTCTAATTACGGAATCAAATGTTTTATTATTTATTTTTTGAGACGTTAATTAAAAAAAAAAAAAAACAGGTTTCTCACTCCAATCTCAAACAGGTTGCGAAATCATCGCAAACAGCAGCCCAATCTCGAACTCAAGGAGCAAAATGAGCACCCCAAGGAGCAAGCCAAGGATAACAGCAAACATCAAGACCAACATCAAAACAGCAAGCCAAGGATAAGCAGAAGCCATCGCAATAGGCCAAGGAGCAAAATGAGCACCCCAATCTGGAACTCCCTGCCGATTCCTGGAGTGTGAAATCATTTCAGTCATCAATCATCGTCTGTTCGTCCTCCCCTTCGAATCCCAAAACTTCGGTCTTCATCAATTCGCCAAGGAAATTGGCGGATTTGTAGGAAATGCTTTTGAGTTTTATGAACAATCCAGTAGTGGTGCATATGAAGTCTTGCATAATTGTTGATCCGAGGGTAAGGTGTTCGAGGAAATGCCACAAATAAATTCGGTTTTGGGTTTTGTGCATTTGTGGGTGAAGCAACATTCGGAAATTGTTGCCTCAAAGCACTGATGCAATACGTGACTCATTTGGGTGCCAGGTTTGTGAAGGATTTGGATTTCGCACAGTGGGAGTGCGAAACATGTTTCGCACCAACAGAGTGCAAAACCTTTTTTTTTCGAACAGTAACATCTTAGAAAAAAATGAATTAATAAAAAATTTAATTTCACACTCTAAAATAGGAAATTAGTAGTTTGGAAAAGAAAAAAATAACCATAACTAAATAATTTTAATTTTAAAAATAATATTTTGATAAAAACCCCATCATTCCCGGGCTCGAGTTAGCACTTTTTACACCAAAAAAAAAAAGGAAAAAACAAAATTGGATTGGTCGATTCAATCTGGTTTCTCGACCAATCCAATTTCTGGTCCAACACAAATTTTGATCGGTTTTTTTTCCAAATTTGGTTTATATTAAGATACCCAGACAGGTTTTTGGACCGATTCCTAGTTAGATCAATTGAATTAATCAGTTCAATCCGAATTTTAAAACATTACTTAAAACTAATAAAGATGTATTGTTAATTTATGCTCAACTGGACAAAGTAGGATCGAAGAAGGCTCATTTTTCATACTATAGGAAGCTATCATGATTCGAGGCACGTTAAGTGGGCCTCTCTCTAAAGGAGACACAAATCCAAGTGCAAATGATTGCGTCACCAGAGCTCCGGAAAGTGATTATGTGAGACAAACCGATCTGAAATTTAACTATGAACTGGGACGTATACAAATAAAATTCAACTAATTGCAATTTGTGGCCATCATTATCAAGTAATATATGAAATAAGTCTGTATCATCTCTTGAGTCAAAACCTGAGTGCCTAGAGAAAAGGAAATATAAGAGAAAGGGATCAACAAAGATAAGATACCAAGTCTAGACAGTACCATACCTGATGCATTTTGCAAGGCTAAGAATCTTTCCCGGACGTATTTGGACCTTTCTGAGTTAATGGCATAATGTTACGGGCTTGCACAATGCACAAGACCGAGCAAGGAGAGCAGAAAAGAGAGGCAATCAAAGCAAAGTACTTGATGCCCTAACAGCCCCAGAGCCACCCATGCAGTCCGGGCAAAGTGTGGAGCCCACGAGCCATGCTTTAGAGCATGGGCTCCCATATTAATTAGGATCATTCTTGAATAAAGAGTTCGAGCAATCTGAAGGCCTTTGATGGTACAACATTTACAGCTTCAATGGTGACAAATGGCTCGAGCAAAAATAAAAGAAACAGCCTGGACAAGGAGATTGGCTGGCCATGCGAAAGAGATGTAGAGCCACATGTCATGTTCTTAAGGACCTCCAAGCACACGACCAGTTCTACAAAATTTACTTTGAGCAATCTTTATCTTTAGGAAAATTGCTCATGAATACCAAAATTCAGACAAAAAAGAGCAAAACTGCTCGATGAACCAGAGCGGGCAGTTTACTTGGCTGTGCATGCGGGCGACGGGTGAATCCGAGACCCACTTTGATCCAAACCTAGAAATGGAGATCCAACACTTATTCTATCGGGGGAAGACACCTAGGAAGACGTGGACAACCAGGAGAAAAGATCTCCAATGTTTGAGTTGTTTTTACATTGTTACTATGCTTTATTTACATTTTTAGATCTATTATCAAGTAGGAAGTGTTTTTACCATTTTTTACTCAGTAGATCTATTTATTTCAAATTTGAAATTAGATCTAGGATAGGATTTTCGTTGTTGAACAATCCCGGGAGGTTTTCCTGCAAAAGAACCCAAAGGAGAGCATTGTTATTCATTCTTTTCACGTTAATTTAAATGAAGTGAGTTATTCTTTCAATCTTGTCTTATAAGGGCACGAAGGAAACTTATTTTCCTAAGTGTTACACCACTTTTTTGCAGCCTTTAGGTTCAGGAAAGTGAGGCAATCGATCAAAACCAAGCCTTGAAAGAGAGCCATAATCTATGATTCACAAAACCCTAACCCTAGCTGCCATGAACAACCTCCATTGCTAGCTACCTTCACATGTGACATAGGTGTTGTGTGGAGGCTATTTGCACCCCATTCACCATCCCAAACCTTTATTCACAGCAAGCCACATCAGTTTGGTGCTTTCATTGAGAGGCAACGTCCAATCCAATCAACGGGGGCACAAAAAACTGCAAGCTGTCCATACCAATTCTGGTTTCAACATGGCTACACAAAGGGAGCGTTTCGATGCTATTGAGGCTCAACTCGAGTCAACCAACACTACCCTACATGAGAACAAAGAGAAAATGAGTCAAGCACTTCGTTAAAACAGAGAGGAGATGAGCAAAATCACTCAAAATGTGCTCATTGATTTGATTCAAACACTACAAACCCATGTGACTGCTCAACCAACAAGATCTCCTCACTGAGTCCAAACCCCTCGCCACATTTCCCAACCAATTTCCAGTGATGAGGATCATAAATCTAAGTTACATAAGTCTAGATCTGAGTTCTCAAATGAGGAGGAGGAAGAATTTGAAGTCCCTTTTGGCCAAGAAGAAGAGAATTGGCCGAGAGAAAGGAGGAGAGGCCACCAAAAGCCTAGGTAGCACCAAACAGCCTACAAACTCGATTTTCCCAAATTCGACAGGGGAGATCTGAGTTTTTGGATGTCAAGGGCTGAGATTTACTTCTCCTACTACCCTTTGGAGAGAGTGAGAATCGCTGGATTCTACTTGGAAGAAGAGTCACAACAATGGCTTCAATGGTTGAAAGAGAGGTATCATGTCAAGCACAAAAACCTCACTTGGAACCGGTTAAACTGGAGATAGCAAGGAGATTTGGAGACACCTCTTATGTTGATTACAATGAGGCTCTCTCCAAACTGAAACAAACCAGTTCCCCATGAGAATATCAAAGGAAATTTGAGAAACTATCCACCCGAGTGGACTGGCCTGAGAAAGCCTTTATCAGGACTTTTGTAGCGGGTTTGAAGCACAAGCTAGTCACCGAAGTGAAGTTGTAGTGGCCCAAAACCTTGATGCAAGCCTTGGAGGTGGCAAGGCTCAAAGAAGATCAATTGATGGACCTAAGATATGTGGTTAGAGCACAAAACACCAAACCAGCCAGTAGCTTTACCCCGGTGCATGATAGTTTTCCAAGGCCTCAAAATGCAGCCTCAACATGTCTAGTAGCCCCCAAAACTCTCTCCTTACTGTCAAGAATCTATCCTACACTAAAATGGAGGCAAGGAGGGCAAAAGGCCTCTGTTTCAACTGCGACGAGAGGTTTGTATCGGGCCACAAATGCCAAAAGCCCAAAATTTTCATGATCGAGACCATAAGTGACGAGGAGTTTGAGCACAATGAGGAGGCAGTTGAATCTGAGCCTTTCTCCTATGAAAATGAGGCTCTTGAAGAGGAGCTCCATGAGGAAGAATCAGTTGTGATGATCCATATACTTGCTAGACTTGAGGGTTCAAAAACTATACGCACGAGTGCTCACATTGGCAAAAGGGTTGTAACCATGTTGATTGACAACGATTCCGTCCTCGACTTCATAAACCCTAGGATTGCATGATCCTTAGGGCTTCCCTCAGAGAAGATTGGTGAGTTTGAAGTAAGAGTGGCCAGTGGAGAAAAGTTAAAGTGCCGAGAAGTGCACAAAAATGTCGACCTATGCATCCAAGACTTAGATCTTCAAGTCAACCTCTATTCTCTTCAACTTATCGGTTTGGACATAGTCTTAGGGGTGCAATGGCTAAAAAAACTTGGATGAATAGTAGCTGATTACAGAAAAATAGAGACAGAATTCCTTCACAATGGTCGGTGGATTAAGTTAAAGATGGATAACCGAGCCCTTGTCAAGGGAGTGGAGATGGCGTCCTTGCAAAACATGATAAAAAAAGGTGGATAGGTCTTTGCAGTCCACATCCACACACAACCAACTGTCCAAAACATCTCCAAAGAAGACTCCCACAACTTTGAAGATATTCTCAACCTTCCCCAAGAGATCCAAACTCTTTTGGGCAGATTTGAGCAAGTAACCTGAGAGCCCAAATCAATACCGCCACAAAGAGAGTATGATCACTCCATTGTACTCAAGGACGAGTCTACTCCCATCAATGTTCCCCCTTATCACTATGCTCACTTTCAGAAGGAGGAAATTGAGAGGCAAGTCCAAGAGATGCTCGAAAATGGGTTGATTCGACCTGGCACCTATCCATTTTCCAGTCCAGTTTTGCTGGTGAGAAAGAAGGATGGAATATGGCGGTTTTGCACCGACTATCGTGCCTTAAATAAAGCCATTATCAAGGATAGATTTCCTATTCCCACTATTGATGAGATGCTAGATGAGTTAGGTGGATCCAAGTATTTTTCCAAGCTGGATTTGATGGCCGGCTCCCACCAAATTCGAGTTAAAGAGGCGGATATTCAAAAGACAGCTTTTAGGACTCACAATGGTCACTATGAGTACCTTGTGATGCCTTTTGGCTTATGCAATACTCCTAGCACTTTTCAAGCATGTATGAATGACTTGTTTCGGCCAAACCTAAGGAGGTTGTCTTTGATGACATTTTGATGTACTCAAAGATGTGGGAAGATCATTTGAAGCACCTAAAGTTTGTGCTCCAAACCCTAGCCGACCACCAGTTCTTCATCAAGCCCTCCAAGTATGCTTTTGGCCTTTAAGAAGTGGAGTATTTAGGCCATATTAACTCTAAAGAAGGAGTCAAAGTCGATCCAAGAAAGATTGAAGCAATGCTGAATTGGCCCAAGCCTAAAACCCTAACATAACTTAGGGGTTTCATCGGTCTTACCAGATATTATTACAAATTCGTTAAGGATTATGGTAATATTGCTAGACCTCTCACTAATATGTTTAAAAAAGATGCTTTTGTGTGGTGTGAATCAAGTGAACAGGCTTTTGAGAGACTCAAGATAGCCATGGCACAAACACCAGTCCTAGCTATGCCAGATTTCACGCAAGAGTTTGAAATCCACTCGGATGCTAGCTCGATTGGAGTGAGAGCAATCCTAGTTTAGCACGGAAGGCCTCTAACCTACCTTAGCAAGGTTCTAGGTGAGCAAAAGAAAGCATGGTTGGTCTATGCAAGAGAAATGATTACCATCATTGAAACTGTCCGCATTTGGCTACCTTACTTGCTTGGGAGAAAGTTCAAGATTGTGACTAACCAGCAGCCCTTAAAGACTTTGTTGTAGCAGCAAATCACCACTTCCCAACAAAAAAATGGGTGTCAAAGCTTTAAGGATATGAGTTTGAGGTTGTGTATAGACCTGGCTGAGAAAACAATGTGGCAGATGCCTTATCACGCAGAGATGATGGTGCTGTCCTCTTAGCGATTTCAACACCAACTTGGGAGATTTGGGAAGAGATTCGAGCTGCCCTTCCACAAGTTGACTTTAGCCAATCCAAACTTGAGAAACTTAGATCTGCAGATGATGATATTGTTGATTATGAAGAGAAAAACAGCCTGCTGCTATGGAAAGGTCGAGTGTACGTGCCCAAACATAGTGGCTCACGGCAAAAAATTGTGGAGTATTTTCATGACACCAAGGAAGGCGGTCACAGCGGTGTTTTTTGGACCTTCATGAGGACCTACAAGTTGTTCACCTAGGAAGGTATGAAGAGAGACATCAGATCTCACATTAGAACATACGAGACATGCCAAAGAACCAAAGGAGACTCCACCAAACCTCATGGACTGTTGCAGCCCCTACCCATTCCAAGCCAAGTTTGAGAGAATATAACCATGGATATCATTGAAGGGCTACTCATGAGCAATGACTATTCTCATATCCTTGTTGTGGTTGATAGATTGTCTAAATATGCTCACTTTATTCCCATTCCACAGCCTTACACAACTAAGACAATCGCCAAGCTCTATATCGACAATGTCATGAAACTCTATGGTGTTCCAATAAGCATTGTCATGGATCGGAATAGAATTTTCATAAGCAATTTTTAGATCAAGTTCTTCAAGTTCCAGGGCACAAAACTTGCAAGGAGCTGCTTATCACCCTCAAATCGATGGGCAAACTAAAGTTATAAATCGAGTCCTTGAGCAGTACCTTAGGTGCTTTGTACACCACAATCCGCGCAAATGGGAAGAACACTTGTCTTGGGCTGAGTTTGGCATAATACTAGCCACCATTCCTCCATAGGAATGTCCCCATTTCAAGCATTATATTGGAGAACACCACCAGCCCTTACCTCCTACACTGAAGAAACAGCAAGCAATGATATGGTGGATGTAGAATTGAGGACCTGAGATGAAATTCTTATGGATCTCAAGGCCAACCTTGAGAAGGACCAAGCTCGAATGAAAAGAATGCATGATAAAAATAGGCCACAAGAGGAGTTCGAAGTGGGAGATTGAGTGTTCTTGTGGTACAGACCCAAAAAGAAACACAAGTACTTCAAGCGAGCCCACCACAAACTCTTGGCAAAGTACTATAAGCCATTTCAAATTCTATATAAGTATGGGAAGTTGGCTTACCGCGTTGATCTACCCCTAAACAGCCATATACATCCTGTTTTCCATGTTAGTTGGCTGCGAAGGAGAATTAGAGATCCAACCCAAGTCACCACAACCCTACCCGAGGAAAAAGAAGATAGATATATGGTTTTGGAGCCCGAAAATATCTTGGACAACCATGAGGTTAGGAGAGGTGACCACACTCGACTAGAACTCCTTGTCAAATAGAGGAACCTTGGTGAAGAGGAGGCCAATTGGGACAATGCCCTATAACTAACAAAAAGCCACCCAACATTCGACCTTGAGGGTAAGGTCATTCACCAAGGGGGTGACTGTTACGGGCTTGCGCAAAGCCATGTGTAATACACGAGACCGAGCAAGGAGAGTAGAAAAGAGAGGCAGCCAAATCAAAGTACTTGATGCCCTAGCAGCCCCCAAGCCACCCATGCAGTTCGGGCAAAGTGTGGAGCCCACGAGCCATGCTTTAGAGCTCCCATATTAATTAGGATCATTCTTGAATAAAGGCCTTGAGCAATCTGAAGGCTTTTGATGGTACAACATTTGCAGCATCAATGGTAACAAATAGCTCGAGCAAAAAAAAAATAGCCTGGACAAGGAGACTGCGCTGGCCGTGCGAAAGAGATGTAGAGTCGCGTGCCATGTTCTTAAGGACCTCCAAGTACACAACCAGTTCTACAAAATCTATTTTGAGCAATATTTATTTTTAGGAAAATTGCTCATGAATACCAAAATTCGGACGAAAAGGAGTAGAACTGCTCAATGAACCAGAGCGGGCAGCTTATTTGGTCGTGCGCACGGGCGACAGGTGAGTCCGAGACCCGATTTGATCCAAACCTGGAAATGGAGATCCAACACTTATTCCATCAGGGGAAGACACCTAAGAAGACATGTAGGTGGCCAGGAGAAAAGATCTTCGATGTTTAAATTGTTTTTACCTTGTTACTAGGTTTTATTTACATTTTTAGATCTATTTTCAAGTTGGAAGTTGACACCATTTTTTACTTAGTAGATCTATTTGTTTCAAATTTGAAATTAGATCTAGGATAGGATTTTTATTGTTAAACAATCCTTGGAGGTTTTCCTACAAAAGAACCCAAGGGAGAGCATTGTTATTCATCCTTTTCATGTTAATTCAAATGAAGTTAGTTATTTCTTCAATCTTGTCTTATAGGAGCACGAAGGAAACTTATTTCCCTAAGTATTACACCACTTTTTTGCAGCCTTTAGATTCAGGAAAGTGAGGCAATCGATCAAACCCAAGCCTTGAAAGAGAGCCACAATCTACCCTTCACAAAACCTTAACCCTAGCTGCCATGAACAACCTCCATTGCTAGTCACCTTCACATGTGACATAGGTGTTGTGTGGAAGCTATTTGCACCCCATTCACCATCCCAAACCTTTATTCACAACAAGGCCCATCACATAATCCCAGACTGCCAGCCCATCACAGCTGCTTAGTTCCTATATCAAGAGAGAAGATGAGTTTGAAAAAGCTTTTCCATTGTCAATAATGCCTCCTGCAGCAACTCGAATGGTACGACTGTTTGCTATAGTTTTTGAGCTAGATTAAATTTGTGCTGGACCATGTTTATCTTGAATTGCAGCCCTTATAATATTAGGTGCATTTGCTATTGTAAATCATGAAAAGGAACTGGATGAAAGGCAAACTTTATGGGAAGATGAGAAACAATTAGCACCCGACAAATATATTGTATAACAATGAATTGGATTTAAATGGTGCATATGTTTAATACCACGTTCATTAGCTATTACCATAATTGAAGAAGGAGAGCTATAATAGAGTGACAGATCCACTTCTGCCACTGTAAGCAGAGGATGGTCATCTCCAACCTAGTTTCCCCTTTTAAAGATAAGTTCACATAAAATGAAAAGCTCAAAAAGGTCATATTAGTATAACAAATCAATGAAATGATATGCAAACGGGAGAAGTAGAAACTTACGAAGATTTCCAGACTGTGGCATAGTGTTAAGACCAGCGCAGAACGAATAGGAAGTTAACCAAAGGGTTTTTGACAACTCAATAAACAAATAATAAAAGACATAATTTAAATAAATAGAGAAAATAAAATGACAGAATTTAAATTAAAAAAACCAAAAATTTACGTGATTCGTTCAAATAGACCTATGTTCACGGGCGAAGGAGTAGGATTTCACTAAAAAATAAAATTATAAATATCTTAGAAAAGTGTTCCTAGTTTTCAAATGATCACCGTACAAAAAAGATAATAAAATGAGATTTTAAAAAATCACAACACATTTTACTAATTCACTTAAACTGGTGATACTTAAGCCATAACCTAAGACATCTATTTATATACAAAATTTGGGGGGTGGCCTCTTTTGCAATCGATGTGGGATTGCAAAAAAAAAATAAAAATAAAGAACAAAAAAAAGTGCCCCTTTTGGGCGATGTGGGACAAATTGGGACACGCCACCAAACAAATCTTCATCTTGGCAAATCGCAACATTAACAGATAACAAATCTCAAATCTGCTCCACATTCTTCACAAAAACCCCCAATGAGCTAATCAATAGCAGTGGATACCAAATAAAATAAATCCAAACACTTCTTGAACTTGTAAACTGAAGGAGACTTCATAAACAAATCTACAAAATTATCGTCTAAATTCAAACAAACGATTGACCCATCATACTGTCAACTGCATTTAAAGGCGGATTCTATGCCAAATCCTCATCTTCAAATGTCTGAGCAGAAAATAACCAAAAAATGCTAACAAACAAAGTACTCACAAACTTAGCATTTTTCATGCTAAAACTTTCAAAATAATTATTCTGAATCAGGAATAATTTCCAACTCCGTGATCTCTCTTAATTTTCAAATCAAGAATCTTCTTAACTGTTTTCAAATTTTTTATAACAAATTCACTGCTTAACTGTAACTTCAAAATGAATATTTCTGACAATTTTTTGTTAACAAGAAACATGTTAGCAATATAAGACAGCAAATAAACAAATGACTCATCACTTAACTTCCAGAAAAAAACAAAACTATCAAACATACTTTTCAAATAACTATCAATGAAGGTCAACAAATATCTGATACATTCTTTAAACTGAACACAAGATGGTCTCCATAAATTTGAACAAATGTCAGAATCAGACACTGATGATGAGACTGCAACTGAATCAATAATAGTAGATCCCTGCAGAGAATACAATTTACCAAATTTGTAAACTTTCATAACAACAAAAGTATCATAAAACACATTCATAATTCCACCTTCAGTTGTATATTTGCACCCAAAATTCTCTAAGGTGCCTAAAGAGATTGGATTTTTCTTCAAATCAGGAATATGTCTAATATCAGTGAGCGTCCTCACAATACCATCAATACATTTTAATTCAAAATGTACCCTTACCAACAACTTTAGAAATAGTATTGTTTCCCATAAATACATTTCCACCATTAACAGATTCATAAGTGAAAAATAAATCTCTATGAAGACACATGCGATAAGAACAAGCCGAATTCAAAATTCATTCATTTTTAGACCTTATCCTGTCATCAATTATATAGAAAATTTCTCTATTTTTCTCATCTGCCACAACATTAGCCTCGACAATCTTAGTATTTTTCTCACTAAATTTTTTCTTTTACTTATTTTTTAATTTAAAACAATAATTGCATACCAAATTTTTATACTTAGATCTACTATTCTCAAATTCCTTTTAATCAGTTCTGCCTTGAACAACCAAACAATCAGCTTGACCACTATTAATTTTCCCAGTAATATCCCTATCAATCTGCTTTTTAGATTTTAATGCGAATTTTATTTCTTGATATGAAATGGTTTCTTTACCATAAATCATAGTATCACGAAAATACTGAAAGGATTATGGAAGAGAACACAATAACAACAGAGTCATATCCTTATCATCAATTTTCGAATCTATATTCTCCAAATCTATAATAATAGAATCAAATTTATTAAGATGAGAGACTATAGATGCACCTTCTGCTATACGCACTATATACAAACTTTGTTTCAGATAAAGTATATTCTCAACTGTTTTCTTCATATACAAAACTTTAAACTTATCCCACATAATCTTAACCGTAGTCTCCATAGCTATCTCTCACAAAATCTCATCAGATAGGTTCAAAATAATTCTAAATCTCGTTTTTTTATCTATCGTAGCAAATTCTGAATCTGTCACATTGATTGGTTTAGCTTTTACTTCCTGTAATACCAAATCAACTCCATCCTGAATCAAAATAACCTCCATTTTAAGTTGCCACATACTGAAATTAACATTCCTGTCGAATTTCTCGACCACAATTTTTGTTAGTCATATTGTCAAAAAATAATTGTCCAAAAACTTTCTCAAATAGCTAAAATAACTCTTATACCAGTTTGTTAAGATCAGTCCAGGACGAATAGGAAGTTAACCGAAGGACTTTTTGATAATCCAATAGACAAATAACAAAAAATAGAATTTAAATAAATAGGAAAAATAAAATGACAGAATTTAAATAAAAGAAAAGATAAAAATTTACGTGATTCGATCAAATAGATCTATGTTTACGGGCGAGGGAGGAGCAAAATTTCACTACAAAAAAGATTACAAATATTTTAGAAAAGTGTTCATAGATCTCAAATGATCACCATACAAAAGAAATAACAAAATGAGATTTTAAAAAATCGTAACACATTTTACTAATTCACTTGAACTGGTGATATCTAAACCATAACCTAAGCCATCTATTTATATACAAAATTTAGGGATGACATTTTTAGCAATCGATGTGGGATTGCTAAAAAAAAGGAATATAAAAAAGTGCCCATTTTGGGCAATGTGGGACAAATTGTGACACGCCACCCAACACGTAGAACTCTACACAAACTTTCATGGCCGGTTGATTATTACCCGATGCACAACAATTCCCTCTCTCAAAGGGGAATGAATTGAATCAAGATTGTCAACTCTTTCGATAAAGTCAATGCCAAGATCCCATGATTCAGGTCCTCCAAAACATCTAAATGTGTTTAGGTACAAGATACAAACTTTCAAGACATTCCAACTGAGCAAAACCTTCTGCCTGAACCAAATCACACTAATAACCACCAAATTGGTTTCCATCACCTACCTGTTGCACAATAAAGGGTGAATATGCTACTATCAAGGAGGATGGTCTTAGAAAAATAGATCCACTAAAATGATGATCAAAAGTGTTGATTCTCTTTCAATAGTGTGGCATGCAGATAGCAGGGCCAGGAGCTGATGCATATACATAAGACCATCCACACATAAGGCCACACAAAGATTCATTTAGCTCCACATTGTCTACTTCGTCTAGGATAGGAATCTCCTTTTTCACACTGTCAATGGTAAAAGACTCGCTTCCAGCTGTCCACTTTATGAAGGAATTGAAGCGTCACATTTCTTAAAAAAAGACACCTGGAAAATCAAGCCAACATAAAAAAAAAAAAAGAAAGTGAGAGAAGTTGCCAATGCAAGAAATAGCTACGAAGATTTTATAGCAATGTTTTGCCAAGTGATAGTTTCATAGTCACAACAGCCTTTAGTTGGGACCCTACGACAATCTCCACTGGGAAGCTGTGCAGCATCGTCATTGATGATGGGATGGAAACTTCAACTGCCACCTGCATTTAGTTATTAGTAAAAAAACAAAAGAATAAACAAAAGGAAGGGGGGAAAAATGACCACTAAAATATGGGGAAAACTGTTAAAGCCATGGGACAAATGCAAAATTAGACTTCCAATTCAACGAAATCTAAGGAGCAAGATAACCAGTTTCAGAAGTGCACATCAATCAGCAGACAGGCATACATTAATGTATATGTAGATATTCTGACCATACTATCAAATATGTTTCATTGTTACTACTTCCACTTGTTTAACCCTATCAATTATGAATATCCACTAGTGGCCAATTATTCTATTAGCCACCTGAAAGGCCAATATACACTATTAAACTTGTAACACCGACGCTGCAGTGTTCGTACAAATATTTATGTTCATAAAATTAAATAAAATATTTCTTAATTTATATAGATAGAGAGAGAAATTTTTAATTATATTGAATTTCGATTTTGAGGTATATAATTTGAAATTTTTGGGATATTTAAAGTATCCGTATTTTCGATTTGTAAAGTGAGTATAAAAATATATAGATGATTTTTTTTTATTCATTTATTAATTTATACATTACTCATTTAATTATTTATAAATTTATTTATAAAAAGAAATGATAATGATAATGATAATGATAATGATAATGATAATAATAATAATAATAATAATAATAATAATAATAATAATAATAATAATGAAAAAAGAAATCCGAATTAGGGCTAAAAGCCCTAATTCTTTCCCCTTCTCTCTCTACTCTCTCTCTCTCTCCCACACGACTCTTCTTCTCCCCTACCCGCTCCGCACCGCCGCGACCGCCTCCTCCGCCGCTGCCATCCGCCACGGTCGGCCGCCACCCACTCGCTCTTCACCTCCATCTTTGTTTTCTCTCTCTCGGTCTGACTCTCTATCTCTCTCCTTCTCTCTCTCCGCTTCTCTCTCTCACCGCGAGTCTCTCTCTCTCCCTCTCGCGGATTCTTCGCCGCTCGCCGCCCCTTTACGCCACCACCCACAACCACCGACACCTCTCTCTCTCTCTCTTCTCGCGGGCTCTCTCTCCCTTTCTCTCAGTCCGTCCCGCGGCGATTTCCATTTTCCCCGCCACAGTCTCCACCGCGAACAACCACCGTAGCCTCAGTCTCTCTCTATTTCGCTCTCTATATCTCAGTCTCCCTATCTCTCTCCCTACTCACGCGACTGCTCGCGAGACAGCTCTAGGCGCGCGAGACAGCGCCTGCAGCGCGCGACAGTTTCTGCGCGCGCGACTACAACGCTCCTTCCCTGCTCGCACGCCTTCTGCCAGTCTTGCAGAGCCCAAATCGGCAGACTTTGAAACCCTAGGCCGGGTCTGCACTCATCTCCTGCGCAGGTGAGGACCAATTCCTAGCCCTAGTTCTAGGGTTTTGAATTTTCTGAGTAATTAGGGTTAATTGCTAACATTTGCTCCAAATTTGAAATCGTTACAGGTTGAGCTTGAAACCACTGGCGACTAGAAGCTAAGTCTGCAAACTGAGAAACCCTAGGTGAGATAAAATACAAATTCTTTCGATACATTGGATGAATTTATGGTAAATTAGAGTAAGAATGCATTGTATATGTTAGGATGTATATTAGATTAGATTTGAATGCGTTATCTGACATTATACGTAATTGTTTAGGTTAAATAGAGGATTTTATATGAATTGGGTTGTTCAGGATGATAAAATCATATTGAGTTGATTTGAATAGTTTATCTTGAAGTTTAATTTGATGTATGCATGAGAATAATTGGAAATTTGGGATTTGAGTTTAAGAAATTATGCAGTCTTTTCATTATAAGTTGTCCTACATATAGACAATCAAATTACTAATTCCGTATGATAAAAATAGACTTAAATACCTTGAAAATAACATATGGGTTGAAGAAATCAGATGTGAATTGAAAAGTGTATGAATTTTCAAAGATTTTTCTAATTTATAGAGAATTTATGTATTTAGACGTGTTTTCGATTTTGAACGATTTTATGTTTGAATTTAACTTGATTTTGATTTGGTTAATTACTTATAAATGGAATGAAAATTGATGACATTGGAGTTGATTCATAAATTGAAGAATTAAGGTTTGTACAAACTTAGGGAAAATGATAAACCCTAAGAATAATTGGAAATTTGATGATTATTATAATAATTTGATTAGGTTGATTTTGTTGGAGACTCGAGGAGTCGAGTTTGGTTTGATTGTGAAAATATGGAGTGACCACCCTCCCTAGAATGTGAGTGAGACCCTAATCTCTTGCATGAAATGGTGAAAATCTGATTTTACCGTGTTTTAAATAAAACATGTTTTGATATGCATTGATTCGACGTGTGATATTAAATCTCAAATCTGTTTTGTGACTATTGGAGTGTCGTACTTATGTTTTCTACGATTATGCATCCATGTTTGAAATGAAATGAAATTGTGCCATGATTTGAGAAATGGAATGTTTTCTATTCTACCATTGCATCGGTTGTTGATTTGAAATGATTTTGATGAAATGTATTTGGCACATGGATTTGAAATGTTTTGATGAACTGTGAGGGCACCGGGATGCCCACTTGTGATGAGATTACTATGATGATGACATTGATGATTCCGTAGCTACGAAGGGACTTTGTAGAGGCACGAGTTGCCCGGATACGCTTCTGCAAGAGGTATCCATAAACGTCCAGTTATATTTATTCATAGGCGCGGCCGGTTGAACCCACATCGGGGGAGGACGAGTGTGACGCCACCGTCTAGCACCGGGCGGGGTCCTATTTGACGAGACTGAGTAAGCAAGGAGCTAAGCCCACGGCCAACATCGGGGTAGAGAGCTACTTTTGAAACACTTTGCATAATAACACCCCCGATGCACATGTTCGTGGTCATGGTTGACCTTTGCCATGATCCTTTCGGCCAGCTCTATGTTATACTTGATTTTTAAATGGATGCATATATGTGTGATATCGTGTGAATGATTAAAAGAGTTCATTTTATTAAACATATCATGATTTATTGTGAAACTTGAGTTATTGTTTACGAATGATACTATTTGGCACTCCAATATTCACCTACACTATTAGTACTTGAGATTAATCCCCTCACTCACTGAGTATCCTCCCATAGATACTCACCCATCTTCTTTCCTCCCTCAGACAGGATTTTTGTGCTGGAGCGATATTTCAGAGTATAGAGTTTGGGTGTACTTGACGTTCAGGAAGGTGAGATCTAAAGTTTAAATTGAAAGATGAATTACGAAATTTATTTCGACCCTGCGAGGTCTTGTTGAGATCCGTAGTTGACCGTGTACTTATTTTTAGATGACTGTATAATTTATGTATATTTATTTGTGAAACTCTCATATTTCATTTGCATTGAGGCGATTGTACATATTTGAATGTTACTTGGGAAATTTGTTATACATTTGTATAAATTTAGGTCCGCTCGATATGGCGGCTGCTCATGCTCGAGTTGGGCATGATAGTAGAGGTCTGTGGCTAGGTTTGTTGATAGATTTTTATAGCCTTGCGTTGTTCTGGATGTCGGCTTTGGGAGTTGTTGGTTTTGGAGAGGCCGGGATGGCCATTTGTTTTATTTTCAGGATGATTTTAAATTTATACAGGTATACAGATTATTTATTCATGGGAGACCTCCAATTTATGGGGAGATTCTGTCTGATTTTCTGTAGAAATACAGTCGGCATTCAGGGCAACTGGCGGCTGTTCACGATTCCCGGTTCGAGGCGTGACAAAACTCACGGGGCAAGATAGCAAGGTTGCGCTGAAAATGGTCCTACAGCTAGGAATTTAGCTCAAACTGACAAACCTTGAGCAAAAATCATTCTTGTTCATAATGGTCAAGAAACTTATAACCTTAATAATAGGAGAGGTAGCTCAACAGAAGTAGCTTAAGCTAGGGTGTTCATAAACATTCATGTTTGTCAAGTTTGCCATGAAAAAACCAAAAAGGCAAGCTCTTGGGTCCCATACCTAATAAGAAAGCTCAAACTTCTAAAGATGGACATGTTTAGGTCCTAATAAGAGGCAAGAATTTAAACCTTCACATTTTGAGGTTGATATCTTGCACTTTTACTAATAGAGACTGAAGAAAAACTATCGTCTAATACGCAAAGACTGCTCATGATACACATCTTTGTCAGTTTGTTATGGAGGACTTTGATTAAAAGCCTTCAAATGTATGCCAATGGTACCAATACTAAATTATAAAACGCAAAAATTGTTGTGGTCGGGCTCTCGGTAGGAGCCTTCGGTCTAGTCCCATTCAGTAGCCATTCCGTAGCATTCAGTAGCCATTCGGTAGCATTTGATAGCCGATGAGTCTATTGGTTTTGTTCGGTACCCATTTGGAGTCTCACTCAGTAATTATTTCTCATTGTATACTATTCGGTGCATGCTTCCCGATGGATACCTTTCGGTGTTTGCTTCTCAGTATAAGTGTTCGGTGCTTAGTCTCCCGATAGCATATCCCTTCAGTGTCTCATAATGGATGCTAATAGGTCTTTGCTTCTCTCTTTGGCTATCAATTGGGTTGATCAGTTTCTCATTCTTGGAAAAGAACAAGGCCAAGCATGGCTAGCATTAAATGCTAGTATGGGGAGTATTTAATACTAGCATGTGTAAAATGTCAAATGGATTATAGCTTTTTAAGGAAGCTACCCAATGTACATTTTCAAAGAACATGACGTAAACTAAAGTATGTGTGAAAAGGGTTCTTTGGCCTTGCTTGGTCCCACCATGAAGAGAGAGAGAGAGAGAGGAGTGTGTGAGCTTGAGATAAATAAAAAGGGTAAGAGTGAGACATTTTACATATAGATTAAAAAAAGAAAGAAAAAAAAAATGGAAGTGACGAAGAGTCTTCTTATTTCTTGCTTTATAGAGAAAGCAAGGGGTGAGAGATAAACTACAACAACAACTGAATTCTCTTTGGATTAATTTGTAGGTTTTCAAAGAAGTACAATACATTTGTAATCTTTCCATTTGTTATGAATCTCAGACTTTGGACATAAGTTTGAGATGTTAAGTCTCATGTAACAACTTATTCCTCACAGTGGATTTTTTATATGGCTTGCTCCGTGGTTTCTCTCTACACCAGAGAGTTTTTCACGTAAATTTTTTGTATTCTCTCTTCTCTTAATTTTCTTTGCAACATTGGTTTTGTTGTTAGATGTCATTTATCTCAACAACTGGTATCAAAGTTAAGATTATTGTGCTTTGAATCATGGAGAGTAACCAAGATATGGGTTCCATGATGAAGTTAACAATTTCAAACTATTCTATTTGGAAGCCAATGATGGAGGACCATCTCTATTGCAAGGATTTGCATGATCTAATATTGGGTGAGTTTGCAAAACCGTTTACCATGATTGATGAAGACTGGAAAAAGCTAGATAGAAAGGCTTTGGGTACCATCAGAAAGTGGGTAGACATTAGTGTATTTTAGCATGTAGCAATAAAGATTAGTGCAAAGGCTGATTGGGATAAGTTAGCTACATTGTATGAAAGGAAGACTGCCCTAAATAAAGCTTTTATGATTAAAAAGCTTGTTAATCTGAAATATAAGGAGGGATGCCCTATTGCTAAATACATGAGTGACTTACAAGATGTGTTAAATTAGTTGACAACCTTGGAAATCAATGTTGATAAAGCACAGGTCTTGTTTCTCTTGAGTTCTTTGCCGGACAGTTGTGAAACCCTAATTGTTACTGTCAGTAACTCAGCTCTTAATGGCAAGCTAACATTGGGAATGGTAAACGACAACATGTTCAATGAAGAAGCAAGACGTAGAGACATGGAATCTGGGAGTAGTCAAGCTCTTGTCGCAAAGAATAGGGGTAGAACCAAGAACATAGATCAAAATTCCAGAGGGTGTAATAAGTCCAAGAAGAGGTCAAAGTCTAAGGAGGCAGTAAAGTGTTCTTATTACAAAAAAACTGGTCACATCAAGAGAAATTATCGACTCTTGAAAGAAAAGAATGATGAAAAAGGCAAAAGTGTCTCAGATGATAGCAATGCTGCAGTGGTTGGTTCTGATGAAGGGATTGAATCCCTAGTGTATACACCAAATGACTGCAATCATGTGGGGGAACCATTGTCTAAATGGATTGTTGACACTGGTGTGACATATCATTGTGTTCTAAAAAGAGAGTTGTTTACAACTTATAAAGAATGTGACATTGACGTTGTCAAAATGGGAAACCACACTGTGTCACAGATTCTAGCAATTGGTGACATTATTGTCGAGACGAGCATCGACTGTACACTGACTCTACAGGATGCTAGGCACATCCCAGATATGAGGATGAATCTGCTATCAATTAATGTCCTTAACAAGGAATAATATGAAAACCAACAAAAGAATGCTCAGTGGAAGCTTCTCAATGGTACTTTGTTGGTCGCGAAGGGAAAATTGTACTCCTGTATGTATAAGACCTGGCTAACAGTATGCAACGGGCAGGTCAATACAGTTGAGGATGATGCTTCACCAAACTTGTGGCATAAAAAGCTGGGACACATGAGTGAGAAAGGGTTGTAGTTTTTGGCAAAACAATCCCTCATTCCTTTGGCCAAAAGCATTTCTCCAAACTCATGTGATCATTATTTATTCGATAAGTAAGATAGAGTTTCTTTCCGTATTTCTTCTAAACGAAAAGAAAATAAACTTGAATTGATTTACTCTGATATTTGTGGTCCCATGGAGGTTGAGTCTTTTGGTAGAAATAAATATTTTGTCACATTTATTAATGATACTTCACGAAAAGTGTGGGTGTATTTGTTGAGAAACAAAAGTCAAGTTCTGGAACGATTTCAAAATTTTCATGCTATGGTAGAAAGGGTGACACGATTATCTTTGAAATGTCTTCGAACTGATAATGGAGGAGAGTATACCTCCAATGAGTTTAAAACTTATTGCTCGAAACATGGAATAAGACATGAGAAAACAGAACCTGGAACACCCAGCACAATGGTGTGGCTGAAAGGATGAATCACACTATTATGGAAAGAGTTAGATCCATGCTAAGAATGGCTGAATTGCTAAAATCCTTTTGGGATGAAGCAGTTAACACGGCTTGCTACCTAATCAACTAATCACCATCAGTTCCTTTGGGTTTTGACATTCCAGAGAGGGCATGGACAGTCAAAGATGCTTCATATTCTCACTTGAAGGTCTTTGGTTGTAAAACTTTTGTACATGTACCAAAGGAGCAAAGGTCAAAGCTGGACAACGAATCCACTACGTGTGTATTTGTTAGGTATGGTGATGAAGAGTTTGGTTATCGGTTATGGGATATAGAATAGATAAAGGTTATTAAGAGCAGAGATGTGATTTTTCATGAGCAAGAAACTATAGTCGATTTCGAAAGGAATGAGAAAACTGTAAAAAGAGTTGGTAAGTATGAGGATGAGTCACCGACAGCACCTCTACTTGGTAGTGCCACACCTGAAAGAAATACAGAGGGAGCAAAACTTGAAGACACAGATGAGCCAAACATAATTAGTAATCGGTTGGATGCCACCGATAACATTACACAGCCTGATGCAATCGGTACCGAGTAGGGGGAGCAACTTCCTCTGTAAGAGGGTGAAGAATCTCAGCTTAGGAGATCCACAAGAGACCGACGACCATCCACGAGATAATCTAGTTTTGAATATATTTTACTTACTAATGAGAGGTAGCCAAAGAGTTTCCAAGAAGTGCAGTCCAGTCTCGATAAAGAGCGGTGGTTGGAAGCTATGTAAGAAGAAATAAATTTCCTGCAGAAAAATGCCACTTACGAGCTGGTTAAGCTTCCAAAAGGTAAAAGGTCATTAAGGAACAAGTGGATGTTCAAGCAAAAGAAAGATGGGGAAAAACTAGTGAGGTACAAAACTCGATTAGTGGTAAAAGAATTTGCTCAAAAGAATGGTATAGACTTTGATGAGATTTTTTCACCGGTTGTGAAAATGAGTTCTATTCGAGTTGTACTGGGATTGATAGTTAGTCTGAATCTGGATCTTAAACAACTTGATATTAAGACTACATTCTTGCATGGGGATTTGCAAGAAGAGATCAACATGAACCAGCCGCAGGGTTTTGAAGTGAAAGGGAAGGAACACATGGTCTGCAGGTTGAAGAAGAGTCTGTATGGGTTAAAACAAGCTCCCGATAGTGGTACAAAAAGTTTGATTCTTTTATGGTGAAACACTACTATAAAAGAACGAATGTAGATCACTGCTTGTATGTGAGATCTTTTCCTAATGGCAACTTCATTATTCTCTTGTTGTATATTGATGACATGTTGATCGTCGGACAAGATGCTGAGATGATACGCAAGTTGAAAGATAACTTGTCTAAATCCTTTGAGATAAAGGACTTGGGTCTAGCTAAACAAATTTTGGGCATGGATATTATCTGGAACAAAAGAGCTAGAAAGTTATGGTTATCTCAGGAGAAGTATGTTGAACGTGTGCTCCGTCGGTTCAATATGCAACACGCTAAACCAGTAAGCACGTCTCTTGCTAATCACTTTAAGTTGAGTAAGAGATCTTGTCCATTAATTGTGGAAGAAAGGCATGTCATGTTAACCATTCCTTACTCATCGGCAGTTGGTTCATTGATATATCTCATGGTTTGCACTAAGCCTAACATAGCTCACGCAGTTGGTGTAGTGAGCAGGTTTCTCTCTAATCCAGGAAAGGATCACTAGGACACAGTGAAGTGGATATTCAGATACTTGAGATGTGCTTCTAAGTTGTCCTTGAATTTTGATGGCAAACAACTAGTTCTGGAAGGGTTTGCCAAAGCCAACATGGCTGGTGATCTTGATGGTAGAAGATCTACATCAGGGTATGTGTTCACTTTTGCTGGGGGAGCCGTATCATAACAGTCTAAGTTGCAAAAATGTGTTGCTCTATCGACTACAAAGCAGCGACCGAAGCCGATAAAGAGATGCTTTGGTTAAGAAGGTTTTTTCATGAACTGGGGGTGAACCAAAAAGAATATGTAGTGTTTTGTGACAGTCAAAGTGTTATGGACTTGAGTAAAAATATCATATATCATGCAAGGACCAAACATATTGATGTTCGGTACCATTGGTTGCGGTCGGTGATTGAAGATCGCATGTTGGAGTTAAAGAAAATTCACACCGATAAGAACACCACAGATTTAACAAAGGTGATTTCCAGAGAAAAGCTTGAGCTTTGTAGTAACCTGGCCGGATTGAGTACTATGGCCAAGGTAATGTTCAAATGATAGAACTAAAAAAGAAAAATTATCTCCTCCTAATGGGATAGAGGGGGAGATTATTGTTGTCGGGTTCTCAGTTGGAGCCTTCAGTCCAATCCCATTCGGTAGTCGTTCGGTAGCATTCGATAGCCGTTCGGTAGCATTCAGTAGCCGATGAGTCTATCGATTCTGTTCGGTAGCTATTTGGAATCTCACTCAGTAGTGATTTCTCATTGTATACTATTCGGTACATGCTTCCCAATGGATACCTTTCGGTGTTTACCTCTTAGTATAAGTGTTCGGTGTTTAGTCTCCCGATAGCATATCCCTTCGATGTCTCATAATGGATGCTAATCAGTCTTAGCTTCTCTCTTCGATTATCAATTGGGTTAATCGATTTCTCACTCTTAGAAAAGAACAAGGCCAAGCATGGCTAGCATTAAATGCTGCTATGGGGAGCATTTAATGCTAGCATGTGTAAAATGTCAAATGGGTTGTAGTTTCTCGAGGAAGCTACCCAATGCACATTTCCAAAGAACATGACGTGAACTAAAGTGTGTGTGAAAATGATTCTTTGGCCTTGCTTGGTCTCACCATGAAGAGAGAGAGAGAGGAGTGTGTGAGCTTGAGAGAAATAAAAAGGGTGAGAGTGAGACGTTTTACATATAGATATATAAAAAAAAAAGGGAGTAACAAAGAGTCTTCTTCTTTCTTGCTTTACAGAGAAAGCAAGGGATGAGAGTTAAGCTACTACAAAAACTGGGTTCTCTTTGGATTAATTTGTAGGTTTTCAAAGAGGTACAATACATTTATAATCTTTTCATTTGTTGTGAATCTCAAACTTTGGGCATAAGTTTGAGATGTTAAGTTTCATGTAACAACTTATTTCTTATAGTGGATTTTTTATCTGGCTTGTCCCATGATTTTTCTCTCTACACCGAAGAGTTTTCTACGTAAATTCTTGGTGTTCTCTTTTCTCTTAATTTTCTTTGCAATATTGGTTTTGTTATTAACTGTCATTTATCCCAACAAAAACACAACACAATGGTGGAATGCAGAAATTCATCTTTAACTCAATAATTGGGCACATCTTCGGTGGTACATAACTGATATAACTGGCATAGCCACAATCACTACCACCCAAATCTCTTTACCTTGTCATGGTTAAGTGAGTCCAATGTAGATACAACTCTTCTATTTTTTGGTTACACGAGAATTCGAATATGAAATTTTAGATTGGAGAATGAGGTTATGATTATTAGACTGTTTCTTAGGAACAATGTAGATATAACTCTAACCGTAGCTTTTCCAGGCGTTTTTACATGGGCAACCCAAAAACAATAAGTGTCTAATATATTAAGAAATGTAATGCATAATAAACGAGATTCACCATATAAAAAGATTAATTATAAATATAGTTGAATTCATTCTCGAGAATAAATGTGTAGCCACTAATTACCCGTATCAAAACTTTCACCCGCGGAATAATTGATCTTTATTCATATAACTTTGTTGGCTTAATATAGGAATATAATTGTTAATGAAAAAGCGAAAAGTTAATTAATTAATTAATTAATTTTTTACTTATTAAAAGGATTAGAGTTAATCCGACAAAAAAAGAATTAAAGAGAAATAGTAGAACAATAATAGAAATAAATCAGAGTTTTCATACAAACAACAAAATGATTAAATACATTGAATGAATTAAAGACAGAAATTAAGCTACACTTGTAAACACCAATCTATGTCACAGTCCATGTGTCTTAAAAGCCTGCACATTAGTGTCAATCCTACATGCAGCCAGATGCATATCCATACATAATTACATATAAGCAGCTCAGGGTGTAGATCTAGGATCAAGATACAATCATCTACGAACACAAATGGAGGAAAAGGATGACAGGAATATCAGCAAAGACAGGTCAGGAATGAGAGATACTAGTAAAATGGAGGGCAGTAACAGTAATAACAGGGAAGATATAGGAAGAGAGGTTCTAAATCAGAGTCATGAAAAGAAAGCAAAAACAAAAAGTAAGTGTGTCAAGGGTCTACCTCACCAGCAAGTCCCTCAACCAGATGATCTTCCTACTGAAGCCCTTGAGAAGCTCTGACCTCTTTCACCTCAACTCAGGTCACTGCCTTTGCCTGTGTTCTCTCTACTCAGTTGTGCGCGTAGCCCATCTCTTTGAATGAGCAACTTGTGATGAACCCATCTGCACCCATTCTGTACAAATAGTTTCAACGTCATGATATTTATTTACAACAAAAGCACCTTCAACAATTTGACCGCGATCCATGACAACGAATCTGTCTCAATTTTTTGCAATTGTTATAGTCTACAAAAACATGGGTCATTAGAAAATTTCCAACATAAATTCTAAATTCACACCGAATTGCAAGAGGCAGAAATTTTAAGGGGGAAAAAATAATAATAGATATAAGTTGAAAACTCCTTTGGCAGCGTTTTAGCAAAATTTCAGCAAATAGCACTGCATGTGTATTTTGCCCTTTTAATATGAATTTCTGAATTTCTGGTTGGTTGTGTACCAATGTGCTATGATAATGATGGTCTTTTTTCTTCACGATCAAGTCCAAGAGCTTGAATAACCTTCTGAAAGGAATAATAACAGCAAGTCATGCATAGAAGAAAGCACAGGGTCAGTAGCCCTAAAAAAAGATTAATCTAACCTTGATGTAGCGTTCACTTTCTGCGCAAGAGCACTGGTGGCTTCGTCAAGGATCAGAATGGGCATCTCTCTGAGAATTGCTCTGGCAATTGCAATCCACTGCTTTTGTCCCCCCAGTGAGCAAAGAATCATAAACTAAAGTTCTGTAACCATTAGGGAGAGATGAGATGAATTCTTGCGCATGGGCAAGTTTTGCAGCTCTTTCTACATCTTGTTCAAGGTCTGTAGTACAACTATATAACATATATTTGAAATGATGTCCATGTGGAAGAGAGATATTTGTTCCAAAAGGTCAATACACAATCCTAAACCTAGAATATTGCTATCCTCAACGCTAAAATATGTAGGAATATGCCATTCTTAAGAACAAGAGTAGTTTTTATTTGTTTTAAGATTTAATGTGTTCAATTCCAATCAATTGTGGTGTACATTTACATTTATCTATTTTTATTTATATAACAACCATTGAAAAAATATGACATCAATTACAAAAAAAAAATGTAATCACACTTCTTTTTCTGACTAAATATATCACATTAAGAAAATTAAAAAACATTTTATCCCTGAAAAAAAGCATTGAGAACACATCACTGTCTGGTCAACATATTCAATATTCTGCCAGAGCCAACTTATGTCCAACTCTCCAAGTGGGAAACCATCAACCATAATTTGCAATTTATTTCACAGTTTATTAGTATGTGTAGATTCAAACTAGCCAAATACGTGCCCCTTCATGGAAGTCTGAAAGCAAAATATCATTTATCCTAGAAAGGACAAAAGCTGCAAACCTTTTAAGAATCAGAAACTTCAATGCTGATAGGAAAACATTAGTGTTTTTACAAAAGATTGAACAAGGGATCAGAGAAAACTTTATTCGATCCCAAAAAAACTTAGATAAACTTAGATTGTTATTGTTGTTGTTGATCCCAAAAAGGAATGAAAACTTAGCATGGAGTAGGCAAAATATAGAAGACAAAACAATTTTACACACAAATGTGTGCATGCGTGAATCCACAAAAGAATCAGCCACAATTATACATTCCCTACAACAGTGGAAATGCATCTCACCTTACTATTTTTGGGCTTGCATGAGTGCAGTAAAAGGTTGAGAAGCGTGTTTTTTCGACCGCCACCAGGACCAACCTGCAGAAAATTGAGGTCTGGAGTTAATTTCTTTCTAACAGCAGAAATGAGAGAGAGGGAGAGAGAGACAGGGAGAGGGAGGAGCATATAGTGCAAGCACTGCTTACAATTGCAACCATTTCATTGGGTTGTATGGAAAATTTTGCGTGTCTTCGTACAGGAAGCTGTCCAAAAATGGAAGGCAAAAGTGCAGAATAATAAGCTAACACCAGACCATGTTTAGATGTTTAGATACCCACAACCATGTCGTGTCTATTTGACATACCACTGGTCTTGATGGATAGCAAAATGATAGTTGGCAAACTCCATGTGTCTCGTTACCTTCTCAAACTTCAAACCAGTAAAAGAAAAGGTTGTAACATACAAATGAAAGGATGCATAAATTCATCTGATGATTTTTCCGTGTCAACAAAATAGAGCTTGCCTTTTGACAAGAACTGATCGCTGGGCAAGAGATCCATTAAGTGAAAGACTTGCTCACTTGCTCCAATTGATTGCAAAAATGATGACAAGTTTTCTTTAATCATCCACTTTCAATATATTAACCACTCACAGTACATTATATATTTCAGACTTGCTCACTTGCTCCAATTGATTGCAAAAGTGATGACAAGTTCTCTTTAATCATCCACTTTCAATATATTAACCACTCACAGTACATTATATATTTCATAAGTTGCTCAGCAGTTACGTGACCTGGACATTGCTCCCACCAGCACAGCAATAACCTATTATTTGTCTTGGAAGAAAAGAAACAGGTTAATTCCCATATTGTTATTTTTCTTTAGATAGTTTCTTCTTCTTTTCTTGGTATACTTGAACTTTATCCCATATGTAAAACAATAAAATCGCAAGAAAAAACGTACAAGAGAAAAAAGAGCCAAACCAGTGTTGAACAGTGAAGGGTGTTGAAACATGGAGTCCAAAAGGCATCGGCTGTACTTTCTCTAACACTTAAGTCAGTTAATTTGCCAAGACACTCTTTGTACCTACAATGAGAAAGCACTTCAACACAGAGAGTAAAATTTCTCAGGTTGGAAACATGTACAAATATAGTTATTAGGAGTTTTTGCCTTTCAAATTCTTGTTTTTCAGTTCCATGAACTTGAACAGTTTTCATCAATGAAAATGTTTCCTCTGTGACCTATATAGGCCAGGAAAAGTACTCAGATTATGGAACTTTTTAGCTACAGCTGCTAGAAACATAGTATGCTAAACATTTCAGATTTACTTCATAAGCATGGGCAGGGAAATCTTGAGTAAGTTTGAGAAGAACCAGACAAAGAATAAAGATCAACAATGAAGAGCCCGTGAAAAGGAGCAAAACCCTCTCTTCTAGTATTAAATAATGAAATTATACAACACTCACCTTACAAAACTCTCCAATAAACAATAGAACTTGAGATCTAACCACTTGGAAATCAGATTTATGAAAAATACAGTATCTCCATAATTGATGCAATCAAATGCAAAACTTTCCCATAGCTAAGCTTTAATACAAACATATTCAAAAACCCACAATTCCAGTATGTCATGCAAAAGTTGCGAATGATCCTAATGCGATACATATTAAAGAAGAGGAGATGCAATATCTACATCAATAGGCATACAGACGGCATATCTAAACAAAAATTGCACCTAGAAGCACCTCCCCCACACCCAAAAAAAAAAAAAAAGAACAAAAAAAGATGAGTTATCGAAGGAAAAGAGATATGGACAGGTACCTCTGTCAGGTAGATTTCTGGTGCATCATGTTCTCAAGAAAAAACTTTCATATAGATAAGATATTTCCAGTCAGAAACAACATACCAATGCCATAGATGGAATTGCTTAAGGAAAAAAAAATAAACCCCAAAAAAAAGAACCCAAAAACCCGACAATGGTAATAGGTATAAACAAATAGCATCGGCTAGAACAACATGGAGAGATGATGTTTGCATATGGCCAGCAACCCTAATGTCTTCCACAATTATAGTTGTCTCACCTAAGCTTATCGCATGTGTTCCCATCAAAGGGTCCACTTGTGCAACTGAAGAATTCATAACAGGCCATCGATGGTAAGGAGATGATAACTTTATAGCTGCAGAGAAACATTAGAAATGGAGTGAGTAACTGACATAGTGAAAGTGCCTTAAAATAAATTTTGAGAAATTTTCACCAAATTGCCAAAACATCAGATAAATAACAAATCATTTGCATAAGAAATGCAGAACAGCCCCGTTAACTTTTACACCTTAGAAGTGTAAGACACGCCCAACCGTCATGTGTTATCCTTGGGTTTCAATCCAAATGGCAAAAGGAACAGATGTGGGAGTGGAATGATAACCACAGTGATCCAAGCAGAAAATACAAGGCTTACAACAAAATAATTTTAGGAAAGATTTGCTTATCCCTGTGTGCTTGGATGTAGAGTTCACTTTCTACATCAAGAGCGCTGGTGGCTTCCTCAAGGATCAGAATAGGTGTGTCTCTGAGAATTGCTCTAGCAATTGCAATCCACTACTTTTGTTCCCAACTGAGAAAAGAATCATCAACTACAGTTCTGTAACCATGAGGGAGAAATGAGATAAATTAATGAGCATGTGCAAGTTTTGCAGCTCTTTCTACATCTTCTTGTTTAAGGTACAGTACAACCATAACATATATTAGAAATGGTATCCACGTGGAAGAGACGTGGTTTCTGCATTGTTCCAAAAGGTCAAGACACAATCCTAAACCTAGAGTAGAGCTATTCCCAAGGCTAAAATAAGTAGGAATATGATATTCTTCAGAGTAAAAGTAGTTTTGATTTTTTTTTTTTTTTAAGATTTGATGTGTTCAATTCCAATCAATTATGGTACACATTTATATATATATATATATATCTATTTTTCTTTATATTACAACCAATGAAAAAATATCACAACAATTAAACGAAAATCACACCGCTTAGATTATAAAAAATAGTATTTTCTGAATAAATATATCACATTGAGAAAATTAAAAAGCATTTTACCCCTGAAGAAAAGCATTAAGAACATGTCATTACCTAACCAACATATCTAATATTTTGCATGAGACACCTTATGTTCAACTCTCTAAGTGGGAAACGATATATCAAAATCTGCAATTTATTTCACAGTATATTAGTATGAGAAGAATCAAATGAACCAACTACATATCCCTTCATAAAAGTCAAAAGGCAAAATATCATTTATCTTAGAAAGGACAAGATCTTCAAACCCTTCTTTTTGGGGGGTTGGGGGGGGGGGGGGGTTGATTTTTTTTTTTTTTTTTTTTTTTTTTTTTTTTTTTTTTTTTTTGGTTTTTTGGGGGGGGGGGGGGTGGGTTTGATTTGATTTTTTTTTTTTTTTTTTTTTTTTTTTGTGGGTGGGGGGGGGGGGGGGGGGGGGGGGAAGAAATTTTTTTTTTTTTTCCCCCCCTTTTTCTCCCTTTAACTTTTTTATTTTATTTTTTTTATTCCCCCCCCCTCCCCCTTTTTTCTTTCTTTCTCTCCCCCCCCTCCAAAAAATTTAAAAATCCCCCCCCCCCTCCTCTTTCCTTTTCTTCCTCTTCTCTTTCCTTTCTTTTCTTTTCTTTTCTTCCCTAAACTCCCAAACTAAGCGTTCAAGAGTCAGAAACATCAATGCTGGTAGCAAAGCATTAGTGATGTTACAGAAGATTGAACAAGGCATTAGAGAAAACTTTTTTCGATCCCAAAAAAGATTGAAAACTTACCATGCAGTAGGCAAAATATAGAAGACATAACAATTTTACTTACAAATGTGTGTGCGTGAATCCATAGAAGAATCGGCGGTAATTATACATTCCCCACAACAGTGGAAATGCATCTCACCTTACCATCTGTGGGCTCCTATGAGTGCACTAAAAGGTTGACAAGTGTGCCTTTTCCACTCCCACAAGGACCAACCTGCAGAAAATCGACACCTGGAGTTAATTTCTTTCTAACAGCAGAAATGAGAGAGAGAGAGAGAGAGAGAGAGAGAAGCATATAGTGCAAGTACTGCTTACAATTGCAACCATTTCTTTGGGTTGTATGGAAAAGTTTACATGTCTTAGTACATGAACCTGTTCAAAAATTGAAGGCAAAAGTGCAGAATAATAAGTTAATACCAGACCATGTTTAGATACCCACAACCATCTTGTGTCTATTTGACATACTGCTGGCCTTGATGGATGGCAAAATGATAGATTGGCAAATTCGATGTGTCCTGTTACTTTCTCAAACTTCAAACCTGTAAAAGAACAGGTTGTGACATACAAATGAAAGGATGCTTAAATTCATCTCATCATGTGAAGAAAATAGAGCTTACCTTTTGATAAGAACTGATTGCTGGACAAGAGATCCATTAAGTGAAAGACTTGCTCACTTGCTCCAATTGATTGCATAAGTGATGAAAAGTTGTCTGTAATCCTCTTCATTGCATATATTAACCACTCGCAGTACATTATATCCTTCGTAAGTTGCTCAGTCGTCACATGACCTGTTAAAATAGACATTCCTCCTATCAGCACAGCAATAATCTATTATTTGTCTTCAAAGAAAAGAAACAGCTTAATTCCCAAATTGTTATTTTTCTTTAGGTAGTTTCTTCTTTTTTTGTTGGTATGCCTGGATTTTATCCTATAACAGTAAAATAGCATGAAACATACAAGAGAAAAGAGCCAAACCTGTGTTGAACGGTAAAGGGTGTTGAAACCTAGAGTCCGAAAGGCATAGGCTGTACTTTCTCTAACATTTAAGTCAGCTAATTTCTCAAGCCATTCTTTGTACCTACAATGAGAAAGCACTTGGTCATAAAGAGTAATTTTTTTTTTTTTTGGTTACACACAAAGAGTAAAATTTCTCAGGTGGAAACATGTAGAAAGATAGTTATTAGGAGTTCTTGCCATTCGAGTACTTGTTTTTCTGTTCCATAAATTCAAATAGGTCTTATCAATGAAAATGTTTCCTCTATGACCTATATAGGTCAGGAAAAGTACTCACATTATGGAAGTTTTTAGCTACAGTTGCTAAAAACATGATATGCTACTTTTTTCTGATATTACGCAGAAGAACCAGACAAAGAATAAAGATCAACAATGAAGAGCCCGTGAAAAGGAGGGAAACCTGCTCTATCCACTTGGAAATCAGATTTACGAAAAATAAGTATCTCCATAGTTTGCGCCATCAAATGCAACACTTTCCTGTAGCTAAGCTTTAATACAAACATATTCAAAAGCCCACAATTCCATCTAGAATAGAAACAGACGCTTGATTGTATATCATGCAAAAAATTGCGAATGAACCTAATATGATACATAATAAAGAAATTAGATGCAATATATACATCAATCGGCATACAGAATGCATATCTAAACAAGAATTGCACCAAGAAGAACCTCCCTTCCCCTCCCCCCCAAAAAAAAAGAACAAACAAGGATGAGTTATCAAAGGAAAAAAGATATGCACAGGTACCTTTTTCAGGTAGATTCCTGGTGCACCAGGTACTTATGAAAAAAATTTCATGTAGATAAGATATTTCCTGCCAGAAACAACATACCAGTGCCACAGATGGAATTGCTTTAACGCCAATAGGAGTACCGGAACTTGAAAAAGGTAATGGGTGTAAACAAATAGTATCAGGTAGAACAACATGGAGAGACGATGTTTGCATGTGGCCAGCAACCCTAATGTCTTTGGCAATCATAGTTGTCTCACCTAAACTCATCGCATGAGTTGAACCCATCAAAGGTCACTTGTTCTGCTGAAGAATACATAACAGATCATCAATGGTAAGGAGATGATAACATTACAGCTACAGAGAAACATTAGAAATGGAGTGAGATAAATGACATAGTGAAAGTGCCTTAAGATAAATTTTGAGAATTTTTCACCAAATTGCCAAAACATCAGATAAATAGCATATCATTTGCATAAGAAATGCAGAAAAGCCTGGTACACTTTACACCTTAGAAGTGTAAGAGATGCCAAACTGTCACGTGTTATCTTTGGGTTCCAATCGAAATGGCAATAGGAACAGACGTGGGAGTGGAATGATAACCACAGTGATCCAAGCAGCAAATACAAGACTTACAACAAGAGATGCTGATTTACCACTAAGAGATCCCAGCATAGATAGTACACTATTTACCCAATGCTAAATTTGAAGCAAAACAACCCACCTGACACCCTCCCCCAAAGTTGAAAAAGCAATTCTGCCCATACGTCCCATGGTTTCTTTTCTAGTATCAATATCAATCCAAAGTTGCAAAGTCACGACAATAACATACTCACAAAGCATAAACAGTCCATGCTTGTGAAATTGGAATCATATAAGGTTTCTCAAATATTCCAATTTGTAATATTTCATCACTATTGCATTTTATGATAACCCAACTAATGCACCAAAAATTTTGACTGAGGTATTTAAAACTCACAGGATGAAGAAGAGATTATCACAATATAACTAGTGTATTCTCAAGTTGCAGTAACCAGGGTTGGAATTGTTATAAAATAGGAAAGTCAAAAGCACATAAGATGAACTTCATCTATAATTATTTTCAAGAAAATAACTTGAGAAATATTCTCCCCCCACAGAACGACTATAACAGATGGTGAAACCAAGAGAACAAAAACAGGTGAGCGAGGACCAGCTGATTTATGTCCTACCACAGTCAGAACATTCTTGTCTACCATGTACTAAAATAAGTAGGAATATGCTATTCTTCAGATCAAGAGTAGTTTTGACTGTTTTGAGATTTGATGTGTCCAATTCCAATCAATTATGGTGCACATTTAAATATATTTATCTATTTTTATTTATATAACACTCAATGAAAAAACATCACATCAATTAGAAGAAAATCACACCACTTTGATTATAATAAATAGTATTTTCTGAAAAATATATCACATTAAGAAAATTAAAAAATATTTTACCCTTGAAGAAAAGCATTGAAAACATATCACTACCTAACCAACATATCCAATATTTTGCGTGAGCCACCTTATGTTCAGCTCTCTAAGTGGGAAACGATGGATCAAAATCTGCAATAGTTTATTAGTATGAGTACAATCAAACTAACCAAATACATGTCCCTTCATGAAAGTCGAAAGGAAAAATATCATTTATCTTAGAAAGGACAAGAACTTCAATTATCATGTAGTAGGTAAAATATCATTTTTCATTAGAGACAACTTTATTCGATCCTAAAAAGGATTGAAACTTACCATGTAGTAGGTAAAATATAGAATTGTGCTTGCGTTAATCCATAGAAGAATCAGCAGTAGTTATACCTTCCCACAGCAGCAATTATACATTCCCCACAACAGTGGAAATGCATCTCATCTTACCATCTGTGGACTCCTATGAGCGCATTAAAAGGTTGAGAAGCATGCTTTTTCCACTGCCCCTAGGACCACCCTGCAGAAAATAGATGCCTGGAGTTAATTTCTTTCTAGCAACAGAAATGAGAGAGAGAGAGAGAGAGAGAGGAGCATATAGTACAAGTACCGCTTACAATTTCAACCATTTCATTGGCTCCTACAGGAAACTGTCCAAAAATGGAAGGCAAAAGTGCAGAATAATAAGCTAACACCAGACCATGTTTATATGTTTATATACCCACAACCATGTCTTGTCCATTTGACATACTGCTGGTCTTGATGGATAGCAAAATGATAGATTGGCAAACTCGATGTGTCCCGTTACCTTCTCAAACTTCAAACCTGTAAAAGAAAAGGTTGTGACATACAGACGATAGGATGATTAAATTCATCTCATCCATGTGAAGAAAATAGAACTTGCCTTTTGATAAGAACTGATCGCTGGGCAAGAGATCCATTAACTTGCTCACTTGTTCCAATTGATTGTGTAACTGATGAAAAGTTGTCTGTAATCCTCCACCTTGCATATATAACCACTCGCACTACATTATATAATTCAGTAAGTTACTCAGCTGTTACATGACCTATTAAAATAGACATTCCTCCTACCAGCACAGCAATAACCTATGATTTGTCTTGGAAGAAAAGAAAGGTTAATTCCCAGATTGTTAATTTTGTCAGATAGTTTTTTGTTTTGGACTTTATCCCATATGTAAAATAGTAAAATAGCAAGAAGCGTACAAGAGAGAAGGGGCAAAACCTGCGTTGAATGGTAAAGGGTGTTGAAACATAGAGTCCAAAAGGCATAGGCTGTACTTTCTCTAACACTTAAGTCAGCTAATTTGTCAAGCCATTCTTTGTACCTACAATAAGAAAGCACCTAGTCACAGAGTAAAATTTCTCAGGTTGGAAACATGTAAAAAGATAGTTATTAGGAGTTCTCACCTTGTTCTTGTTTTTCTGTTCCATAAACTCGAATGGTTCTTATCGATGAACGGGTTTCTTCTGTGGTCTATATAGGCCGGGAAAAGTACTCAGATTATGGAAGGTTTTAGTTACACTTGCTAGAAACATAGAATGCTAAAAATTTCAGATTTACTTCATTTGCATGGGCAGTGAAATCTTGACTAAGCTTTGCTACTTTTTTTCTGATACTGTGCACAAGAACCAGACGAAGAATAAAGATCAACAACGAAGAGCCCATGAAAAGGAGGGTAACCTGCTCTTCCAGCGTTAAAGAATGAAATTATACAATGCTTCCCTCACAAAACTCTCCAATAAACAATAGAGTTTGAGATCTATTCACTTGAAAATCAGATTTATGAAAAAATGCAGTATCTCCATAATTAGAATTTTGCAGAGTCTCAGTTATAAAACCACAATTTTTGCAGAAGTTCAAAAATATTACCTGTCATAAATCAACAAAATTGCTGAAAGGACAAGACACACCACCACTGTTGACATGGAAAGAGGCCAAGACAAAGTTAACAAGTTAATCAATGCTCCAGTTCCCTGAAGGTAATGCTCAAACTTCAATTTAGAAAGCCATATTGCACGAATGACGAGGGGAAAAAACATAGAGAACTGTAGCAACCTGAAGAGTATCACGCAATATGGGATTCAAATCCTTTACTATGACATGAGATAGTCTTTGATAATCTGCTCCCAGCCTACTTGTACAGTCACCAATTGTTGTTGTGTCAAAAAAGGTTATATCCTGCAACAAGCTCACAGTCAGAATTTTGCCCAGTTAAAACGGGGGAGCATGTATGAAATTAATTCAGAATAGGTAAAACACCAACTTGATACATTATAGCCGCATATAAATTTTCCCTCGAATGCTTTGCCTGTAAAATGTAAAGAAAGCACCATCAAATCTCAAATTTAACTTTTCTCTGAGTTGGTTGGAAAGATGAAAAGAAAAAAAAAAAAAAAAGGAAAATGAAACAGACATGGAAAATAATACAAAAAGTATGGATTGAAGTTGGGTACCTAAATCACTGTTTGTAGACTACTTGACGAATAGGATTCAAATTGTATCCAAAGAAATATGATCACAGTATAAATCACCAAGATTGTACTTGCGAATCCAAAGCAGCCTTTTCGCAAACCACTGTGGCCACGGAGAGCAAAGTCGAAAGCCAGAGAACAAATCACTTCAAAGCAATAAATTAAGAAGGCACTAGGAAATCAGTGCAAGCACTCCCCACAACTGCTGTCTAAAGCCCGCAGATTCTCTTGATGGGTAATCATCACCATAACAAACTACATAAAGGGGCTCCTTCTCTGCCTGTATAACTAAATCCGACTTTGTTCCTCCAGAGGATTTCCTTTTCTCAGTTATATCTTTTGTAAGTTCTTATATATCTGCATAATCCTCTACTTTTTGTTCTCAAATAAATATATAAACAAATCAGACATTGTAATACTCTTATTTTTTGCTTCAGTGCGCTCTAAGTTCAGTCATTATTCTTCTATGTGCTTCAAACAAAAGGATTTCTTCATTTTTTATTCTTTTAAGATGGCTTAAATGATAGACAACATACAATAAGAAGAAAATATTGGATACATCGCCGAGGAATCTCTTTCTTTGCTTGACGTTCAGCACATGCAAAATTGGCAATTAGCATCAAAATTGAATGAGCACTTGGCAAAATCTATGTTTGTGTCTGAGATAAATAACAGATCCTAAAACTGGTATTTTAACTTGTATACTCTCGAAATGAAATAATGAGCAGAACAGAAACCAAAAAAGTAGAGCATTATCACCTGTATATGCCGGAGATGAAACAGAGATGAAACACAGCAGAAGCAAGAGCTGACAGTTCCTATTGAATACCACAGCTTGACCATTCTGTGAAGAAAAAATAAATGTGGCTAGAAAAATTGGCATTGAGATCTTCGAGGTCTACAGGGAGACAAATTAAACCAAAGCATGGAAAACAAATCCACCATAAGGTGTATAAAATAGTTCCAAATAAGAGAGAAAGGATACAGTAAGAGATTTGATTGCAGATATTCTGGAAACTCATGCAGCATAAAAAATATCAACCACCATGTTCCAAAAGTGTTAAATTAACCATTTAACCCTTTTCCTTTAGAATTATACCTGCCATGCCTAGTGTCCTAGCCAGTATTCAATATTTAGAATAGATGCACTAATTCTGCTGACAGCTCCTATTTAATTTCACAGTTTGGCCATTCTATGCAGAAAAAATAGATGTGGCCAGCAAATTTGGCATTTAGATCTGGGAGACCTGCAAAGAGAAACAAATTAGACCGAAGCACAGAAGACAAAATCACTATAAGGTGTATAAGATAGTTCCAAATAAAATAAAAAGAGAAAGAATAAAGTAAGGGATTTGCCTACAGAAATACTGGAAACTCTTGCAGCATAGAGAACATTGACTACCATGTTCCAAAAGTGTTAATTAACTCATTTAATCTTTTTGCTTTAGATTTATACCTGCTATGCCTCTCAATAAAGTCGACCCTAAATACACAAATACATAGCGTGCTAGCCAGTATCAAATATTTAGAACAGATACACTAATTCTGGGGTTAAAAAATTAATCAATCATTCTAGTTAACTTCCAAACTATTTCCCAGATTGACTGGCCATGTCAACGCCTGCCCAAAGTAATTTTGGTCAGGTCACAGTCTGGAACTAACCCCAAATGCAGATTATTTATGGTTTGAACTCCATAATTATGATTTTGCCAAGTCTTCGATACCAAACCAATACATATACAGGCAATCCCAACCCTCCATGTAAATCCAAAATCAGATGAGATGAAGGAATAAATCATCCTATCTCAATCTTATTTTGATCCCTTTTTTCATTGAATCAACTTTTGCCCTAATTACGAGCAAGAATTATTTACTCTACCACATTTTTCATGAAAGAGCAATTCCTATTTGGGAAAAAAGTGTTAGTGACAAACACTGTAATGAGATCAGCTTAATAAATTTTCAAATTCAATATACGTGAATTAACAATTTGTCACAAAAGTGTTTGCCAAATATCCTTATCTAAGAAATCCCATAACATGACAAAGGCAGAAAATAATGCCACGGAGAGAGAGAGGGAGGGAGAGAGAGACAGAGAGACATAGGGAGAGAGTGAGTTTTTAATGAGTTCATATACCGCAGCCATAATCAGAGAGCCGAATGCGACAAAGACGACCCATCTATCGTCACCAACAAATGCCCACATTCTCGTGACAACAGAGTATTCTTCTTCGTCTTCTCCGACAGCCGCTCATCAATTTCTACGACTCCCACTAGGGAAAAAACGATTTCAGACCACAAACCCCTCTCGCAAAAGTGTTAGAAAACACAAATTTTTCGTTTCCAGAGTTTACTGAATTGAAGTCTTCATCAAGATTTGGAAGGCAATGACAAATATGGGTTCTATTCTGGAGATTGATTATGGATTTAAAGGTGAATTCGGTGTTTTATGAGAAATGTTGAGTTCTGGGTTTCAAGAATGAAATTGGTTTTGGAAAGAGAAAAATAGGGGCAGATTGAAATTTGAATTGAGAGGCGGAGACGGAGGACACTGTTTCTAGAGAAATTTTGCTGACTACAGGTTTGTGAAAATGACGAAGACAGCTGGAGAAAAAAGCTGCAATAAGTGGAAAAGCAAGAGACGGTTGTTAGAATGTAGCCGTTGGAGAGAATTTTTTTTGAATTTTTTTTTCTTTTGGGATTCGGGACCTCACGACCAAATCAATCTAACTCTAAAATAAGAAATAAGCACGCTTGTGACGTGGAAAAAAAGAAAAAAAACAACGCACTCAGAAAAAATTACACATTTAACGCACACATAACAGTTTTCAAAATGTAGGACGGATTTTAAAAATTCATATTGTTTAAATAAATAGTATATCGATGGATTTTCAACATCGTTATACTATTTATACAAACAGTGCATGACAAATTTTAAAAATTAAATAGATGGGTGTTAAAAATGAAATTTTTTTTTATCCAGTGTCATTTTAAAATTTTTTTTTCCTCACGTCAATTTGAAACATTTCTCCTAAAATAAAGTATGTTAAAAAAACTTGGCTTCCATATAATTTTCTTTCATTTAAATTAAAATTAATTATTATATTAAAGTTGGCACCCTTTTTTTCTTATGAAAATTGACCAAACTATTTTTTTTTTATTCAAATTGACCAAACTATTAAAACAATATATATTTTGATTAGCCCATTGTGATATGATTTAGGTCAAGGCAATATTTATTTCATAACTATAATATTTTTAACTCAATTTTAATTAAAAAATTATTACTAAAAATATATTTAGTCGACAAAGTATTTACATTAGCACCTTGGTAGGATTGCAATGATAGAATCATCCTAAAAATAACAATTATTATTTAAACTAAATATTTTATTATAGGAAGAACCCTTGAAATAACTAATGTAGCCTAAACTTGTCTCTATCTTTATATTATATACTTATAATAATTTTTATATAAAATAAATGTTTTTATAATGATATATAATTTTGCAAGTAAAAGTCTTAAATTATCATGATATCAATACTTTTTATATATTAAAAATTTTACATATTCTTTATTCAACTTAAAATTAACCTTTTGAGTCACTTAATTTAGATTTGAATCAGTAAAAAGTATTTCAATTGCGGTCACTATTGGCTAATTACTTAGTATAAAGGAGAAATCAATTTTTATAATAAAATATATTTTTAATAGAAAAACTTTTATATTATTGTGATGCAAATATTAAAAATTAGAAACTTCTCTCTGATCAATAATATTCGTAATGTTCATATATACGGTGAAAGTAATATTATTTCTATAAAACGAGGATGTAGGAGGCATTTCCTTTGAGCAAAATGAATCATTGGAACTACATTTTAGGTTTTTGTTTGATAATTACAACTAGAAATTGATCAACTAAATTAAGGTAAAAAATTAAAAAGTTCAATAACTAATTTTCTGCTGTTACAAGATATTTTTAATAATAAATGATGCTCATTAACACTTCGAATTGCTTTGTGTTCATGTTGGTCTTCATAACATATGTTTATATACATGTTGCACCTTTATTGTAGTGCTTGCAATATGGGCACAATTTTTTTAATAAATCAACAAATATTTAATAATTACGTTAAATTTAATTAAATCTGATTTGAGTAGGGTTAAACCCTTAAGAAGCAAAACTTTCTCTATTTTCTCCATACACAAAATTTGAATACATACTCAGTCATTGAATCAACTAGATTTTAGTATATAGTCATAATTTTAACCAAGTTGAGTCAGATTTTACAGTTCAAAAACTAAAATTGAAACTGTCTAAAAATTCGATTCTAATTTCTCATTTTGAAAAATTGAGAATTGACAATTTTATATCCGAGTCGACGAGAATCATAGATTCAAATCACATAGTGTATCAAGCGAATAAGAACGGAGACTTGACCATTTTTTTATAAGTGGATTTTTGCCATCAATCAGTATTCAGATTTTATTCGATTAATCTTATCCGAGTACTATAGGGCTCACAAAAGATTGTTTCTCTCAAATTCTATTTTTCTATTTTCATAATTTGAATGCGAGATCTATGGTTAAAAAAGTGAAGCACTCTACCAATTTATATATATCCATAGCTAGGGCGAGCATTTGTCAAGAGGGGCTAGGCTGATATGAACATATTTCATTTAGGTCAAACTTGTCTCTAAGGTGATAGTACAGTGACAATAACCCTCTCTTTAATTCTGTAATCCAAAGTTTAATTCTTATCGTAATTAAAAAAAAGGGGCCAAACATTGGTTGGGGCTAGGCTGGCCATTCCGTAGACCACAAAAATGGGCCAGCCCAAGGCCAAACTTATAATTAACTAATGAGTAAATATATATATATATATATTTATTTATTTATTTAGATATATCTATATCTATATATATATTTTTTCCCTTGTCCAAACTTGTTTTCCAGCTGACAATGCATTAATCTTGGGTCTCGGTGATTTTTCTTTTTGCGATATCCCTGCTATCAATCATGGTGGGTTTCTTCCCCCGAGGTAAGTAGCTTAGCGATTTCTTGACAAGAGGGACGCTTGCTCACACTTTCACATCAACGGTGGTGCAATCAAATCTTTAAGCGGTGGTTTGAGCTTATAGTTTCCCGAAATGTTAATGGTTTGCCCAAAATTATATGTACAAAAATTAATTGTAGCAACCCAAAAAAAGAAAAAAAGTCTTACTGTGTCAAACACTAAACTCACATCTCACTCAGAAGTTGTATTGTCCAAATTACACCTATTTATACAAAATGATATACACAAGAATTAATGGTGACACGCTCTTAGACAAAACTATGTTAATCACATCAAAACTTTAATCTTAGATAAATATAAAATAATTTTAAAAAATAATAATTATAATGAATGCTAAATGGGGCAAACAATCATTAAAGGGACCTTTTGTGTTCGAATTTGAGATGATACAATAATTGTTTTTGTGAAACAATCCAACGTTGTCAAATAACACTTTTCGTCAAATATTATAAAATGGGAACAAAATTTGGGAAAACTGCACTTTTTCTGGCCAGTAACATTACCAACGCTAATTGCTTGTCCCGTCCTCTTATATTGTTGTTTTTTTGATTAAATCGAGATTTAAATTTAAAATTATCAGATTAAAAAGAAAAATTATAACTACTAAATTATTCTTTTAAAACAATTATTCACTACTTCAAACAATCAAGAGGGATCATTAGGGCTAATCCTATAAAGTGCGTATACTAATCTTTTCTCGTACTTTTCTTCTTGTTCTAAAACTGAAAATCATTAAAATTCAATCAATTTTCTTACTTACCAAATAATGTAAATTTAAATACAGTTTTTCTGAATTTCGCTAAAATGGGTATAGATTAATTCATTTGAAAAATTCAGAGAAAAAGACAACTAGATTGGAAAGCTCACCTGTTGTTTATCACCAAAACATAGAGGAAAGAGAAGGCAAGAATTGTGAAATATACTCTGCTTTGACAGTAAAATTAGATCTGAAATGTGTGATATGATATGATATGATATGATTTGGATCTGAAATGTGTGATATGATATGATATGATATAGGAGCTCATGATTCAAAATGTGGCAGTGACAGGAGTGGAATGATTCATATAGCTTTCAAATTCAATAATGGACAGCAGATGACCCGACCCCACCAGTCAATTCATACATTTGTCTGCTTCTTATATCAGATTTTTCTCATTCAAATTCCTTCGGGAAGGGGTAAAGATTTTTTTTTTTTGAGTCTTGATGTCCTATTTTACCTTTGCGATGATGTCCTATTTTACCTTTGCCTTTTGTGGTTAATTAAACTCTCGATGGGATATAATTGTTGTTTTTTTTTTAATGATAATCTTATTTTGTTAATAATATGATCAATTTTCAAACATTTGCTCTTCATTTTATGCATAAAAACCATACTTTAAAAATATTATTCCAAAAATATTTTTGCTAAAAAATAATTGCTTCATTACAATTACATATCAATATAAAATTATTATAATAAATTATTTAACTAAATAATCTTGTTTGTCTTGCATGAATTATTCCATAATAATTTAGTTTAAGAGATTAATTCATTGTATGAGTTACCAAAACAAATGAGGAAGGCAAACAACCTCATCTTGTATTTCGAATAAATAAAAAATATATTCAATTCATTTAAAATAAATTGAACAGAGACATTTATGATTTATTTATAAATAAAATATTATTCTTCGAATCAAAAGGGAAAATAAAAATTGCATTTAGAGTTTTCCTTCCCTTTAGACTTATTTGAATTAAAATGGTATGATAAATGAAAAATAAATATAAATAGACGTATAAATCATCATAGAGTTAATTTATAATTTTTTTTATTAATTTCTTTTTGAAGAGATGAAGTGAACTCTATTTTTCTTTTACGGCTATTAAAAATTAACATTAGATGAATTTAAAAACTTTTGTAGAATTCATTAAATTTCGAGAATAACGCAACATCTATTTTAATTGAAATATATTAATTTTGTGAAAATTAGAATGGGAAACTAATCATTCAAATTATATATATACATATATATATATATATATATATATATATATATATATCACTGTAACAAACATCTTGTTATATTTGGAGAAAATAAATCAGAATGAAAATAGATAGACTTTATAAGGTTATTAATCCTCATCCCTTGGAATAAATATTATAAAATCTACACATAACATAGATTTAAATAGAAACAAAGTAAAAATCTTACTTTTTTATTAATTTTATTTATTTTTATCCGATTGAAATAGGAATTTCAGAGTAAGAGATAAATAAATTATGGATAAATTCAAACGATCTTTCTTTAAATCTAAATAATCTTTTCATATATATTTATCTCGATCCAATCAAAGAAATCGAATTGATTATAGAAATATAAATTTAATTAATTAATTTATTAATGAATAAGAATAAATACTAATTAGATAAGTAAATAGATTGACTTTCAAATAATAGAAATCAATTACTATTGTTATAAAACAACCTTGTATTTTATATTTTATGTTCCTCACCTTTTGCGAACGAAATCATGGTCGACCATAATTTAACAATTACTAACCTGGAGTTTTTAGCCCCGGTTGGTGTTCTTTCTTAATTTGGAATTTTGGGTTTGCAATTCATTTGAAAGCTGTAAAGGAAATTAAGGAGAAACTCTGAAATTTCAAATTCACCGTAAAGGGTACACGGTATTTCCACCATTTTGCGTCTATTCGTAACGGACGGTCGGCTCTGGTTGAATAAGTGGGCCTTGCGTGAGTCTCTCTCTCTTTCTCTAATCAATTATTGATTAGAAAACAAAGAAATTTTCAATTTTTGGGTGTTTCTAGGTCTCTTAAACTTTGCTGTTTGATCGCTTCTGCTGTGGCTTTTCCCTGAATTTTGGTTCATTTCTCTCAAGGTTGGGACTCTCTTCCTAATTCTGTCTTTGAATTGTTCACTTTTGATAAAATTTGGTTGGATCCAATCTTTAAGCTTCTATCCGTTTGAGTTGCCGTTGTTATCTTGGGTTCACTTTTGCTGTCACTGAGTTTTGAAAATTTTTACATTTTGATGTCATTTGGTAGCGTCTCCAAGTTAAATTATCAATGTTTGACAGCTATTTTCATTTGTGGTTCTTTTAATTTTCGCTTTTATGATGCTTTAGAAATGGGTATTGTGTTTGATTGATGTAATTTTTTTTTTCTTAAGTATAAATTCAATTTTGTTGCTTAGCAATTGCTTACGTTTGCACATAGAAGGCTTGGAACTGTGTTGGATGTAATTAGAACTGAAGTTTATTTTATTTAGAGGCTAATTGATTGAGGTTCTGCAATTTCACTCTTTTGATGCTTTAGTCATAGGTATTAAGTTTAATTTATGTAGAAAAATCTCTAAACATTTTAATTATCACGCCAACGTGGAAATTAGATTTTATTGCTTAGCAATTCACTAAGTTTTTATATAGAAGATTTGGGGCTGTAAAGGCACTAATTTGTATTGCCAATTTTGAAACTTCTCTGATTTAGAGGCTGATTTTGATTGCCTTGGGTGCAGCTCTTTGTTGTTGATCTCAGAAGGTTGAATTCATTTTCTAATTAACAATGACGATTGGGACTCTTGGATCAAACAAGGAGACAAATTCAAGAAAGAGCAAGCATGCTGTTGACGAAAGGGCTCCTTTGTTGCCCAGCAAGCAAGAGGAGGCTGCTTCATTCGATGAATTTGATGGAGCTTCCTTTTCGGGGGCGGTCTTTAACTTGTCAACAACCATTGTTGGTGCGGGGATCATGGCTTTGCCTGCAACAATGAAAGTGTTGGGTCTTGTTCTTGGGATTGCAATGATAGTCTTTGTTGCATTCTTAACTGAGGCTTCAATAGAAATGTTGATAAGGTTTAGCCGGGCAGGGAAAACAACCTCTTATGGCAGTCTCATGGGTGATGCCTTTGGAAAGGTTGGGAAAAGTTTGCTACAGATCTGTGTTTTAGTGAACAACATCGGTGTTCTTATTGTGTACATGATTATTATTGGTATGGCTTCTCTGTACTATTCTTTTTCCTTTGAAAAAATTCCCAGAAAAGAAAAAGAAAGCTAAGAAACATTAAAGATCCCCCCCAAAGTTTTGATGCTGTAATAATTGTGTAATTTGTGGGCAGGCGACGTGCTATCAGGAACATCAGCTGGTGGAGAACACCATGCAGGTGTTCTAGAAGGGTTGTTTGGGGAACATTGGTGGAATGGACGCTTTTTTGTTCTTCTTGTCACTACATTGGCTATATTTTCCCCATTGGCATGCTTTAAGCGTATTGGTTAGTATTTTCGTTCTATTTTGCGTACATAGACAGGGACTATTATTTATTGTTCTTGTTTTGGTTGTGGAAGCAATAAGACTGCTAAATTTAAGTATAGACCTATAATCTCAGTAGTTCATATTATCTCTGGTAATTGAAAATTGTGAATAGATAGATCTATAAATTTGCTGCTAGATTTAATTTTGGATGTGTGCTTGTTACAAGCATGCATGACCAAATAGCTTGGATTTGGAGTCAGTTTCAATTGTTGCAGAATTTTCTTCTGGCAATCCTTCTTGACCAACAACAGCTTGAGCCTTAATCCCAAGGGGTCAGCTGGGTTAGGACTGGTGACGAAGTTGTATTTGCTGTTAGAATTATTGCTCTTTAATATCTCCAAATATTAGGGCAAGGACTCATTAAACGCTGAAGATATATATGGGCATCCACAATGATTTATAGGGTAGTTCATTTTGGGACTTTGGTTCAGTTTATGAGATCCCAAGCAGTCACGCCTAACCTAGTGACCATTAGTTGAAATATCACCAAATTAAACACAAGCACTCTTGTGGAAGGATATTTTATATTAGGGGGGAAAGAGTGAAAATGTTGCTATAGTTGCTGAGATCAGGAATGGCAAAAAATAATCAATAATTTATCTGGCACTCAGATAATTGACTGATAAATGAATACTGGATAGAAATTTACCTCTAGTCTTTCTTTAGATTTTTGGGTCATTGAAATCCCATTCCTTTCCACATTAGATTCTCAGTATTCCTTGTTAATTTTCGGGGTATGACTGGGTGCTAAATTGTTGCTTATCTATTCTCTACTATTAGCATTTTTCCTTTTTTTTTTTAAAAAAAAGAATAAAGTTTATAGTGCTTCTTTATTTTTGCAGATTCATTGAGATATACGTCTGCTTTATCAGTGGGACTGGCAGTTGTCTTTCTCATTATCACTGTGGGAATCACTATTATCAAGCTGATCAGTGGAACCGTTATGATGCCCAGATTGCTGCCTGATATAACAGATTTGACATCATTCTGGAAACTGTTTACTGTTGTTCCTGTACTTGTCACAGCATACATCTGCCACTACAATGGTACGCAATCCTTTTGCATGCAATGCTCAATCGCCTGCATCTTTTGGTCCCATCACTACTGCACTAAAGTTGAAAAGGCTCTCGCACTTGATTGCTAAAAGTCCCTTTTAAGCAGATATTTGAAACTGATTAGGCTATTTTAGTTTAAGCATGTTAATCTACCTTGCATTTCAGTCTTTCTTCATCCTCCCCCCCCCCCCCAAAAAAAAAAAAGAACTCATTGCAAGTCTTGAAATCTTGGACAAATTTTTTGTTATCCAATTAGAAAAGAGTTGTAATTGTTTTTAGGCAAAAGACCGTCAATTTCTTTTTCCCTGTTTCAAGAATTGTAGCCCCTATCGGATATTTGCTAGTATTGTTCTATTCATCTTTTTATTTTATGTATTATATAGATCCAAACATAAGGCTAATTTATTAGGACTGCAAGCTTGTCTCTCACCAATTGCTGTAATTGGGTTATGCATAATAGATCACTGATTCCAAGGCCTCTTTTCCCGCCAATGGACATATCATCAGGAAACAATTCTTAATTTCATGATAAACTAAAGTCAATGAGAATAATGTTGGAACTTTCAAACTCCTTATCTTGCAGTTCACTCAATTGACAATGAACTTGAAGACTCTACACAGATAAAGGCAGTTGTGCGAACCTCTCTTGCTCTATGTTCAAGTGTGTATGTGATGACAAGTATGTTTGGGTTTCTTCTCTTTGGTGATTCAACTCTAGATGATGTACTCGCCAATTTCGACACCGACCTTGGCATTCCATATGGTTCATTGCTCAATGTTGCTGTCCGTGTTAGTTATGCTGTCCACCTAATGCTTGTTTTTCCCATTGTGTTCTTCCCACTGCGGCTCAACTTAGATGGTCTTCTATTTCCCTCAGCAAGGCCTTTGTCGAGAGACAACTTGAGATTTGCATCGATTACCATTGGGTTAATCACTGTCATCTTCTTGGGTGCAAATTTTATACCAAGCATCTGGGATGCCTTCCAATTTACCGGTGCCACTGCTGCAGTTTGCATTGGATTTATCTTTCCTGCCGCAGTTACTCTGAAGTAAGTTTCTAACTCTCAGTTTTTTGAAGTTCTATTATTGGCAATATTCTGTTTTGGGAGTTATTAGTTTATCTTTAAATTGGAACGTTATCTAATGTGGATATAATTATCATTTGAAGGAGCTTCAAGCATATAAGGAGGGGATTTTGTTCCCGCAATATAATAATTATATTGATAACTTTTTGCGTTGAAAAGCCCATCTAACCTCACTTAAGCCTAAACTCATTTTTCCCAAATGGACTGCTGTAGGAGGATGATATGCATGATGCATTTATTGGAAACAAGTACTCTAGAAAAATATTTAGAAATTAAGAAGAAAGAAGGATACTAGAAAAAAATAATAACTTTCTTATTTTAACTTATAGCAATTTTTTTAGTAGTTATTAGAAGATCTTTTAAAATAGTAGTTTTCATTGGGATTTATTTTTAGTAATATTTCTATTTGTAACCTCTAGTTTTTCTTATTTAAAGGGGGTATTATTAATAAAGAGGTAATCCTAATTTCTCATAAAAGAACTGTGGTGAGAAGTTTGTTAGGGAATAAGTTTTCAGCCATCAAAACTAGGGTTCTATGAGAGGGAAAACTCTAGCAAGGAAGAGAGGAATTCCTACAGAGTATCCATTGACTAGATCCTGTACTAGGGTTCATATCAATTTGGTATCAGAGCAAACCGTCATGGAAAACTCTGCAAAATGGTTTAGCTAGATGGAGAGATTCATGAGGGAATTTGAGCAACAAAGGGAGCAGCGAATGCAGCAACTAATGGAGCAAGCACTAGCTAGGATGGAAGAACTCTGGCAATCTAACAAGAAGTTGTTGCAACAACAGCAGACAGCATTGATCTTGCTGAAAGAAAAGGTTTCAGCAAGGGCACAACAAGGTCGAAGAGGTTAGGAACAGCAGCCACACCCTTGGTCCCTTGCAAAACCAAGGGGAGGAAAGGAGTAGTTTGCTCGAAGGAAGGACTGCCCTCCCTAGAAAGTGCCTTGACTTCAATAGCTATGAATATAACAAGTTTGGGCAGGATCTTCAGCTTTCCATTCATGACAGCAAGGCAGCCATTGAAGAAAACATTGGTTCATACATTAATGACAGCAAAATTGGTATCTTAATAGAGGTAAACTATGCGACAGATTTTGTCACTTGTGAAGGTATCTTCAAGGAACTAGTTGATGATCTAGCCGTGCAAGTGACTGTTTGTCTACAAGTGCTGTATCTTGTTATGGAAGCATGTCTTAATGATGCTAAATTTATAGGAGAGCGAAATTCTTGGAAGTCCAAAGAAGAGGATAAGGGAGGAGGCTTATTAGGAGTTTTTGAAGACTTTGAGAGGAACTACCGTGAGATCAAGCTTGAGGACAAGTATTTTGTCGAGAAGGGGAGTAATGATATGCATGATGCATTTATTAGAAACAAGTACTCTAGAAAAATATTTAGAAATTAAGAATAAGAAAGGATTCTAGAAAAAAATAGTAACTTTCTTATTTTAACTTATAGCAATTTTTTTAGTAGTTATTAGAAGATCTTTTAAAATAGTAGTTTTCATTGGAATTTATTTTTAGTAGTACTTTTATTTGTAACCTCTAGTTTTCCTATTTAAATGGGGTATCATTAATAAAGAGGTAAACCTAACTTCTCATAAAAGAAGTGTAGTGAGAAGTTTGTTAGGGAACAAGTTTCCAGCCATTAAAACTAGGGTTCTATGAGAGGGAAAACTCTAGCAAGGAAGAGAGGAATTCCTATAGAGTATCCATTGATTAGATCTTGTACTAGGGTTCATATCAGAGGATTAGTAGAATCTGAAGTGCTTTTCCAAATTCAACTGTCTTTTATAGGATAATGGATTGCCTTTGTTTGTCAAACGTCACAGAGTACTCCTAGGATAGTACCAAAACAAGTTTAAGTTTCCAATTGCTATTTTAGTACAAATTGCTATCTTGTTATGTCAAAAGTCCGGAGGAGGCAAATTATCCGCTGGTTTCATGGTTAGCCTACTGGGACTAGAAGGATTTCTGAACCTTATGCCATAATGTGCTTTGTGTACCTTCTTACCATTTTAATGAAATTATGTATAGCCAATGGAAAAGAGATACAACATCAACAACAATTTAAGTCTTCTATCCAAAAAATTTACGGTCGACCATATGAGAGACAAATATCGAAAAAAATAAATAAAAATAATAATTAAAAAATAATAATAATAAAATAAAATAATAAAATAAAATAAAATAAAATAAAATAAAATTGATTTAATTTGTGCGGATTCTTCTACGCCACTCATTCCTATCTAAAACTATCTTCTCAATTAAATCTATATATATCATGTCTTTACAAATACAATGGAAAAGAGATACCCAAAAAAAAAAAAAATTCCTTCTGAAAAGTTTCTTGCATCTCAAACTACAAGCAATAGCTGTCATGAATACATGAGTTTTATTTGCTGCCTTGCTTCATGTGGACATTTTGCGTTAACAGAATATTCAAGCTTTAATCTCTTTATCCTTCTTTCTTTGTCCATCTTTTTCAAATAATCAAAAGGCTTCTACTGTGCCAGAGCTAAGCGCTTTAATTACTCCATAGTGTTTCATTGATGAATTGTTCATAATTTTGCAATTTCATGTTAAAATGGTTGAACAAAGATGTTAACTCTATTGCACTTAATTTCAGGGATCGCCATGGCATAGCAACAAGAAAGGATAAAGCATTGTCAGTATTCATGATTGTTCTTGCTGTGTTCTCAAACTTGGTAGCCATTTATAGTGATGCCTATGCCTTGTTTAAGAAGAATCCTTAACCGCGTGAGTGATCTTTCCATGTCTAATGATGGATCGAGAGGTAAAAGTCGCATTTGTAGACCACTTCCGCATGCCATAGTTCTTACTCTCGAATCATCAAGTTGGCTATTCCTTGGATGGTTTGGCTCCAAGTTTTATAAGTCAAGTGATATAAAGTTAGTTTTTATGTAACTTGTTGTTCGAATGGACATTTGTCCACACGTTGTACTTCTTGTGTGGCTTGTTTTATTACTTTGCAATTGAAGATCTGTATCGTTGGGACCAGACAATACCCATTGAAAATGATGTACAAATGTATATTTAGCTTTGGCCCTTGTGAAGCATTTCTATGCCTTGTGATTTTGAGTATTTTTCTTTCTGAATGGCTCAACTTATTAGCTTCCGAGAGACATTTCAATGCAAATGCGTTAAGCAGTTTTATGGAATTTGTGCATTAGGGTTGTAGAAAGTATAAGACTACCTCAAGCTGAGAAGTCCTAATGTTTTTGTTTTGTATTGTTTTTTTTTTTTAAATATTACAACAGAAATCAAATCCTGTATCATGGATCGGGAAAAGGAGGCTATTGCCACTAACTAAGCAGGCTATTGCCACTAAGCTGTTCCCTCGGGGCTGAGAAGTCCTAATGTGTACTGACAGAAATCTTGATGGGTGGCCCTCGATGGGATTTACATGCGGGAGGCATACATCTACAGAACAACAGTAAAAGACAAGACTGGTACTAGAAGGACACTGCCATGATCATGCCCAAAAAGTCCCAGAAGGGATGACACTTCTCCACCCTTTCACTCAAACACCCCCCTCCCAAAAAAGAAAAATAAAAGAACAAACAAACAAACAAAAGCGCAAAACTAAGGAAGAGATTATATATAACTTATCAGGGACATGATCAATGGGGAGCAAGTGTCAATGGTGAAACTAAAGCTACAAATTACAGTAAGGATTCTAATAATACAACTACCACTGACCTTTATGTACAGAACTATCATAGTTGTTGTGAGACTCAGGACTATGATGCAGAAAAATAAAAAGGAAAATGGAAAATAAGTTAAAAAGAAGGCCTGTGTATGTTATGGATTTGCCGTAGTGTTCACAAATAGCACCAGCCTTCGATAGTCTCTCCTCCCAAGCACCAAGCTATCAAGCACCCGCCCAAGGATCAGTCTAGTATTCCGCAAAGCCACCTCTCTTGCTGACATACCTGATTCAGTAGTGCCTGTGGCCCCCTGAGCAGCTGGAACCGGTCCAATCCCAAATGCCGGTCCCATTGCAAACTGTAGATGGCCATTCCGGACATTAAATGACATCTGAGGAACTAGCATTTTCTCTCCAGCTCCTGCAAGGCCATTTTCGAATGATGCCAGTTCATGAGGGTGTGAGCCAGTCAATGGGCTACAATTTTGCAGAAGGGCTTCCAAAACATTCAATGCTTCCCAAGACAAAGTGCTCTCTACTAGCTGAGACACAATGGCTGACATGTGTGGGCTCTGGGCAGCATCCATAGGAGTATGCTGCAGCAATGCCTTGAGCAAAATCAGTACTACACGTTGATGCTCAACTGGCCCCTTCTCTAGAAGCCTTAGCAAGTGGCCAAACGCCAGAGTAGAATGCTTCGGAAACCATTCATTGCATAACATTGGTGACAAAAAAGCATGTTATCTATACTCTTAATCTCACCTTGAGAATAAGCCATAAATACAGTTGCTAGTTCATCCAATGATTTTGCTCGACACCATAATGATATGTTCGCTGCAACAGAACAGACCTTTTGGTATTGCTGTTGAAGGGGTGAGGCTGGACCCACAACTGAATCTTTGCTGAGCTGCAAACACAGCCAGGGAAATAAACATGTAATATGCATCAGAAGTCGTGTCTCTGCATCCCCCAAATATGAAGTCACATGAATACAGTGTAATCCTTGAGAAGAACTCCATTGAGACATGATGGCTCACAGTTGACATTAGGCCTTTAAGTACAACAGGTTGAACCCTTTCAAAGGCTGGAACCTTGCCATCGGGCAGAGGTGCTTCAGAAGAATCCCTAGATTCCATCCGTCGAAATTCTGGAATATCACAAACACTGCCATCCAACTCATCCCTGGGCATGCTCGAGAGGAGCACATTTTCCGTCGTTCTGTCCTGGAATGATAAGTGGTTGATGACATGAGAGAATAGCTCAAGCACCTGGCTGTAGACATGAACAAAATCTGTGTGCATCATGGCCACACACCCCCAGAAAAGCTGAGGGTAAAGAATCACCTTTTCAGGCTGCATATTTTCCACCATCACTTGCAACGTCAACAAAATTTCCATAACAAATCCCAGGACTGCTGGGACAGGATTTCCCAGGAACCTGTGAAGACAACGGAGGAGTAATACACATGTATCACTTGGGACACGGGGGCGCAATGCACAATAAATTTGGTGTAAGCGGCATGCTAGGTGCCTAGACATGCACTCCATAGCCCACTTGAGGGCCTCAGCCCCCCAAGTCTCACGAAGGTCTCATTGAAAGAAAATTGCATACACCATACTCTGGACAAGGGCAGATAAGAGTGCTGCACTTGGTAGTTCTGTCCTTACTACAGAGGGATCCTCATTCTCCCACATCATGCTCCCACGTTTCGATTGGACATACTTAATAAGGCTTACAACCTGCTGCCTATTCTCTCCATCACTATTTTCAACTTCATAGAGCAACAATTGCCTGCCTGCTAATGAATACAACAAATTAACAAGCAGGTGCTGGCAATGCTCAAGCACAATATCTTCTGAACTATCCATTGAGACAAAAGTGACATGAAAAAGCAGAGGAAGGTGCTCTCGGAAGTCTTCATCATTCTCATAAGCAATTTCAGCAAGTAATATTAATGCAATATCTGCATGGGTTAGTGAGTGTTGTTGATGGCCTTGCAAAGCTGATTGAAGCTCCTTCGCATTTATACCATGAGTTGCAACTCCAGAATGCAGACCCTCTTCACCAGAGTTTGGAGTATCAAAGAGGTAGTCTCCACTATCTCTTGAAACATGCCGGCTACGTAAGCTTCCTGTTGAACTTCAAGCCCCCATCAGTGGACCAGACATGTTGACCAAGGCGGGAAGTAGCTGACCTGAGCGACCAGAAGTTACAGGAACAACGTTCATCTCAGGAGGCATCGGACTCAGTGGACCTGAGACACTTCGTCCAGCCACAGCAGCAGTCCACCAGCTCAGGCTGCCAATAGTGTTCCTAAGTGGACCATCAAGGGAACCCCTTACAAGTAATGGGGACGTGTGGCTGGGTGTCTACCACAGATGCCAATGGGGCAATAGTATGATATGCATGATGCATTTATTGGAAACAAACACTCTAGAAAAATATTTAGAAATTACAAAGAAGGAAAGATTCTAGAAAAAAATAGTAACTTTCTTATTTTAACTTATAGTAATCTTTTTAGTAGTTATTTTATTCTTGGAAGATATTTTAAAATAGTAGTTTTCATTGGGATTTATTTTTAGTAACATTTTTATTTGTAATCTCTAGTTTTCCCTATTTGAATGAGGCATCATTAATAAAGAGGTAAGCCTAATTTCTCATAAAAGAAATGTGATGAGAAACTTGTTAGGGAACAAGTTTTCAACCATCAAACCTAGGGTCTAAGAGAGGGAAAACTCTAGCAAGGAAGAGAGGAATTCCTGCAGAGGATCCATTGACTAGATTCTGTACTAGGGTTCATATCAATTTGGTATCAAAGCCAACCGCCATAGAAAACTCTGCAGAATGGTTTAGCCAGATGGAGAGATTCATGAGGGAATTTGAGCAATGAAGGGAGCAGCGAATGCAGCAACTAATGGAGAAGACACAAGCTAGGACGGAATAACTCTGGTAGTCCAATAAGAAGTTGTTACAACAACAGCAGACAGCATTGATCTTGCTGATATAAAGGTTTCAGCAAGGGCACAACAAGGTCGAAGAGGTTAGGAACAGCAGCCACACCCTTGGTCCCTTGCAAAACCAAGGGGAGGAAAGGATTAGTTTGCTTGAAGGAAGGACTGTCATCCCTAGAAAGTGCCTTGACTTCAATAGCTATGATTATAATAAGTTTGGGCATGATCTTCAGCTTTCCATTCATGATAGCAAGGCAGCCGTTAAAGGAAACATTGGTTCATACATTCATGACAACAAAATTAGTATCTTAATAGAGATAAACTATGAGACAAACTTTGTCATTTGTGGAGATATCTTCAAGGAACTAGTTGATAATCTAGCCGTGCAAGTGACTGCTTGCCTACAAGTGTTGTATCTTGTTATGGAAGCATATCCTAATGATGCTAAATTTATAGGAGAGCGAAATTCTTGGAAGTCCAAAGAAGAGGATAAGGGAGGAGGCTTATTGGGAGTTCTTGATGTCTTTGAGAGGAGCCACCGAAGCTTGAGGACAAGCTTTTGCCCAGGAGGGGAGTAATGATATGCATGATGCATTTATTGGAAATAAGCACTCTAGAAAAATATTTAGAAATTAAGAAGAAGGAAATATGCTAGAAAAAAATAGTAACTTTCTTATTTTAAATTATAGTAATCTTTTTAGTAATTATTAGAAGATCTTTTAAAATAATAGTTTTCATTGGGATTTATTTTTAGTAACATTTCTATTTGTAATCTCTAGTTTTTCCTGTTTAAAGAGGGTATCATTAATACCTGTTTAAAGAGGGTATCATTAATAAAGAGGTAAGTCTAATTTCTCATAAAAGAATTGTGGTGAAAACTTGTTAGAACAAGTTTTCAGCCATCAAACCTAGGGTCCAAGAGAGGGAAAACTCTAGCAAAGAAGAAAATCCTGTATTAGAGTTCATATCACAGTAGGACCCTGAGAAATTTCTAACACATAGTTTCCACCAACATCACTCTTACTTGTGCTAGGCCTGACGGGTTCCACACTGTCCTCCAGCATCCGCTGCGCCAATTGGTAAACTAAGTGACCAATTGTGCACTGGGGACAAATCCGGGCCAAGTATAAACTCACCCGTTTGGCAACAGAGAAGTATGTTGCGAATGCACCACTTATCTCCGCAGAGGCATTTGAGTCACAATCTTCAATACCTTTAGTGATCAGAAAATCAAGAACAGGACTAATATTCTTGGGTTTGCTAGCAATCGTACTCCAAAGCTTCTCAATTTCATCAGGAAACTGGTCACCATGCTGCCATGTCACATAATAAAGGCTCTTCAATAATCTCTTGCTCCAAACAGTGTCTTTGAGTTTCCAGAAATTAAGGTTTTCAATCCATGGAGCCATACATGTCAAGACCTGTTGCTGTGCTATTATGTCAACAGCATCAAGTTGCCGCTGCATGATCTCCTCACATAGAAGCTGGCTCAGTTCAGGGTGATCTTTGGCAAGTTTACATGATAGCTTGTACTGGAATTGCTGGTAAGAGTCGGGGAGATTCCAAACAACAGCTGCTTGATAGCTCCCTGAACCCTCAACACCATCCTCGGCCCACTCTCCAACAGAAAGCGTCTCGAGCATCTGAAGGGCATCATCGCGGATTTGTCTGGATGGATCCACCACTTTGTAGAGGATCAAACTTAAAGAGTCTCTGAATTTCACATTTTGGTATCTCTTGATGCATGTAAACTTCGGCCAGTACACCGAAGTAACATCAGCTAAAGCAGCATCAGAATAGTAGCACTGAACAAAATTTTTCATTTAATGTTGAGAAACATTCATGCAACAGGTGGCGGATCCAGGACTTAGTGGAAGCAAAATATCTATGGTAAGAGCAATAACCTGTTAATCTTGTGTAGAATTACAAGCTGATTCGAGGAATGATCACTCTCGAATAAGACCTATTTTCATGTTATTGATATGATAAAGAAAAACTATTTATTAGTATTAAGTGATCTAACTTGTATTAGACTATCAAGAACATCAAAGAAAACATACTACATAGTACACTTCTCATAAATAAACACAATTGCTTATGTTTCCCATATAATATATGTAAGTCCCATTTAATTTTATAAAATATAATTACCAACTTTTTTATGTCATTTATAACAACCAACAAAACTTGATCATAAAAAATATCAGCATAAACAATCATAATTATGCACCGGAGCTTCACTCCCCATTTCGTAGAACAGTCGCTACATCTGCTTGGTAGGCATGTAGCCCCTATAATAAGTAAGGAAAAATCAGCAGGCAGGAAGCAATATTAAATAATTCTAGAACCAACTTGTACATAATAATTAGATAAAAGGTAGAAGAAAAATAGTGTACCAGTCATCCCAAAACATCATAAAGTGTAGGAAATAAAACCCAAAAGTTCACCTCAAGTGCCTTATCAGCATTCGTATATGTTATTACCCCAACTGCAGCATTTGCCGCAAATATCATCCGGATAACATATTTATTACCATAAGGCTTAGTGTAAATAAATGGGGAAGACAAACAGTTCAAAAGTACAAAAACATAGAAGAGGATATGCGTATACATGTGTCTGTTTATTACATTCATCTTACCAACATTGAAATACATCAACCACATATTAAATGTATGTATCATTTCATCTTTGCTTTAAAATAGCCTTATCAAAATGCTACTAAAAAGCAAATAAATAAAAAAAAAATTATCTGACTGACTTCTTTAAACCCCCTTATTTTATACTTTAAATTACATTAGATGGACCAATTTCTGATGTTTAGAAAGCTTAAAAACTGAAGACCTAACAATATATGAACAATAAAAACAAACAAAAGGAATAAGAATACAGAAGGCAAGGCCCAACGGCCTTTCTAAATACTCTAGTGAAAAAAATTCAGTTAGTCTGATGGCAATCAAGGTCTATAAAAACAATGCATTTTTGTTTTTAAAAAGGCAGAGCATGCAAAATAAAACTCATTCCATATTTAAAAAAAAAAAAAAACATTCGCTAAACAAAACAAGTTAATTCCTACTTGTAAAGATTTATCCAACTCAAATTGAATCATTCCATGTCACAGTAACAATAACAATAAATAGAAATATAAATAAATTTTTAAACATATCATAACTTACTGATAATTCCAAAAATGGTGTCAAGCTTATTTCTCCATTTAAAAATGACCCATTATGTGTGTGGGGGAATTTTTTATTGTGGAGGCGTTTCTTTTAACATGTGGGGGTAATTTTTTTTAATATATAAAAATAAATAATTTTTTTTTTTTATTTTAGTGGGGGCAATTGCCCCCCGGCTCCGCCACTGTTCATATTAGGTGAATATAATACTAATAAATGGCACCAAAATTTTTCTTTTAATGGTCAAACAAACTCCTCAGTCAAGAAATATTCCCGCGTACTAATGGTATGTTTGGGTATTTTGAAAAAAAAAAAAGATTAATTATGAGAGAAAAGAAAAAAAAAAGAAATTTATAATTTTTCTCTATTTTATTTGGGAGTTTTATGAAAGTTTTATAAAAGAAAAGAAAAGAAATAAGATTTATTGGGAATAAAAAATCTTATTTTCAGTTTTTAAAGGATAAATTTGATATACACCTTTTTTTCCCCTCTCATTTTCTTTCTTTTTCTTCTTACTTTTGGGAAGAAAAATTTTTATATTAAAAATCACTCTTTTTTTTTTTTCTCACAAAAAACTTCCAAACGGAAAAAAAAAAAAAAAATTTCTCTTAATCTTTTTTTTTTTTTTTTTTTTTTTTCCATCAAAAGTCATTTGAGAGGTGCGCCACCTAAAAAGAACTAAGTAACCCAAGGTCCTTTCAAGAAAACCGCAACACTTCACTTAAGGTTCATTTGTGGAAAGATATAATATTTCTTCAAGGCTTCATTCATTCCATTAGACTCTAGTATGTATAGCCTGAATCTTTTGCATACTTCTGGCATGCTTACATGCGTATTATATTTTCACATAAACTTCATCAGATTGGAATTTCTAAAGAGAATATAGACCGTAACCATTCATTAAGTTATTAACTTAAAACACTCGCATGCTTCAAATACTACAAGTCACTTGCTATGACATACGATATCAAGAAATACAATGCCATTTGGGGTAAAGGGGGTGTTCTAAAATCTAAATACAATCTAATCTTTATTATTTTCATATCCGAAGTTAAGAAGTTTTGACTAAAATAACAAAATCTGACAACTGTAGAATTTCATTATTATGAAAATTTTGTAAACAGTGTTGGTCGAGTATTTAACACTCGAAAATCAAGGTTACTTCCGGAAATTTTTTCCCACTGAGGTTGTTTTAAAAATTTTGGATTATTTCTATAGTTGGTTCTCGATTTCGATCCATTCGTTTGAAATCTGTATAAAGCCATCTTTTTTTCTCTCTTTTAGGATCGTTAAAGAAAAATATAAAGAAAAAAATAATTAATAATAGATTGTCCACTAACTATTACATTTAACTAATTTTTGATTTGCGACTTGCCATGGCCCTTTGTTGGTTCGTGTTATTAAATTTTAGTTAGTTTAACATGTTAATCCACAAAAGAAATTATTTCCTGATTGCTTGTTGCAAAGATATTAAATTTTTTAATTAAAATTTTGGATTCAAATTTTAAAAATAAGAAAGAAAAAGTCAAAAGAGCTCGTAATCGGGATTAATAAAATTAGTTATTAGATACTCTATCGTTAAAAAAAAAATTAGTTTCAATTATAATACATAACTGTCCATAATTTGTAAATTTATAATTTATCTTGAAAGTTTGGTTACTTGATTTTAATACGATATTATTTATTTTGTGAAACATTTGTTGTAATATAATGTATATTTGAAAAGCATGGTAAATTTTTGTTGTTTTTAGAATAGATTTTTAGATATTTTGCCATATTAATGGTATTGAGTTTTTGTAATAGATCTAGATTTTGTCATGCACATTAATGTTGTTTTTCCTTTGTATTAATTGGTTTTATTTTTTGGAATATGTTACTGGTTGTTTGTTAAGGGGTTTTTACTAAAATAATTTTTTTATTTAAAATTAATTAAATAAAGTCTTTTTTTTTTTCTCAAAATAGTGATATCGTGATTTTATATAGTAATATTTACTATTCATAACATTTAAAAAAAAAAATTGCCAGTGTCGCGCTCAAGAAGCACGACATCAGATTGGTTAAATTTTGACAATAGTGATTTAACAATAAAGAGCCAAGTTTCATGTTCCATCCCTCGTTGTGTCATTGAGTAAGGAAAGAGAAAAGTCACTTTTTTTTGTTGAGTATGGTCAAAAACGAAGGAGACGAGAAAGAAAAAAAAAAACAAACATGCTATGAAACAAAAAAAAAAAATCTTGGAAAGTGTGCACTAAAAGGGCAGGAGAAAATTGAGTCAAGGAGTGCGCACAAAAAATCAAGGAGACAGTGAATGAAAAAAAGAAGAAATGCAGAGATATTTGGCGTCGCGTTCGTTGTGCGCGACACTAGTGTCGCGGTCTCGGATCGCGATACTAATTTTTTTTTTATTTTTTAAAAATATATTATGAATAGTGAATATTGTGATTCAAAATTGTGACATTATTAGTTTTGAAAATTAAAAAAAAATCAATATTATTTATTTAATTTTAAATAAAAAAAACACTATTTTGATAAAAAAGACCGTTTGTCAAGTTTGACACGACGGTAATGGATTTTTAAATTGTTCACATTGTATAATCTATACTTTTGTCTGGATAATAATTTTATTAAGTGTAGGTTTGTTAATTGAGAATCATTTACTCAACGACATATAAATATTAGTATTTGTTGTAGTTAAAACAATTCTAAGATAATTTTATTTTTAAAATATTAAAAGTATTTTTGTTTGAATTTTAATTTTAAATTTTTTTTTAAAAAATATGTATAATCAAATTTTATTTTGACAAATTTTATGGAGTTAAGTTTGTTAAAATGACTGAGTAAATAGAATGTGAAAAAGATTATTAATTAATTAATTATTTCTTGTTACTCTTTATTTTTCCTTCACGTATCAAAACCAGAAAAAAGCAAACGAAAATGAGTTAAGTTCGATCAATATTATTTGAGTGTTTAACATTCAATAAATATTATTGATCGAGTGATCGGTACTCGACCAATATCCATCAAATGTCAACACTTGACCAATATTTGTCGAGTGTTGAGTACTCGACGAATAACCCGGGTAAACTTCTTCGGCGTTAAATGTGGGCTTCAGGAATAAGCATGATTTCATCATCTTCCTCCTCTTTTGCTCTTAGATTCGGCTTCATCCCCCATATTTAAATATCAAACCTTGCAAATTATCTTGTTCTTCTTGCAAGACTTCATGACAAGAGGTATGCATCTGCAACTCTGCTCCCTCTCACACTCTCTCTGTACTTGCAAATTGCATGGCAGAATGTTGATTGATCGAGTATTAAATACTTAATCAATGTTGGTCCACTCGACCATTTTTTGTTAATTTGGAATTTATTTTCTCTTAGTATAAGGATTTTTTTTTAAAAAAAAATTTAAGGTTAATTCTATAAGGAAAGGTATGTTAAGAACAGAAGTTCTCTTGCTGGTGGAAGTAAGAGTAGCAAGGTTAAGACCGCATATAATAGGGAGGTGCGAAAGAAACTCGATTCCCATGAAGTTGTCCGGTTGGGAAGGTCGCAAGCAAAGCAAGAAGTCAAGTGATTTGAGAAGAACACCAAAAAAAACAAAATGCTTACACTTTTTTACACCCGACCGGCACTGATTGAACCGGAGTTCTTCTGCAATGAATTGAATTTAACGCTCTCCTCTTACCTTCCCCGGTAGTCCTCTCTCTCTCCACGATGACGACGGACATGGGACCTCCACCTCCGAGAAGCCCTAGTTCCCAACCTCAAGCCCTAGACGAACCCACGACTTCATCATCCACCATGAGGCCACCAATGGGACCACCCCCACCCAGAAACCTCAACACTAACCCTAAACCCCTAAATTCCGAACCTTCCCAACAAGAAGAAGCTTCAGACCAACTAGATTCACAATCAAATGAAGCCCCGCCAAAGGAAAACACATCAGAAGAACCACCCAAAGCTGATATTCCTAAAATGGAGAAGCCTCAGAGTGGTTCGGTTCCTTACACAATTCCTTCTTGGAGTGAAGCTCCCAGCTACACATTTTTTCTCGAGGTTTTGAAGGGTGGTTCCATCATTGATCAGCTGAATGTGTGAGTATCTCCGTTCTATTTCAAGTGGATTATGAATTTTATTGATGTATGTTTATTCTGAAATTCAATGTGCGTGTGTATGCATAAAACTCTAGAATATTGAATGTGGAATTTTGGCTGACCTATTTAGCTTTTCTGAGTTAATTTTTCAGTCTTATCCTGTTAAGCTTGTAACTATTTTGATTCATGATCCTTTTATAAGGACTACTTGAATTTAGATAGAGCTGAATGGAACGAATGGACATATGGTTGAGTTGAACATTTTCTTGTAGTTTGGCTTGTTACTATACTGGTTTTTTGACTCCATTTTAATGATATAGAAACTGTTGAGTTCTCTTCTTTGATTTCTTTCCTTAAGAGTGTTGAACCTTCTCCTCACGTTCCTGACACTGTGTTTTGGAGTCTTGATTCTTCAGGGTTTAATATTTTTTTCCCAAAATCCTCATTTTCATTTAAACAATTTGATTTGGAGGCAAAAATTCCTCCCAGAAGTCTATGTCATATGCTACACCAGTTCTAAAATTAGAGATTATTTATTTTTACGTTGCTTGGTTATAAGGGAGATGTGGAATTTCGTTTTGTCTATGTGTGAGAATGCTTTGTTTTGCCCTAGGAGAGTTTGTGATTTGTCTCTCTCAAAATTTAAAGATTTTGGTGGGAAGAAAAATGCTTGATTATTATGGAAACACGCTTTTTTTTTTTGTTGTTTTTAATGGTGTATATGGAGAGAGTGAAATGTTAGAATTTTCCACGATCAAACCATTGAAGCTTCACTTTTATGAGGCAAAATTATTTTCTATACTTCCCTATATAGTTCACTTCTCAAGGATTTATAAAGATTATAGTTTAGAAGATTTGAAGTGGGATTGGAGAGCTATTGTGTATTAGGCTCTTAGTGTATTGTACTGATTTGCATTTTTTTACCCTAAAGATTTACCTTCCTTAAGAGTTTTTGTGCATTCTTTTATATATCTAGTATATTCTTCTTTCTCTATAAAAACAAAATATTTTGACTCCATTTTAATCTCATTGCAGATGTGAGAAGGGGGCATACATGTTTGGACGTGGAGATCTTTGTGATTTCATGCTTGAGCACCCTTCTATTTCTCGGTTTCATGCAGGTTTTCTGTGTTACCTTTTTTATGTTCAACCATCTAGCTCATGCTTTATATGACCATTAATTGCATTACATTGGAGGTCATGGCCCCTTTGGGAGGGGGTTTGCTTGTATGCCAGAGCTAGTGATCATGGGTTTAAGAGCTTAAACCACTTGGTCAAAGTGACTATTGATATAAGTTTGAATGAGCATGGATTATTTTATCAGAAAATGGCCAATTCTGGAGCTTAAATTTTGATAAAAGGTTATTTAGGTGCATGCTTTAACACAAATTCTGGGTCTAGACTAAAAATAAGGTGGGTGGGAAGCATTCTACATGTCATCCAGATGAAGTAATAGGCTGCTGTCGATATTAATTGAATAGAATACCTATATTTTGCACCTGGTCTTGACAGCACAAAATGTGCATTATTTGACAACAAATTGATGGATTTATTGCTGAAACATTAAAATTTTCACCCTAATCATTTCCTGTAGCTATCTACATGGCTTTGCACATTAGCAATGCTATAATGATCTTTTGTGTTTGTAACTTGTCTGAGTCTTTTGACTTCATTAAAAATTTAATAATTCTGGTAAAATTCCTCTTTTTGCAATACATTTTCTTAGCATATTGTGGAGTTTATTAGCGATTTCAAGTTGCATCAAGCTAGGCTGATGTTGTCACTAAAGCTAACTTGTGATATTTTTGTGTCATGTCATTTGGATTTACTTAAATCCTATCTCTTTAATAGTTTTGTAGTCAGCATGGTAGGCATAATTAGAAGGATGGGAAACTTACAATCGCTAGCTTGTTTGAAGAAAAGGGTTTAACAATTAGATTACCAGAACCAGCACTTCAAAATCCCCCCCTCCCCCAAAAAAAAGTATCAAGGGTCTTCTGCATGTTCTTTTATAAATAATGTATATCTAAAGATTGAGATTCATAAGAATAGGCTTGAATGGGTTTGGATTACTTGTTAAAACAACTTCAGATTGGGGGGACACTGATATATGCGGGGTCTGTGAACAACTGTACAATTTCTTGTGCTATTTTTGTTAAGTTCCCTAACTAGATTATTTGTTTGTGTTTCCAGTTCTGCAGTTCAAGGGCAGTGCTGATGCCTACCTTTATGATCTTGGTACTCATGGAACTTTTGTCAGCAAGAATCAAGTATTGCTCTATGTTATATATATATATATATTACAAAGACATGCTTAAATATAAACAATAACAAACATAGCAGACATGCTTAAATATCTTTCATTTTAATTTGCATACTAACAAACATAGCAGGCATTTTTATAGGGCTTTGAGATTTTTCTCTCATTTTTCTGCAGAATGCCACCAAAGCTTGTTTCGTTGACAAGAGTCTTGTAAACCCTTGGCATCAGCAGTTAAACTTTCATCCTATATTGGAACTGATATCTTTCTCGATCATCAGTGAAGCAATTATATTAGCAATTTTCTTTTCTGATTGCAAAAGAAAAAGATTACTACTAGAGGGAAAAAGAAGAAAGAATAAGAAACAGTATTTACTACTGAGTGGATAGTCATGATTTGCTTTTTTCTTCCCCCCTTTAGTTTTGCTGATGAACTTTATGATTTGGTCTAACTAGTTGCCAATTTCTCTTAATTAGGTGCAGAAGAAGACTTATATTGAGGTGCATGTTGGAGATGTGATTCGATTTGGCCTGTGAGTAATTACTTCATTTGCCTGTTAGACCACATCTAGTTTTGGATTTAAAATTTTCTTCTACCATCTGTTGTTTGATTTTATTTTACTTTATATTAAGTCTGGCCATTGTTCTTTTTTTTTTTTTTTTGGGAATCAAAGGTTGTCTTGGACTTCGTTATTTTAACTTCCTTCCTTTATATGCCCTCTCTCCTTCTCTCTACCCCCCACCACATCCCATCCCAAATTATCTTGTTCAATTTTCTTTGGCCAACATGTGATCTAATTTGTCTTTCTTGTGGCAGTAGTTTTCTACATGACTGAAAAGGCTTGGTGTTGACAGTAGGTTGTTTATCATAAAGCACAAATATTTTGAAATGAAGCAGCACCCATAATAGACCATCTTAAATACATTGCTTGCTAGATGAACACTTCATTTGGTTTAGCTTTTTTATTTATAGGGATATTTAAGAGTCCTTGATCCCTTCTCTTCTTGAGTGGCAATAAAGCTTACAAATACGAAAAAAGCCAATGTCTATGTGAACTCGTTGGTGATATGGTAGGTAATGAGTAAATTCTGTCTGTCTGTGTGTGTGCCTTCTTTTTTCCTAGGTTTTTTTTTTTTTTTGGGGGGGGGGGGGTTTACCAATCTGGCGATCTCACTCCCTCACTTGGTCCCCCTAGTTCTGTGTCTCCATTTTGTGTTGCTGATTTAATTTCTGATTTTCAATTTGTGGAGAAAATTCTCACTCCTTAATTTTTTTCCTTGCATTTGTCATAAATATAATTACTCCATAAGAATAAGGAGACCTTTGGTGATGTGGTGGCGAAGAAGTACATGTTTTGGGGAAGACCATTGGGACGTATGAGATGGAGGTGAACAATAGCCTTGGGGAGGAGGATGAGGTGAGAAGAGTGGCCCTCAGGCAGGAGCTGTCCCATGTGATAGGGCTTGAGGAGGTTTTTTGGGTCCAAAAATCTTGAGTGCTTTGGCTTAAGAGAGACACTAATTCATAATAACTTAAACCTTGTTTAGTTTGGCTCATAAGTTGGTCAAATCTATTTTTAAGTAAAAGATAAGAAGCGTAAAGGTGTTTGCTTTGGATTATAAGTAAACCAAACTACCTAAAATAAGTCAAAAGTCAAACTAAGGTCCCCCCTTCTTATTATTAACTTATCATTTTACCTACTCTTTGACTAAGTAAAAGGCTATACTATCCTAATTATTTTTAAAATACCCGAACAGCTCTCATTCTGATTTACATCACACAAATCCTAACAATCTGTTATTCTTACTTGTGTATTCTCTCGTATTCACACATCATTGTTAATATATAAAAGATGAAAAACTATTTATCACAATTGACCAAATACCTAAAACTATTCAAAAGTAACTTTTTAATAGTTTTGTCACAACTGAACTACTTATTTTTAAATTTACTTATAAGTTAAAAACTATTTATAAGTCAAAAGTTAAATGTAAGTAGCCAAATCAAACATACTCTTAATAAGCAAAACTTGAAGGTCTGTGAGAAGCAATGTTATGAGAATCAGACTCGACCAGGTTGGCCGGCCGGTTTAATCCAGGAACTGGTGAACTGGCTCAGATCAATTCTGTTCATAACACCCAAAAAAAATAAAAAAAAACCTTCACAATAGTGATAAAACCTGACTTTGTTAGAAAAGCCTAATCAAAATCTCAAATTTCAATAACTCTTCCTCTGCATCGAAATCTCTTTGTTGTTGAAGAAAAGGAGGGCAGGGCATGTTTGCAATCGTCCACACGAGTAATGGCTAGCAGGTTTAGTTTTCTCTACTCTCTCTCTCTCTCTCTCTCTCTCTACTTAAAAGAGACTTCAATCCCTCTCTCTCTCATTCAAAACCCTCATTCAAGCTCTTGCTCTTCGCAATCTCAGGTGTTCTCGCCCTTCGATACGGCAATTCTCTTTCTCTTCCTCTTCTTACCTTTGCTCTTTTTATTCTTCAATTAGTTTCAGATTTTCATTTCTCCAACCTTTTCCTTCTTTTTTCTTTTGAGCTCTGTTCTTTTTCCCCCATTAGTTTAGTTTCTCCAGTTTGGTTCCCTAAAAATTAGCCTAAGCAATGTTGAATTTCCTATTTGAGTTACAATTTGTTTCAATTTCTGGGGTTTATTCTAATAATCAGACTCAAAATAAAATTGCTTCAGTGACCTGGGATTTACATTTAAGCTCCCAGACTCCCTCAACCCTCCTCATCTCTTCCCAGACTCCGCCAGACTACGCTCTCTGTCTCTCTCTGTTGTTCTCAATGGGTTGCTGTTATTTTTTTCTTAAGCTTTTTAATGTTTATTAACCTTATTTTGTTGGTTTTAATTGTGAGTCACTTAAATTTTCTTTATTTTCTTTTTTTTTTCTATGGAAGTATATATTTTTTCAGCAAAAGGAAAAGCACAAAGAAAAATGTGCAAGTTTTGGATTATAAGAGCAATCAAGTCATTGGGATCAAGAAACAACTAGTTTCTTATGGAGAAAATAGTTATTCTCCATCAAAAGGTTGCTGGATCATGCATGAATACAACCTTGTTGGCTCTCAATATCTAAGAATATGGTTGAAAATTGGCTCTTAAAATGGAAAATGCAAACAGGGCCTTAAGAGCAATGAACCAGCATTGAACTGCTGGTTGAACCATTGAGTGGGCAGTTTCACAGGTGAACCACCACCTTTGGTGGTTCACTGTGTGGTTCTGTTCTGATTACATTTGTAAGAAGACAATAGAGTAAACCAAGAGTTCACTGTGGTCAGCAAGTTTCTTCTGAATTGGTGTTCTTTCTCTCTCTTTTTTATTGTGTATTCTTGGCAGGCGGGGTGTTGGAGGTGTGTTGGGGGGGGGAGAATCAAAGCAGAAAATAGAAATAGCAAGGCACTGGAAAAATGCAAAACTCAAAAATGGCAGGTCACCTTCTGAAGAAAGAAAGCTTATTTTTCTAGAACAAGGTTTTCAAAACCAGAAATTTTTACCTAGGCTTTTTTTTTTTTGATATGAAAAGAATATATAACAAAAAAAGAAAAACTACACAGGTACCAGGATAAGTCCTGAGATACCTGAAGGATCAGCAGGCCAACATGGCCTTACAAGAAGAAGAGACTAAGTCCCAGTCACAGCTGGGGAAAGAACTATGCTAGCAAAGGCCGCGATGGTACGCGGAGGGAGATGGCACTCTCCAACCCTCCGCTTATTCCTCTCTATCCAAATATAGTAAACGCAAACGCTAAGTAGGCATTTAAAGACCCTGCTCCTTCGGAGGGGATGTCTCGCTGGAGAAAGCAGAGTCCCACGAATACTAGACCAAGAGATAGGAAAGTTACTAGGCACATGATGAGTTATCGTAAGCCGCCACACCTCTTTTGAGATGGAATATCGAAAGAAGAGGTGATCAAGGGTCTCTCTTCGACTAGAACATAAATGGCAAGTCGAGGAAGACGCAACTCCAATCCTGAAAAGGTGATCGCTCGTCTGCAGTCTCTCCATAAACACAAGCCAAACAATGAAGGCGAAATGAGGAATCGCTCCTTGAAACCAAACCAAATCTAACCAAGGAACGTGGCTATAGGGATATTTGAGGTGCCTCCAAGTTGAGGCAATGGAAAACTCTCCACTAGAAGTGATCTTCCACACAATCCTGTCGAAACCAGTGGAGGGGAGATTGGATTCCAAGATATACTCTCGAATACTATCAAAAAAAGCTCGCATCGATCTTGAAATCCGCTGCCCCTGAAGATACTTCAACCAATGGTTGCTGGAAAAAATATCCTGAACAGAGCAGGAGTCACTAAACCCAGACCTCTCCATTGCTTGTCTCCCCAAAACATCTATCAAAGGACCTGTGGAGTGCCAAGAGTCGTACCAGAAGGAAATACGACTACCATCACCCATTCTCCAAGCCACAAGCTCCCGAACTAAGTGATGAAGAGAAAGGAGCTTCCTCCACATCCAAGAGCATCTATACGGAATCTGAATATACCAGAAATTACGGCCTCGAAGAAGATAGGTCCTCACCCAACGACTCTAAACATTATCCTCCGGGTCTGAAAGGAGCTGCCAATGCTTAAACTGAGCTGCCCTATTCCACTCCGTTACCCTTTTCAACCCTAATCCTCCCTCCTTAGAGCGGCAAACAAGGGACCAGGCAACCTAGCTTCTATAGCGGTCTAAGGATGCACCAGCCCATAAAAATCGAGACATAACCTGCTCTAACTCCTTGCAAACCGCTTTCGGAAGGAGGAACATCGAAGACCAATAAGTCTGAATGGAGAAGAGAACAGAACCAACCAGCTGTAACCGGCCGGCATAGGATAAATGACGACTCGTCCAATGCTGAATCCGAGCCGACACCCTCTGAACAAGTTGAACACACTCCGAAGCAGAGAGTCTAGTCGACAAAAGAGGAATGCCTAAATATCTGACAAGAAGACAACCCTGACAAAATCCCGAAATCCTCAATATATCCTCCCGCACTCGCTGCTCAACTGCCCCAAAGAAAATCTCACTCTTCTGAGGGTTCATATGCAATCTAGAAAGAGACCCAAAATGAGTCAAGATATCTAAAATACAGTGCACAGAGGCTAAACTGTCTCGAGAGAAAAGTATAAGATCATCTGCAAAACAAAGATGGGACAAAGTCACCTCCTGGCATCTCCAGTGATACTTGAAGGTCGGCCCCTCAGTGATCCTATGCATAATGCTTGAGAAAACCTCTATAACTATCACAAATAGCATGGGCGACAATAGATCTCCCTGACGAAGCCCTCTCGAACTCTGAAAGAATTCTGTCAATTCTCCATTAATAGATATAGCAAAACTCGTTGTAGACACACACATCATGATCCTATCAATAAGCCAGGAAGGAAAGCGAATACACTCTAGAGTTAGTCTGAGGAAATCCCACTCAACAGAATCATAAGCCTTCATAATGTCTATCTTTATCGCGTAACGAGGAGGGCCACAGACCTATTGATAACCATGAAGAAGCTCATGAGCCAGAAGAATATTATCCCCAATTCTTCTACCTCTCACAAAAGCAGACTGCTCACTACTAATGATGCTCGTTAGAATCTGACTCACTCTTGTTGCAATAACCCTGGATATACACTTATACACCGTATTACAACAAGAAATCGGTCTAAAGTCCATCAACGAGGTCGGATTATTCCTCTTTGGGATAAGTGAGATGATAGTACCATTCACTTCCTTCAGAAGATTCCCGTGGGAAAAGAAATCCATGACCGCTCTCGTGACATCAGGGCTCATTGTATCCCAACTATCATGGAAAAACTCCACACTATACCCATCCGGACCCGGAGCCTTATGTCTCCCTAAGGAGAACATAGCCTCCCTCACCTCCTCCACCGTCATCGGAGATTCCAAGGCCTGAATCTGCATTTCTAATAAAGTACTTCTTATCTTAAAAGTAATAAATCCAGCATCCAACTGATCCACCCTAGGCCGGCTCGTAAACAAACCCCTGAAGTATGATACAGCCTCTCGCCTAATATCGTCCCAATCAGAAATCCAAGTACCAACCTCCCGGACTAAAGAGCAGATAGAATTCCGATTCCGCTTGCTTCTAACCATTACTAAAAAAGAATGCAATATTCTGATCACCTAACTGGAGCCACCTGATCCTAGCCTTCTGCCTTAGCATGCTCTCTTTCATCCGAGCTAGACTGTGATAATGAGAAGTAGCACACCTCTCCTCCTCCCCTAATCCGTTCTCCGGACCACTCGATAACAACTCTCGCTGGATCTGAAGAAGTCTCTCTCGGGCCTCCTGCACTCGGACAGACAAATCGCTTAACTCCCGGTGGTTTAGCTGTCTTAATCTCCGTCTCAACCCCTTCAGTTTTCTATAAAGGCGATACATCGGGGTTCCATTGTACATATCCTCCTAAGCCTCCGAAACTATCTCACGATATCGGGGATGCTCTATCCAGAACTCGAAGAACTTAAAGGGCACCTTACGGCGCTGCTCCTCCCTCTGAATTCTAACCACACATGGAGAATGATCAGAATCACCGAGCGGAAGAAAAACAGCCTCAGAGAAAGGATAAGAACTCAACCAATTAGCATTAACTAACACCCTATCCAGTTTCCTCCGGATCGGATCTTCAGAGTGCCTATTCCACCAAGTGAAAAAGGCCCCAGAGTACCTCAGATCCTCCAACTCCGCCTGTTGCATACACTCATCCAACACATAATTAGCAACAGACCATCCAGCTCTACCCCCACTCCTCTCAGATAGACATCTAATGGCGTTAAAGTCTCCGAGAACACACCAAGGGGTGTCCATCCTCCTACCTACAAATCTCAAGAAATCCCAAAGAATACGCCGGTCTCCCGACATGTTAGACCCATAGACGATAATAATCTGCCAACACAAATTAGTGCGGATAGTCTGGACCCTACAATGAATCCACTGTGTCTCATAGGACAGCACATCCACCTTAACTTCCATCAGATCCCAACATAACCATATACGACCAGTAGAATTATGAGCATGAGCTACAGTATAGTGCCAATGAGGTAGTAGAGACTGTTGAATACGAACCTCATTAGCAACTCTCACCCAAGTCTCTATGAATCCAGCCAGCTGCAACCGATTTTGCATCACAAAATCTCTCGCAGCCCTGATATGAATAGGGTCATTCAGAGCCCTTACATTCAAGCAACCTATCATTTGGAACGAAAAGCGAGGGGGCACACCCCTCAGACACCTCAAGGTCGCCCCTTCCTCCCTTTCCTATTCTTCCTAGTCTGAGGAGGACTAGGAGAAGGAAGAACTCGAGGGGAAGAAGATAAGGAACAAACACTATGACCAGGACCAATCTCTACAATGTCATCTGAAGCACCATGACCTGAAGCCCGAACAATAGCTCGACTATCCTCAACTTTTGGGACTCTACTAACGTCCACCCTTAGAGATCAAGCTGTGTTCTCCTCCCAAACAACTAAAGCCAAACTATCCACCTGAGGTGTTTCTGGTCCTCCATCAACAACCTCTTGGTTAATTGTCTCCTCATGTGGGATAACTGGATCCTGCTTTGCTCCATCCTTAGGAGCCTTTACTCGCGGACCCTTCTCTGCATTTCCTTCCTATCCTTTCTTCCCTCGGCGTCTGTGTCTCCTACTATAAGTCTGGAAACCCTCCTCATCTGCCTCGGAGCAGAAGGCACAGAGCTATCTAGAACGGGAGGGTTTTTTGGGCACTTAGCCTGACTATGCCCAAAAACCGCGCAAGTAGCACAATGGGGAGGATTGTATGAATACTTTGCCTTCACAATAACCTCAGTCCCATCCGGAAACACAAATACTGCCTCCCATCTAATGGAACTCCCAGCCTCAATCTCAATGGATACCCTGACGTAACCAAGCCTAGAACCCAATGCCGTTATACCATCCATAGACAACGGCCTCCCAAAGGCAGAAGCAACAAAACTTAACGCTGCCCTATTATATAAACAGAATGGCACATTGTGCAACTTAACCCACAGAGGAATTATCGTGGGTTCAAATTCCATCGTACTTATGCCCATAGTATATCTACGCACAATGATTGGAATACCAAAAATCTGCCAATGACTTCTATCCAAGATATCCTCAAAATGGTCATCAGAGCTAAATCTCAACATAAAATAGTCCGGTCCAACTACAGCCACGTCAGATAGACCCCATTTACCCCACATTAACATAGCAATACGCTTAACCTCTTTGTATGGCAACCGCCGCCCAATGAGATTCCCAATCAAGCAACATTGATAAGGGCGAGTTCCATCTTCAACTAAAGGTGAGGGAACATATAACTTACTACTTTCAGTGTCCGGATTTAACCTCTTTAGCAACATAGGCTTCTGAAAATCCTTTCTTTCCAAATGGTCCTTCTCCCCTCCTCCCAATGCTGAGGCATAGGTTTTTGGTGAAGGGGGATGGCCCCCAACACCTATGTCTTCCTCCATCCAAAGAAGAGAGCCAAAGGATTTTATTTTTTTTACTACTCTACTGGGAACAGTAGCCTGCCCTCCCCCTTTTTTTTTTTCCGAAAGAAACCTAGCTACTACTGTTTGCCAAGAGAATCCTCACATCCGCCGATCGTCGGGCTGATCCTATTGCCGGGGAAGGAAGATTGGACACCGGAGTGTGGATCGAACGTCCGATCACTAAGATTCCTTCAGAAGCCAGTCGATTTGTGCAGAACCCTCCTTCGACCGCCGATGAAGCTCAATTCGTTGTCTGTTCGACGATTCCACTCCTTCGATTGCACACTGACGCCAACACGAATGGAAATCCAGGACGCCCCTTAGATCTTGTTCTTGTTTTGTAATCAGTGTTCCACCATTGATTCAAGGCAAACAACCGGTGAGGGCCGGCGACACAACTCCCGCTGTTAGGGCGCAGCCTTTGCGAAGGAGGCGACACTGTTTCCGGCGGTGGAAGACGGCGGCTGGGCTTGTTTTTTGGTTCGCCTAGTTTCGCCTTAGTTTCACCTAGTTTTGCCTAGGTTCGCCTTAGGGCTTACTTAAAAGATTTACCTAGGCTTATTTCATGTATGAAGTCAGATAATTTTCAATTTCAAAAAAATAGTCTTGAATGGCTAGGGATTTTTTGATTGTAGACTTTGATGATTCTATGATTTGAATTGGAAATTGACAGCTGTATTTAGAGGTTCAGCGTTGTTTGACTTAGATCTGAATCTTGGCGTGGGTAAGATTCCTCTGTGTGGCATTCTTTATTCATTGTTCATGTGAGTGATCATTTATTCAATCTCACTTATCCGATTCTGAACAGCTAGCTTATCCTTAATTTCTCACAAATGTAAACTAACGTAAACTAACATCCAAGAAAACTTTTGGATTTTTTGTCTCCCTATTTTCGTTATCTTTTGGAATTTATTCTGCTAGACTTGAATAGATTTCAAAAGAATAATATTAGCATAGAAGTACAGAAATGGAGGAGGAAAATATTACATCTGTATAAAATGAAAGAAAAAAGATTGCTGAGTAAGATTGAACAAAAAAGAAAAGTCAAGAGGACTACCACATTAGCACTTTCGAAAATGTCTAAAGAAACACGCTAAGTTATTGCCTAGGTTTAGGTGTAGGATTCGAACTTAGGTATTCTGGAAACTAAGCCTCTGTTTGCTATTTTTGTTTGTTAGCAGTAAGATCTTGAATATTTGTGCATGTCGATATGCATTTTCTGTAGGGTTAGGTGTAGGATTCTTCTTTGTATATTACATAGATAGCATATTGCTCATAAATCTTATTCTTTTGTTGTGCAGTTCATCTCGGTTGTATATTCTTCAAGGACCCAAAGAGTTGATGCCACCTGTAAGCTACCTCTCATTCACCTTCTATAACCTCCCTCCTTCCTCACCCTCTCTCTCTCTCTCACACGCACAAACACACACACAGAGACACACACAGAGACAAGTCAAAATTTGAATGAATTGTTAAGTTGTGTCCAAATACTGGGGATTTCCCATGTGGAAGTATTTGAGAGAATGCTTTTTTATGTGTCCTAACAAGTAATAGGTATTTATATCTATACATGGTAGCTTGTTTGTATCTGAGATTTAAACAGCAGTGTTTCTTTGTAGGAGAGTGACTTGAAGAGTGTTAAGTATGCTAAAATGCGGGCAGAGATGGAGGATTGGGAAGCTTCACTTATGCGAGCAAGACGAGAGGCGTCACTTGCTGACGGTATATCCTGGGGCATGGGAGAGGATGCAATTGAGGAAGCTGAGGTATGGAATTTCTTGATCCCATGTTCTGATAAATTTTTCTTGAGCATTTTGTAATTGTATATTTTATCTTGTATGTGATTAGGATATCTAAAAGGTTTAATGTAAATTAAAATTCTTCTCTTCTCAAAATAAATGTGGTGTTTCGGATGGTCTCTGCTCACTTGATTTCAATGGTGTTTTCAGCACTGTTTGCCAAGAAAAATATTGGGGTTGCAGATTGTGGCATTTGTCATTTGTTTTTCATATGACATTTGCATTCATATGTTCAGACATTTTCATTCCCTTTTTTGAAATAAATTTGGTCTTTCTATTTGTGTAGATTTTGTATCTCCTGTATTGGTCTTGTGATTTGCTTACATGTTTGTTTATAAATTTACATCAGCTATAAAATTTTGTGGTATCTATTTATAGTTTCTTCTGAGATGCATGGTGCAATATCTTTGGCAGCAGGAAGTTTGTCTTCACTTTAAGCTAGAATCTTGAGTTCTGGGACATCTTTGATTGCATACTAAAATTTTTCAGTTTATCCATTTATTTTTTCAATGAATATTTTATTGCTGATTGTTTCGCACTCAACCTTACATGTCAAAGTGATTTTGATTATTCAGGATAACTCTAGTGAAGTGACATGGCAAACCTACAAGGGACAACTTACAGAGAAGCAGGAAAAAACTCGTGAGAAGATTATTAAAAGGAGTGAGAAGGCAAGTTCAGTTTAAGATGAATGCGTATGTGTTGAATCAATATTATTTTTGTGCCTTAGGCTCTTCATTTCTATGTTTTTCTTACTCTTAGAGGAGTTGCGATGTTAACTAGGGAGCTGATTGAAGTCGATCAAGGAGAAAGTTGCCCACATATGCGCCCACTTGTCCATGTCTGCATCCAGTCAACCACCCCACCCTATCCCATATCTAGGGCTGTCAATTAGGGACTCCCGTCCCAGTCTATCCCTCCCCCTTAAGGGACAGGACCTTTCTGTCCGTTGAAAAAATCCTTATTTATTTATTTATTTATTTATTTTTAATAAATGAGACTACATAAAAGAACAGGGAGATCATCGCAAGTTACAGAACAGAAATAGAGATAATCAAAAGAATCATAAAGTAAGTTACATAATTACTGTAACCTCAATTACAGAACACTTCATTTTTTTTCAACCTTAAGAGAACAGGAAGATCGAGAGGCTGAACAATTCATTTTTTCGGAAGTTACATAACAATTCATTTTTTTTAGTTGTGCAAAAATCATAAATAACATTGGAGTCATCTCTGGCTGGTTACAGAACAGAAAAGTCTAAAAAATGCAAAATCTAAGTTACGGAAGAGAGAGAGAAGGAGAGACAAAGAAACCGGGGGGGGGGGAGAGAGAGAGAGATTACTGGAGTCGTTGCTCACCTAGAGGTTTGATTGTCTTTGAGGAGGAGCCTAGCCTAGAAGTACGATCTTCTTCGAGGAGTAGAGAGATGCAAAACCCTAGCCTAAATGTTGATCGTCAGGGAGAGAGAGCTTGCCGGAGTCGTCACGGGCTTAGAGGTTTGATTGCCTTCAAGGAGGAGAGGTTCGATCTTCTTCAAGGAGGAGAGAGACGCAAAACCCTAGTCTAACGGTTCAATCATCTTGGAGGATGAGGGAGATGCAGAACCCTTGCCTAGAGGTGTGAGGTCTTTCTTTGAGGAGGATTGCCCAATCGCCTTGGAGGAAAAGAGAGTGGAGAGGGGGGAGAGGGAGAGAGAGAGAGAGAATAAGAGAGTGAGCAAAGGTCAGTCTCGCGAAACACTGGCTTTGATTTTTTTAAAGGTCCAGTGGGTGCCCGTTGTGCTAGAAAATTGGCCCCGTCCCCTCCCGTCCTTTCCCTTCTACTGGGACTAAATATTTGGTCCCGTCCCATCCATTATTAAGGGACGGGATATGCCAGCTCTGCACGGCTTGCGCTTATTGACGGCTCCACCCATATCTACAATGACTTGAAAATTTAATTAAGTTGGACTTGTATGCATTTTTTTTCCCATAATGGGGGTTAACTTGGACCCTTTTCACCCACCAATTAGTAGTTTAGGAAATCTATGTTCACTCTTTGGTTTCTGTTCATTCCTCCAAGAAGTTACTATGTTGCTAGGATATCGTTACGTGACAAGTTCTAGTTGGGTGGAGACTAGACAAACTATGTTTAGGTTTTTGTTTCTTTTTTTTTTTTGGATAAGGTTGAATTCTATTTTATCTCGTCTTTTGGGACATCTATAATACTTTTAGCATATTGTGGCACAGTTTTAAATATATATATATATATATATATATATATATGTTACTGTCGATATGAAGAAAGGTGGACCATTTTGGAGTCTGTCATAGTGTTTGCAAAAAGTGTTCGTCTGTGTATATTCTTTAGTGCTTTTGGAGGGATTGGAATGTTAAGATTTCTAGAAGCAAGATTATCAATCCTTATTTTCTTTGGGATAAGATTGTTTTTTATGCCGCTCTTTTGGCTCATGCTTTAGGTGCCTATAGAGATTATTGATTAGAGGTGTTGAAGAGTGATTGCAAAGCAGCACTTTAACGGTATCTGTTTTGGTCTTTGTTTTCTCTAGCTTCTGATGATTTCTCATTTTTAGAGCCTTATGTATCTTTTGCTAAATTTTTTTCCCCTATCAAAGAAAAAGTGTGCTTTTGTCAGTGCCTATTCTCTCTTAGTTTTCATTCTTCCACTTAAACGAGCCCTTATTGTTGGTATGCCCCATTCACTAAGATTGCAAAGTTTTAGTCACAATTTGAATTTGGTCATAGCTATGGTGTTATTGGCTGTAACCGGTGATGATAACATTACTGATAACCCCTATGACAACCGTTATGGCATGCTGCTTTATAAAACTATAAGCTATATTGAAGCAGTAATGGCCGCTAGCCCCTTATTACTAGGAAAAAAATGACCTATTGCCACTGAAACTACCTATGCCCACATGTAACAATTTTCAAATCATTGTTATGCCTTAAAAAAAAAATAAAATAAAATAAAATTATAGTTTTGCAGTTATTGGAATTTATGCACCATAAGTTAGATGCTAGCAACCAATCTTCTTTCCAAAGAAGCAGTTAGTTAGCCCTAACCGTTCATTTCATTACAAACACAACCTCCTTGATTGTAAAGATGGTAAATTTATAACCATCCATTAACAGCTGCATGGAAGTTTATTTTGATTTATGCTCTTGACATCTGTAGAGTTCCTCTTTGATATTCTGATGTTTTACACTTTTCAAAAATCGGTGCACTTCTTTCAACTATTTCTGTAACACCTCCATTGGTGGCAAAGATTGGTAACCAAGACTAGGTAGTATGATGAAAGCTAAGTTATCATGCCAAAATGCTGGGAAAAGAAAGAAATGGGGTGAAGTAAGTCATCATTAATCCTTTTTTTTTTTTTTTGTCTCTGGTTCTGTTTGGCCTTTGATCTGAAATCTGTTCGTGGATGTATTTGTATAGCTTGGCAATGAGCCTCTATTACCATTTATAACATTTATTTTTCTGGTTACAGATTGCACATATGAAGAAAGAAATTGGTGCTATTCGTGCCAAAGACATTAGTCAGGGTGGTTTGACACAAGGGCAGCAAACTCAGATTGCCAGAAATGAGCAAAGAATTTCACAGGTAACATTGTCTGCATGTAATACTTCTTGTCTGTTGTTCCGCATGCACTTTCTAAATGTCATAGGGTGCTGACACCAACTTAAAAGAAACATGCAGTTCACCCATATTTAACTTTGATTAAACACCTTCAATACCAATGTTATCTTAAGCGAAGTTCTAGTTGTCGCTATCCATTCCTCGCTTCTATTGTATTGTGTAAGAGTGCACATCCTTGGTGCTTCTTTTATGACTTTCTTTTGGTTACCAAAAGATGGTAACACTTGTTGCAGTGCCAGGCATGCTTCATCCTGTCTGGTTCCTCCCTCACCCACAACCTTTTGTCAGTCTGTTTTGTAATGAAATGTTGTAGCAAGAACCACTGCAGTACTGGAACTGTTGCTTTTCCAGATATTGGGTTAATGAATTTTAAACTTACAGGAGTGCCACCAATTTACTCAAACATGCATTTTCAATGTCTTCATTCTTTCATCTTGCATTGTTGCACTTTCATGATTATTACATGTTGACTTTTACTATTTTTCTTTAGCTGTTGGAGGAGCTTGAAAACTTGGAAGAAACATTGAAAGTATCCAAGAAAGTATAGGTGCCCGAGCTGGGAAGAAATCTCGTGGAAAGAAAGGTGGAATGGAAGAGGAAGAGGAATTCTCGAGGTAATTTATAAATTTAGAAGTACTTGCATGTAACTTTGCCCTTTATGGATCTTTACATCAATTTCTTTTTTTTTATTATTATTATTATTATTTTTTTACTGCCAAAAAAGAGGTCTTCCGAGAGGCATGACGATGGTTTTTTATTTAGATAGACACCCTTTAACTCATCATGATATTTCTTGAATGAGTAAGAGTTTGTTTTATTCTTTGACATGGTTGACATGTTTTTGGTGGTTCTACATTTAAATGATTAACCATCATTTGTACTCTCCTAATTCAGTGATGATGATGACTTCTATGACCGGACAAAGAAGAAACCTTCCATCCAGAAAGATGACAATAAACGGGCAATTCAAACTGCTGATACTCTTTTAGAAAGGAAGGATTTTATCATGGAAGAATTGGAAGAGAAGTCCAAGTTGCTTTTGCTCGAGAAGAATAGTGTGGTAGCAGAAACCGAAGTTGCTACTGATGCTGATGATGCCCTTGATGCCTACATGTCTGGAATTTCATCTCAATTAAGTGAGTCTTCTGTTTGTGAAGTTTTATACATGTCATGAGTTTGAGAGTTCCGAGGAAATTTGGATTTTTACCAAGTTTGTCATTCTTTTTAGTATTTTTATTTTCAACTGAGAGGTGCTTGATGCTTTTCTCAAGCTCATGAAATCAGCAAAAACCTGAATCAGTAGGAATATATCGCAACTTGATGTATACTTTGTGTATCTGCCATATATACCATCAAGGGTGCTAGTTTTTATCATAACTGAGACATAGACTTGTTGCAAGAGTGAGTTTGGCTTTTGACTACCTTGGGTTTGTACAGTAATTTTGTGGAGGATTCCATATTCTTCTAGCTTTACTATGCTATTTTCTTCCCCCTCTGATATTTTCATCAAAATATGGGAGAAATGGTTAAAAAATGGGTGAATGACTTTTGTGGATTTTGTTCCAGATAATGCCTTCTGTTGTGTTTCTGGGTAAAAATGTTATTTAATATACATGGAGTTTTGTGCATACAATTCAAGAAGCTGTAGTACCTGCAAATGCAGAAAATTTCCAATAGTTGTTTTCTATTGAGTTGGAGTTTTTCAAGCATTTCTGGTCCTGGTCCTCTGATTTTCCTTGCATATTCTTACAGCTTTTGTTGCTAATCCTGCCTTTCTTTCTGTTGGCAGTATTTGATAAAACCGTACAACTTGAGAAGGAAATGTCCAATCTGCAAGCTGAATTGGACCGCATCATCTACTTATTGAAGATTGCTGACCCCACAGGAGAGGCTGCTAAGAAAAGAGATTCGAAAGTACAAGAAATGAAACTTAACCAATCTGTGGTTAAGGAACCGACAGTGCGAGAAAGGAAATCTAAAAAATTTGAATTCACAATCTCCTTGGACAATAAACAATCTACCGTGGACCAAAAGAAAACCCATGTGTCAGTAAAACCCGAGAGTGACTCCATTCAAAGAGAGGAAACTACAGATGCAAGTTTAGGAATAAGCAATTTTCCAGAAGCCAATGGGGAATCCAATGGCAAAACAGAGAGCAAAAAGGAGGTATATACTGTCACAAAGCCTCAATGGCTTGGGGCTATAAAGGACAAGGAAATCAAAGAAACCCAAGAAGAAGCACCATCTAACATGCATGAATCTGATGAGTTCATTGATTATAGAGATAGGAAGGCTTTGGACAATGTAGATGTTTCACAGCCGAAGGTGGACTCGAGCATTGAAGGTGCAGGCTCTGGACTAATTATAATGAAGCAGAAGAAGGCTGAGAAGCTCGAAGAAAATGCTGACATGCCTTCTGAAAGATCAACCGACTTATCTCCAGTTGTAACTACTGCAGAAGATGCTGTGGCACTGTTACTCAAACAGAAAAGAGGGTATTCTGGACTTGATGATGAGCATAACCATGAAAATTATGATATCCCAGATCAGAGGGGATCCAGCAAGGATAATAAAAAACTGAAGAGAGTTTTAGGTCCAGAGAAACCTGCATTTCTTGATAGCAATACGACTTACGAAGCGTGGGTGCCTCCTGAAGGTAAAACATGATTGCTTTTAATTGTTGTGAATCACGACAGCATGAAAAGTTCCTTCTCATTCTCATGTTATTCTTGTTATGCCTTATTCAGGACAATCAGGCGATGGGCGCACCTCATTGAATGACCGCTATGGCTACTGACTGTCATGTGGTTGAAGAATTGATGGTAGCATCCAAAAGCATTGTAGACTTGATTGATAAGCAAATCTTGAATGCATGAAGTGCATCTTTTTAGACTCTCAGCTTGGTCTTCTATGATTCTGCTGTTCAATGCGCCGGGGCTCATGTCAACCTTGATGAGAATTGAAGACGGGGTTTGGACGTGAATACTTATCACCATACCCTTAATGTGAAGATGATGAGAGTTGAACCCGTACCCCGTCCTAATCTAGTTCCTGGATGCATTATGGCAAGGGTTTCTTACATATGCATGAGGTGGGTGGAGTATCTAATCAACAAATGCCTTTAGCAGAAATAGTGATAGAACAATGTTGTACAGAATTACACGTCTTTTAAGTCGGTCAATCAATTGTTCTGCTTACATGAAAGGGAAATTTAACCGTCAAGTTTACTAGGAAACATAAAGTTGTACTATTGCGGCATCATGTTGATTTCTAAGGCCCAAGTATTTCCATATTTTTGCTTTTTGTGTTTTGGTGCATAAAAAAATTGTTGGGTATGAATGTTTTTCCTCTCTCTCTCTCTCTCTCTCTCGCGTCTGTCAGATCAGGTGAGAAGTACATGGTGATAGAGCAATGTTATACAGAATCATGAACTCCTGGAACCATGTAATCAAGTACATCAGAGTACAAATAGACAAAATAAGGCAGGAGGCAGATACCAAACCAGTGAAATTCAATCCTGCCCATTTGCAGGCGAGTTAATAATAAAAAATTACTAATTAATAATAAAAAAAAGTAAAAGTTTGTACAATATACTTCACGATAAATATATATATTGGGCTAAGATAAGTTACAAAAATATGGCCAAATATGAATGGAGGACGGATCCCTATTTTCTAAGGAGAATGGGGCTCCTACAGAATTTTAATGAGTGGAGGAGATTTTCTGAATCAAGGAGAGTTTTAACTTTTCCAACCAATACCTTGTGGATCATATACTTATTCGTCCCCCAGCTCAGCTCTTTACTTCTTCTCTTTCACTTTTCTTATTTTTCTTTTTCTTTCTTTTCTTAAGCTCTCCTTCGCTTTGGCTAAAGTTTCTCTCTCTCTCTCTCAATTTCTTTCTTATTTTTTTTCTCTCTTTGTTCTTGAAAAAAGAAATATTCCAAAACCGAATATCTTGAAATAAACTTTTCAAAAAATTATAATTTTTATTTCATAATGATTTTAGGGCTTCAAGGATTATAAATAATATCCAAGTTTAATATTAAATATTTTCAAATAAATTTTAATAATTTTTTATCTTAAATTTAAACATTATTTATAATCCGCCATGTCATAGAATCATTTTGAAATTAAAATTATAATTTTCAGAGAAATTAATTTCAAGATATTCCTTTTTGGAATATTTCTTTTTTCAAAAAGAAAGAGAGGAAAAAATAAGAAACAATTAAGCAAGAGAGAGAAAGAAAGGGGGGAAAAAAAGCTTAAGCCAAAATGGAGAAGAGCATAAAAAAAATGCAAAAAGAGAGAAAAATAAAGAAAAATAAAGGGAAAAATTAAAAATGTGAAAATGAAGAAGGAGAGCTTAGTTTAGGGATGAATAAGTAATTTCATGCTCAAAGTATTGGTTTGAAAAGTTGGGGAAGTATTTACTAAAATAGTGATAATTTAAATAAAAATTAAAAAAATAGGACGTTTTTTTTTTTTGTTCCCGAAGTAGAGATTTTGCGCTCTGTGAACACGACATAGGCTTGACCCACCTTCGTCAAAAAAGAAGGAAAAAAAAAATTGAGGTTGCGCAGTCTGGGACCGCACAACCTGTTGCGCTCTTGTGGAGCGCGCAAGCTGAGATCGCGCAACCAATTGCGCACTTCCACAAGCGTGCAACACACTTGCACGCCACCCTGCGCAGTCTATTTCTATTCAGTCATCCTACAATAAAAACTTCACAGATACAGTTACAACAAAACGATATTTTTCACATCACCAAACTATAGACATTTCAATCACCAAATTTCACAAATATCACATAGCAAACATCCAAACTCCCGAAATATCACTAAACTTCACAAATATCAATCATCAAACTTCACAAATTCCATACTCTAAAATCATCAATCAATACTCCAAAAGCAAAATTATCAACAAACACATATCACATAAATATGAAATAAAAGTTATAAAATTACAATTAATAGATCTTTAAATTACAAAGTTAGAAAATAATACAAAAGAAACACTGATATACACAAATAAGACAACCTACACTAAGTATCACATTTAGGTCGTCCAGCATTTCTACGCGGCTGACTTCTAGTGGGAACTGGAACTAGAGCCTGTTCCTGCGTACCCTCATGACTCTCAGAAAACTAAATCATGACAGTCGTACTATCCTCTAAATATCGACGCCTCCTCCGCCGCTGATAAACATTAAGTCGTGGAGGCTCACCCGGCATAGCGTCGTCATGCTCCTCGGAGGCAGGTGTCCGTGTAAACGTCGGGATGGGTATAAGAGTCGGGTACGAATACATCTGAGTGTCCATATGCTCCTCGAATGCTGGCATTTGTGTAAATGTCAGACTGGGTGGAGTCAGATACGAATATATTTGCGTCTCTATATGCTCCTCAAAGGCACCCATAGCACCAGAAGTAGAGGGAACGTCTGGATCTATATGTCCCTGTGTAGATGTCGAATGACGATCTCTCCAAGGTGTTGTATGTCCGAACCGCTGCAATGTATCTCATATGCCATCTTTGATATAACCAACTCGAGGATCCACTCCTAGGATAGTGAGAACATCAGAGGCTACTAAATAGAGATCTTCGAGCTGGTAGCACTGCAAAAAAAATATATTTGTGTATAGATAGTAAAGAACAAAAGTATTATAAAATGATCAAGTGCTTATAGCTTACCATGAATGTCACGTCGCATGCGGTCGGTCGGAAACCCTGCTGATATCGATATACAGGACTACCAATCAAGATGCGTGTTATTCGTCGATACCAAACCATATAATCAGGTGTCGTCATATCATCATCATAACACTCATCTCCGGTCACGACATGGTATCGACGGTTATCTTATACTTGCAAGTATGCCGCATGCTATATACTCTAATCACGACAAGATTTTCCACATCAGTCAATGCGATGCAACTCCATATCTGTGTGTATGGGAGTAGGAATATCTTGCCGATAACCAAACTGGCATAAAACTCTCGCAGGATAAGAAAACTTCAACTGATGACAAACCCGATATATATTTAGGCAGTGACAACACCTTCGATAAAAAATCTGCCTCCACTGGCAATACACAATATGAAAGAGAATTACCACATCAAAGAGAATATCTACATGAAACATTCTGTTTGAATTGCCCAGAATCAATCCTACATTTCTGATACAATACATTTATAAACTCCTCCCATTCAACATTATTACGAACTACAATACCCGTTTTAGGTCCGACACTATACCGATACTCATTTTCAGGTCCACCAATTTGACCCCCCCAATAAAGCACAAGTCTCACACAGTTATCAGCCATCTCTCTTCAAATATCATGAAAATTACAGTAAATATCAACATTAAAATCAACATCGATATACAAACAAGATAAATATTCATAAAATTTATAGCAACAAATCTATAACCCTAACATACTTCACGAAAGAGAGAAGCAAGAGACAAGTAAAGACAACAGAATAAACAAATAGATACACAACCCTAACCCTAACATACTTCACGAAAGAGAGAAGCAAGAGACGAGCAAAGACAACAGAATAAACAAATAGATACACAACCCTAACTCTAACCCTAACCCTAACATACTTCATGAAAGAGAGAAGCAAGAAACAAACAAAGATAATAGAATAAACAAATAAATACACAACCCTAACCCTAACCCTAATTTGTCCAATTTTCTAAGAAATTAACATTTTATTCTACCTACAATGGTTGTACAACAAGAATGTGGGTGCAATTATTCAATGGAATGAAGTTAATAGATCATGTGATGGGAGAGATAACAAAAAAACTGCATGCTTTTGGTGAAGGATTCAAAGAGTACAAGAGATTAAACAAAATGATACTGTGGTGTTATCTTACAAAATAGAAATGAAATTTTGATTTTTGCAAGAACCGGCTTGATGGAGCGCAAGCAATGTCGCAGGAGATATGGATCGCGCAGTCGCCAGTCGGGGAGGAGCTTCGAGCAAGTGATTGCGTTGTGGGGGAATCGCGGGCCTTTGTAGTGTGCAGTGGCGTGCTCTGGGTCCGCGCAAGTTGTTGCACAGTCACGCGCAATCTCAAATTTTCTTTTTCTTCTTTTTGGCGAAGGTGGGTCAAGCCTATGTCGCGCTCACAGAGCGCGAAACTTCTATTTTGGGAACAAAAAAAAAGTCTTATTTTTTTAATTTTTATTTAAATTATCACTATTTTAATAATTGTCTCAAAAGTTCGGCTCTTCTCAAAAATTTCCTCCACTAATGATATAATTCTTCAAGTACCCCGTTGCCCTTAAAAGATAGGGACCCCTTGTTTCTCTTGCATTCATATTTGGCAAAATATAAAATTGTGGATCAATCAAGATGAATCTCTTCCCTTCCTTTTTCTTTGTGTAGAAAATAATAAAAACTCTCTCTATCGTGACTGTATTAAGTCGAAAAATATTTTATATCACGGATGAATCTTTTAATAATATTTAAAAAGAAAGAAAAAGGAAAATAAAATCATATCTGACACTGGCGAGCTCCAAAAGTGAAAATACTTTTGAGATAACCTCAAATTGGATTTTTCTCAACACAAAAGTTAAGATTTTCTTTATAGCACATCAAACAAGCGATAATATTGGAAATCGGCATGTGCGAGTCCCATCTGCGGGCCCTTTTTTTTATTTGGTTGTGCCTTTTGTAGTCTTTTTTCCTTTTTTGTAATTTTTAATCATTATCAATATCATTTTTCCTTTTTCTTTTTTGAGTAAATGGCATGAGCATACTTTGAAGATAAAAATTTAGAAATTTAAATTCTTTGGGGGCAATAATACAATTGAACAGTTTGCATATGATTTCCTGTTGTTAATCTCATGAAAAGTAAGTGATTGGATCTGATCAACTTTTATGTCATCTCATGTCACAATTCTACTATTAAACAAGTTATTCAATTAGAAAAATTGCAATACAGGACCCTTTATTTTAACTGTACATACAGTATCAAGTTATGGTAAATAATCAAAAATTCTTTAACCAAAGTGAAGGATTACAATATATGTTCCAAGATAATGTCTTACCAAGACACATTAGAAATGCTATTTATCATAGAAAATTATGCCATAATAATTCTCCCGAAGCTTATAATGTGTACAAACATAACCAAACAATGGGTCTTGCCATATTGGATGTTTGGGTGTAGTGGCAATGCAGCCATGGAACTATCCTCGAGACAAGTCCTATTTTGGTCCTTTAAGAATGACCCTTTGTTAGCCTTGCTTTTATCTTGAGCCCTATAGTGTTGGTACTCTTTCCCAATCCACAGAAAATTACAATTTATTCCTAGTCTGCCTACAAAAAAGATTTAAAATAGTTTAAATAAAAAAGATAAAAAGCAATTTTGATATTTTAACAAACAAGGAACATTTTCTTTTCTATGCTTGTATCTGCGACCAAGAAAAACCTGAAACAGAAATGCAAATACCATTAGCATAGCTTAAGGTTAGAAGAGGCTTTCCTCACTTTCATGACCAAAGCTTTGAACCTAAACCTAAACCTAAACCCAAACCTAACCATAATCTAACACCTGCAATTGTCTTCAAATCAATACAGAGGATGGTGATTGTTGATGGGTGCTAAGGACGTGGTTTGTCAAATCCCTTGTGATCTTTATGCATCGGGCATGCAATTTCATCAAGTAAACCTTCCGATTCTTCTTCTTCCAGAGTACAGTCCTAGCTTTCTTAAGTTCTGCATTCTGAAAATTTTTCCTGATCCTGACTTGCCTGGGAGGAATATCCAGATAAGCATATATACACATGCATATTCACTGCTAAATTGTCCGGATCAACGTGGGCCAGCAATCTCGTGCAGTATTGCCATTTATGAAACTTGCTGCATACAGATCTTCTCTGGTTTTTTACTTAGGGTGTGAGATTATTATATACAAACTTTAGGCAACCAAAGCTCATGAAACCTATAATACAAAGCTAATGGAATCATTTTTGTCCCCCAGAGTCTCATTTTCTGCTATGTAAATAGAAACAGAAGCAATTACTGCTAACAGTTTCCTTATGGAGTCTGCCCCGAAATGGCTGCTGTAGAGATTTATGATTCTCGAGGCCAAAGCATGATCGGAGATGTTTAAGTGATGGAAAACTTCGGGAATGACTCATTTTCCTCATGTATTCAGTCCCTTGATAGGGGATTGGAAACTGCGCCACTGTTTTTCGAAACAATCTTGTTGAGCATGTAGTAGTTCTGGTTACTCTTGCTCATTGGCCATGTAACAGCTTCCAATCCACACAGGAGCGTCAAAAAACTAAGAGATACAGCAAATCAAAAAATCTTTTCTCAGGCATAGCAGAGTCTCTACCAGAGGTTTTTTGAGACCACAGATGCTTTTGCACGTCATGCTTGTAAATCTGAGCTGGCAGGATGCAGAGATGGGGAAGCCCCAGTTCTTGAGTCAAGATGTTAGCGTAATAGCTCATATCAGTTGAAGAAATAGGAAGACTCAAGGACATTTCTTAGATCAAAATCTCCACGCTCAGGTAATGGTGGAAAACACAATGACGGGAAGGACTGCTGAAAGCTATCCAGCAACTGTTCACACGTGAAAATGCATTCAGATTATAGAAGTCAAATAAAAAAAAAATGCATAACAATCCGGCTGAGGGGATTCAGTGCTTCTAACTAACTTCAAAGTACAAACATAATGAGTGTGTCCATGCTACATGGAATATTTAATTAAGAAAGACTGAAACTTAGCATTTCTTTAATGCTACTAACACATTTTCAGTTTGGTGGATGGAAAAATGATTTTGACAAACTTAAATAAAAAAAAAAAATGGCAGAAATATTTTTTCTAATTTGGCTCTTTCTTGGTATTATTTTGTTGCATTAATTTCTCAATTATCATAAATTTATTTTTCTTGCAAAAAATAGAAGCAAAAATCTGGGCTGAAATCTTGAACAATGAAATTTCAACATTTCATAAATCAGCATGCTAAAAATATACTGAAGATGTATTTTTTTCTTTGATTATGGCACCCTTGGGTTCCTTCTAGTTTTACCACTGAAACGGAAGAAAAATAATAATAAAATCATATGGATAGGCCTCCTATGTAACATGTGATGGACAGCTAAAAGGGAAGCAATAAGTACATTCTCCTATGTAACATGCAATGGGCAGCTAAGAGGGAATTAGTAAGTACATTCTCCAGGATTGGTGTTTCATAGAGCTCGACAAACTTTTCTCTGAGTATCCTGTTCATTATATCAACGTCACATGCATGCGTCCAATAAGAATCATGAACTCCTGAAACCATGAAATCAAGTACATCAGAGTCCAAATAGGAAAAAAGGGCAGGAGACAGAGAAACTACAAAACAAACCTGCAAAACTCAATCCTGCCCTTCTGCATGCGACTGCAGTCATCATCATATGTGAACCATCCAGAGAGTGAACAAAATTTGGGGGAAATGCCGTCCTCTGCCGTTTGACCATGACCTGTAGAAGAATAGTCAACGGACCATTGCACCAGAAGAAAGAAGTGTCATCAAAACGTCAATCAATTGCAATAACCAAGGATGTTATAAAAACCAAGTTGAGCCCCCATCAGTTTCACTTGCATGATAGTGAGAGGCAACAATTTATTGTTCAGAACATTAATAATTTATGAGCACCCTTCAGTTCCTACCTTTGGATACCTTATGCTCTCTTCTTGGATAGTTTTAATTGGAATTAGGATGCACTATAATGGCTTTAAAATGACGACATCATTCATTTCATGATTTCACATCTTTCCTCTCATAATTTTGAATCACGTTCTTGTTATGGCAGTAGAGCCTTAACGGCCTTATATTTATTTTACATTTTCGCATCCTAATTTCCTCTCATAATTTTGAATCACATTCTTGTCATGGCAGTAAAGCCTTAACGGGCCTTATATTTATTTTACATTTGAATCACATTAAACACACAAAGTTACATAATTTTATGTTGTGATGACAATCATTAATATATGTCAGAAGCTTTCACATCAATTTTTTTCCCCCAAGTCCAATTTACATGCTTTACTATGATGTAACATTTAAATTGTATCGGCCTTTTCATGGGAGAGAGATACAACTTTATCAATTAAAGTACCCAAAAAATAAAATAAAATAAAGGAGAATCATTTGCTAGACAATTGCAAAAAGTTTTGAAATATTAATAGTAACAATAATCAAATTAGAGAGAGGGAGAGGGAGAGGGAGAGGGAGAGAGGAGGAGGAGGAGACAGGGTAGGGAAGGTTAGTTGCCGAAGACTGCAAAAGACAGGGTAGGGAAGGTTATTTCCTTCTAAACGATTCTGCAAATAAATGAAACCTATAAAATCTAGTATCTGGCAGACACCAATAAAAAGATTAATATCAACAGTCAACTTAGAGTTATATTTAGATAAACAGGACGAATATTGTCAAGAGTCCTAAAGCCACAAACAGTAGGGACCATAGTGACAATCACTTGTACTAATTATACACGGAATATTCTAGAATTTTGGGATTTGCCATGCATTTTATGAGTTTGACATGAAGCATTTTAAAACAGAGATGTGACATGGAAGATAGGTACAACACCTTTTCTGTTTCCCGTTGTAGCGTCAGAATCTGTAGCGAAGTTCTGATCTACATCCAATTTACAAACGGCTTAAATACTCAGGCATGCAGTACCATAAAATGGTGACAGTAATGTTTAGTATATTTTTGATAACTCACAAGATGGCTTCCCAATTTGCGGTATGGTTGCACGACAGGAAGTCCAAGTGGAGTTGTCCATCTCACTGGCTCGTTTTCAGATGCAATAATCTGTAGATAGCAAGCTTTGTAAGACAAAAAAAAAAAAGAGGCAGTAATTACACCTCAGAAAAGCAAAAATGGACCATTCACCACGAACTTTGGGTTCACAATGATAACCATGCTTCAGGCAACAAACTTCTAGCTATTCTTGTGCATTGTAATTTTAGCTTAATTTAGAATCACAAGATTTGCTTAGATGGAATGTCTACACACTCATGACACAAATGAACTGCAGAATTCTGAAATTTATCTTATTGTCCCACACAAGGAGGATATAATAACCATGTACAATTTTGAAACCTAAAGGTGAATCTAGCTGCACTTCATCTGAGGAAATGATTGTGAACATTTGAGGGTCAATAGCAGTTTCAAGGAAATGAAGGGCATTCTTGATAAGCTTCCATTGCTTGAGTACCTTGTGCATAACCATATTTATAATCTCATAGTGGGTTGAATGCACATGCTCTCAGAAAATGTCTACAGGTGGGTTGAAATGCTCCCGATCTATCAACTTAAAAGCCCAAACCAATAACAAATTCTCGGATTGTACCAAGTTTAACTTCATTTTACACTTTCTGAATGGGGGTTAAAGGAACATAATAGTAGAGCTATTGAGGAGAAAGAAAGCCCCCTAGTCAGTTCATGGCTTTATAGTTTTAGAGATTATATTTCTTGCACAAGCAAGAGTCTTTATGGTGGTGATGCTACATGACAAACTTGTTCTGCAGCAGTACCACTTGGTAAATCCTATTTTTCCTTATCAAAAAGAGAGAGATAAAGAATCACTATTAATTCAGCATGCCCTAAAATTCAGACAAGTTAAGAATGTTAATGGTTAGCAAACATGGCCTTGTGGATCACCACTCGTTTGAATCAAGTGGGCAAAACATGCCAGCAGTGCCAGTCAAAAATGCCCATCAATCATATGTTCCAGAAAAGAATCCTATCATCAAACAATAAATAGTTCAAGGAACTGATTCTCCAGTGTCAGTTTCATTAGACAAAATATTCGAAGTCCCTCTCAGACAATTAACCTAGAATCACATCCACAAGAAGCTTAATCTTAAACACGTTGAACCACGGGCTAGCAAGGAGAAGGAAATTAAAAAAAAAAAAAAAAAAAAAAAAAAAAAAAAAGAACACACACACATTGTACCAGTAATAACAGACATATAGAAGTACAGAAACACACCTTTGCACAGTCCCCCAGCCAGCCCATGATACTGCGAGCAGCTTCAAACATCTCCCCTAGGGCAGTTAAGGTGACCTGCTCAATCATTCCAGAAACAGTCAGTGTTAAATTTTCAATCCCAGAATCAAACCTTAATGGCCGCAAGTGCTGCCAATCAAACAAAACTCTCACTCGTCAGCAAAATCCTTACTTTTGCAGCATAACAAGAGGCTCCAAAGAGTTCTGCATTATCATCAATTGCATTCCGCTCCTTCAACCTCCGCGTTATCTGATCTCGAGCACCAATATAAGTGACACCATACACTGAGGTCATCACTGTCTGTTTCACCAATTTCCTGTCAACCTGCATCATTGAATATTGTTTTAGTAAGAAATCAGTTACACAAATCAAATGGTTACTATAAACAAGTAATTTCAGACAAAATGACAAGGGAAGCTACAAATTCAGCAAAAGCTGTTATCTATGGTCACGCAAACTCCATGGGGCAAAGAAAAGTTGCCTATGCCGACTTGAATTCATCTACTTCACTAATAACATGTGCACATATTCACGGCTTTCATATAAACTAGAGAATTAATGGAAAACCTGATTAATTAAAAGCCTTGCATGCAGTGCATCGGGGTAAGTTGTAGGATCTTTCTGAGCATCTCCCCTCATGATGTCCAGAACCCTGCAATGCAAATGCAGCATCTGTATTAGTAAGATGTTACTTGAGATTTAAGACTAGCCCTTTTTCAATCAACATTGGGCCTTGCACTTCACAATCACAATATACTAGATGTATGTGCCATGCGTGCAGTCAACAACATGTCACAAAATATGCTTTTCACACACACACACACACACACACACACACACACACATATATATATATATATATATATATATATTCTTTTTACAGGGGAGGGGGTTTCTCTTAATGTCAATAGTTCTATGCAATATTTTGTGTAAATCCAGTGCTAAGCATATTAATGAACCAAACATGTCACAAGGTTTGCTGAAGCATAGGCATACACGTGTTAAACATATTGATTAACAAAACAAACCACAAGTCTTGCAGAACAACAACAACAACAACAACAATTTGTGTTTTAATCCCAAATTTTGGAGCCGGCCATTTGAAAGACAAATATAGGAGAGAGAAAGAAAAAAAAACCATAAAATTAAAATTTGAAATCAAAAATTGAGAAGATAACATTGAAAAATAAAATAACAATAATGAAAAGGAGAAATAAAAATAAACTACCCATATAAACTTAAAATAATAAGATAAATGATTTAATTGTTTCGCATTCTCTTATATCACTCATTCCTATCTAAAGTCATCTCCTCAATTAAACACTTGACACAAATATCTTTATGGATAACTTGTATTCAGGTTTTCAGCAACCTTACTCGACATTTCACTAAATTTTGCAGAAGCAAGTGCAAAATAGCACAACAGTTCTATGTTCTCATCTCCCTCGTAAACTTATCATTTCTAGAGACAATTACCTGGCAGCAATCCCTGAGTAAACATCTGCAGGCTTCTCACCAGCAACCAGATTCACAGCAACTGCCCCTAGCTGAGTACAAAATTTCCAGTAAGGAAAATGACAAGCAGATGGAGAGAGAAAAATTGATGACTAATGTTTAAGAAAAAAGTTTATATAGATCTATTACACCATCAGTTAATCAGAGCCACAATATGTAAGACATTAATTCGGAAGAGTGAGAGTGACAAATAGCCCTTTGTGTTCATCACAAGATTGCTTCTAGCAATGCCTGTCACAAGAGCCATATCTGGCATGCTAAACTTGAAGTTGGTGATCAAGTTATGGTGTGCGTCAGGCCAAAAAAGTTTCCAAACCACAAGTATAAGAAACACCAATACCGAAATGTTGGTCTGTATAAGATTCTTCATAAGATAAACCCTAATGCATATGTTTTGAAATTGCTAGACAATTTGAGCATTAGGAACATCTTCAATATTGAAGATCTCAAACTTTATTATGGACATTTTGAAGCATCATCCATTAATGTTGTGACTGCACGTCTTCCTCCAACTTCTAACATCCACAATGAAATTGAAGAAAATGTGATAGAAACATTGTTTTGACTCAAGGGAGAGAATACCCAAAATACTCCGTAAAATAGAAAAATACGCCAGGGTCAAATTGTACATGTACTTCAAATGATAAGTCATAACAACCAGATCATGATTTGTATGAGAAGTACCATTCCTTTAAACTTGCAAGAGTCAAGTTTCCCCAAGCCGAGAAGAGCTGATGGAAACCATATGACCAGAAGGTTTGGGAAGTAGATAATGCAAAAGATGACTCAATAGTTAACATCGTAATTTGGTAAGATTCCAATTTAGAACTTGCGTAAAACAAGTGGCTTTGGCTTCATCTGGTTATTAGTCCTTTTCTTTTATCAATTTTATTTTCATTAATTTTATTTGTATTTTTAACAATTTAGTGTTTGGGCCTTCTTGCTAAAAAGTTTGTCCCCCCCCTAGTTGGTTTTTTCATTTTTTTTTTTTTTTTGTTTATTCTATTTTCTTAAAATCAATTATCTATTTAAAGCTGGTACCTTATCATGGAAGTTAGAATAATAATTTCAGAAGTTTCAAATTTTAGTTTTAACAGTAGTTTCTATTTTCTTAAGATCAATTATCTATTTAAGGCTTGTATCTTATAATGAAAATTAGAATAATATTTACAAATTTGACTTCTTCCAAACCTAGAAAGTGTCATGTTTTCTTCTTCTAGCGAGTGATTCCTAGAGAACCTAAGTGTGATTGCTTAGGTTATTTTACTTTTGTATATTATTTATTCATCATTCTCAACCATAAAGGGCATTGTACAATAAATCCTGCATCATAATTGATTTTTGGAGGCTGTATACCCACAACAGCCCGTTGCATCCATACACTTGACCTACCAAAGTCACACCAATACATACCCATCTGACCCTATTTGTCTACCTAGATTATAAAGGAGTTTGTGAATGTCTGCGAGCGCCAGAATTACCGTTGTAATTTGTCAACTGATTAAGCTGCACGACAAAGTTTTGCCTAGCAAGTGAAGTGCATAATCATTTTTTTTCCCCTGCATATCCCCTTTGAATGGCATGAGTTGCGTTTTATTTGGAGAATGCAGCAGCTTTGCTGCCATGTCAAGTTATTATAATTGAAATAAGCACCATCCTAGAGGAAAAAGCACAGTAGATACCTTATCTCTTCCAAGGGCTGCATAATGCTGTAAACCGTTACAGGAGCCATCCTATAAAATCAAGGGATAAGAGCAGCTGGAGATGAGGGATAAAAGTATATGACAATAAAACAATAATAGCAATTTTTCGGCATACCTCTTGTGCAATCTCATTTGATATCAATGAAATTATCACATTAGCAAGAGAAAAAAGGCATACTTGGATTGTCTTATCTTCTAATCTTAAACCATTCAATCAGTAACCATATTGTCTCTTGCTCAACAACAGATAGGAACAGCTAAAATAAATAACTCAAGATTTTGACTACATACTTTCAGTTATCCAAAGAGACTACCTTGCATGCAAGAAATGATTGAACCCCTATGGGCCAACCAGTTAAATCATCTGGCCGGGTCTCAAAGTAAAACCATGGATCAGATACCAGAAATGCAGTCCTGATCCAGGATCTTTTGACCTATTGAAAGTACTTCTCCTTCTGAAAGAAGACAAATCAAAGCCAGGAAAATTATTTAAAATGCTATTGAGGCAATACCTGGTGTACGGGGATGTGTGAAATAGTGGTCTCTGGAGAGGGGCTTCTTAAAGCTTCAGCAAGATTAATGCATGCAGCTAAACACTGAAATGGATCTTCTGCATTCAACCACCAGTGTCTTCCTTCTAATGGTTTGTCAGCAGAATCAAAGATGTCATTTATGTGATTCTCAGTAAATGCCAACCGGCCCTCCAGCGATAATTTGTCCACTCCACCAGCATACAGATTAGCCAAATGTATTTTTAGCCAGCGTAATCCTGACTTTCCAAGAGGTCGTCCCTGTGCAAACTCCAATACACCTCGACATAAATCTGAACCAAGATGGTTCAAATATGGATGCATGGGATATGCACGACCTCGAAAGTCAAGGTTATGTGGATAGAAGAAACCCTCTTCATCCTTCATTTTATGTGCTACCTGTCCCAAAGAAAGGATGCCATAAAATTTCTTTTCCCACTGGCATCATTTGCTTCTATCACAAATATGATATCCCAAAGAATGTGAGACAAGTCTTACGGCGAGTTTAAGTTCTACATCACATCGCTGGGAGTGTCTCTCCCTATTCTCTTTTTTCACAGAATTAACTTTCCACTTCCACTTTTTAAGTTTTGCTTCCTCTTCTGTGTCTGGTTTATCTGGTAGAGGAACCTGAAAACGTGAAGAAAGTTCAACACGTCCCCTTTTATTGTTTATTTTTTCACCATAAAGGGTCAAACCCACCTCCAAAACAAAGGTTATAACAGGAGAAATAACTTTTTTCCAACTAAATATTCATCCGTATTGAGTTGAAAAGTAACAGATTAAAAGGATGAGATATTACATAAAGCAACTTACATCGTCACGATCAACCAAATCAGCTAGACGACCTCCACTAGACCATATTCTGTCTACAACACTAAGCATCCTCATATTTATCCTCCACTTTGTATTTCCAAGCGTATCTAAAGCCTGGTCAAGTTTAGTGAAAGAGAAAATGAATAAATAAAGAAGAAGAAAACAAAGGCAATAGCTTTAGTATCAATGCAATCGAATAAAATATGTACTGCATAATAATAGGCTTTGCTCTTAGTATCGACACCACAGCAATATGCCATCAAAGTCTAACTTGAAACATAATTGATGAACAACAGTTTTCAAACCTCAAAAATAGGCTGTAGTTGCTTCCTTGGGGCTCTTTTAACAGCTTCTCGTTGCTGCTTTGAACCATGTGTGCGCATTACATAGGAGGGCAAAACCAAGTGTGCACCTTTATCGTAACTGCAGAAGAACAAAACATGCTACTGGATCTGAGAGAAAGTTATCATAATGGTGAAGACCAAAAAGAAAAATCAACACATATTGTGATTTTCCCATCTCAAAACTGTCACAGTTAGTGTTAACTGCTTTCATGATATTTGTTGAAATACATCTTCTACCAAGAACATTCCCGAACAAAGTGGTTGCATAAAGTGATGCATGTATCATATTGGCCATACAAGCTTGGGATAGATACTGGGGCAAGAATATGCACAAAAATAATCACTCAGATTGGAAAGGAGGGAGCAATACATTTCTCACCAATAACCATTTCCTTGGAGAAAGTATAAAATCACAAGTTCAGAATCAGACTATTCTGTACTAAACTCATCCATGATTTGCATGAGTATCATTAGAATTTTCCAAAACTATTTTGATCCTAAGTTTCTGATTTCAATCAATATGCTAGGCTACAGGCCCAGTCCAAGTGATTTCTATTAGGTGATACTAGTTGATAATATATATAATCATTGGCTAGAAATTCTTGGTAAAGTCCAGCAAAACCATAAATATTTGATTCCTTATTCAGTCCTGCACCTAAAATTTTAAATATAGCATTGTGATCAATCAAATCAATTATATCAAAAATGATAGTCAACATACAAACATGTAGAATGCAGCACAACAACTAAGATACCCATACCCTGTCCAGTTAACCGGAGGCACCAACATTGGAATATAAGGAATCACCACATGCCTTGCCTATTGTAAAGGGAGATAACTCTGATGTGAGTTTACAAATAAAATAAGTACATATATAGAAAATTACATGTAAGTTTGGGGTCAAAAATCTGAAAAATTCTTACAGTTCTTTCTAGACCTTTAAGAACCAGTGGATCACATTCAATGAGGCCATATCGTCTGCTAGATTTCCTGTTAGAAGAAGAAGCAACATCACAATCAAAGGGAAATTTATATACAAAATTAATCAACGTATCAGACATGGAGAACCATATCCCCACTGATTTTCTTGCGTGACAATTTTTGTTGTGTGTATGAATGCAGGCCGAAGATCAGGTGGCACATCACCCAACTCATCAGCTGGAGGTTGAATATAGGCTATTTGAATCAACAACTCAATCAAGCGGCTCCCCACCTGCTACATCCAGGACACTGAGCTTTAGATAGGCTTCAACCAAGGACTCCTATGAAGCTAGTATAAATCAACAACAACCTTAGCCTTCGCATCCTGGCCCCAGGGTCTCATATCATCTTGTCCCTTCACCATCTGCCTCACAGCATGCAGTTTTTCTTTCTTTATCAAATTGGTGGCTTTCTTACGAAGTTTGTCTTGTTCTTGAGTTACATCATCAGTTCCATCTCCTTGAATTGTTTTATTTCTATCGCCTTTTTTCCTCTTTGTTTTCTCCAAAAAGTTGCATATCCTTACCTGAACCATGGCAGAAATGTAATTATGCATCGTGCAGTCTAGATTGTCTGAGGTGGGAGAAAAGTTACTGTGCACCCAAAAAAGGAGTGTATGCCCAAACAGAAGGAGCAGTCCCATACGGGATCATCTAACTTAAGAAATAGCATACTTTATTTTTAGTCATTTGGTCTTACATGTGCTTGCTTTTCAAGCCTACTGTCAACGCAAATAACCAATCATTTCCTACACCCCTTCAAACTCCGAGCTTATAGGACAACCTCTAGAATCCAATCGCACTTCTCAAACAATCTACACAATAACACTCAAAAAATACCTTCTCCAAACAAAATCCCTCACCATCATAAACCTCAAAAATCCACATTTAACTAACAATATGCTGTAGAGAATAATAACAGACTTGCACCAATCTCAGACAAACCTGATCATCACTACAATGGACCATTTTTTTTTGTAAAATTTTATATGCAGGAATGCCATTATCCAGTTTGACTTTCTGAAAAAGAAATATTGGACTAAGCTAAGTAGAAAAGATATAAAAGGCGTACTCAGTGCCAAAACCCCCACATTGTGTGCTCTGGGGAAGGGAATACCTAGGCAGCCTTCCCCTTGTTTTTTTTTATAAGGAGGCTGATTTGAATAAGTAGAAAATATAATACAACTAAAATCAAAATATTGTAAGCCCCAGCTTCACAAGCTGAATGTCATTTTCTTTTGTGTATATATCCAACTTGCTTTATTCATAAACATTTTTTTTCATCAAAAAAGTCACAAAAATAGAAATTCAAAAAAAAAAAATAACAGAGCATCAAAGCACCTGGGAGGTGCTCACTGAATGCTCTACAAAGAGGATCTACGATCAGCATCACCTACAAAAGATCTAAAAGATTTCAAAATCAACCAAAAGCATGAACACTCCGTGAGATTACCTGCAAAAACCATCAGAGAACTCTCCACACCCTCAAACATTCTTTTATTCCTTTCCTTCCATCCCAACTAAAACATGGGTAGAGGGCGCATTCTCACAACTCTCCTCTTTTCTAGAAACCCTCACACCATTGCAAACCTATAGTAATGGTCGCTTCACTATGCCCCACTTAACTTAAACAGGCTAAATTTCCCCCACCATTTTCATTATTTCCCCCCTGGAATCTTCTTTAGATAGTCTCTAATCCTTCTGTCTCCAAAATGGGATGGGAAAAAAAGGCATGAACTAAACCAGAAGGTTAGGAAAAGTGTTTTTATGAGATTAAGCTTCCCTTCTTAGAGAGATATCCCAATTTTGAATTCGTTTTATTGTGCTTTGCTTAAAAGGAAGCCCCAAACAAGTTAATGGAGGACTCCACACTCAACACCCAAGAATTAATGCTAACATATTATTACTAATCCTTTTACCCACCAAAATGATCTCACTTTTTGCAAGATTCACCTTCAAGCCCAAGGCCATCTGAAATTTCTGTAACATACACTTGAGAAAGAGAACTTAGATGACATTTTCATCATAGAAGATTATTGTACAATCTGCAAACCAGAGATGAGAGATAGATATAACCTCTCTTCCCCTTCTCGCAACCTGAAAACCAGTTTTCCACTCTAATTCCGCTGATTTGAAGAGCATGTCATTGAGCACTTCCATCAATAAAATGAAGAAACAGGGATCTTGTCTCAATCCCCAAGAGCTCTGAAAGTAGGCCTTTCAGGAACTATTCACTAAGATGGGAGAAAGATGGTGCAGGAGACCATTTACAACTCCAAGCTCTCATTTTTTTTTCCTCCAAAACTCATCAGCTCCATGATATGATATGAAGAAGGGAATCCCTGTAAATATGAACATAAGCATTCTTCATGTCCAACTTGCAAATAAAACCACCACCTCCTTCTCTTATCTTCTCGTCAACAACCTCATTGGCAATTAAGGTCGAATCTAAGATTTGCATCTCCTGTGTAAAAGCTGTTGGACTTCGCCACTGCACTTCCAATAACCCCTTTTAGTGTTCCTAATAAAACTTTTGACAAAAGATTATACACACTTCTACTAAGTTAATGGGTCTAAAATCTCTCAAATTTGAGAATCCCTTGTTTTGTGGGAATAAACACCAGAAAAATATTATTCAAACTTCCCACAAAGTCATTCGAGGCATGAAACTTGTGAAAAAAAGTTAATTAACTCTTTTTTAACTACCTCTGAGTTCTTCTTAAAGAATGCCATCGAAAGGCTATCCCTGTCCGACACCTTATCTCTGTTGCAATCCTTTAAAGTTGATATTACTCCCTCCTCTGAAAAAGACTTCTCTAGCCAATTTGCCTCTCTCTTCCTCCATAATAATAAAGATCATACATCAACCTTTGACATCCATGCAATCTCTACTTTGTATAACTCCTTGAAAAAACAACAAAAGGCCTATTCCGTAACATTGCCTTGGAAAGCACCCTTCCATCTACTCTAACACTAGAGAGAAAGTCTACTTTAGAATGGATGTTTGCCATTTTACACAAGAACCTCGTGCTTCTATCTCTTTCTTTAAGCCAAGGACCCTAGATTTCTACCTCCAAAATGTTTCCTCCTTGCCAAAGACATGCCAAAGCTCACTTTTGAGTGTTGCCCACCTCTCTACATCCTATGCCAGAAACTATTGCTCAACTCCAAATCATCTAACCAATTTGTCTCCACTAAAGTTTGCTCCTAAGCCACCACGTCTCCTTGTTCCAAGCCTTTTTAAGTGATTTTTTATAACTAACTTGGTTACAAGAATGGACTTGAATCCCTTTCCACACACTCTGTAACTCTAAAAAGACAGGAGAATGATCTACAAAGATTAAGAAATCCATTTGTGAAAACCACTTGGATAGTGATCATCCCAATCTCCCAATACGAAGAATTTATCCAGCCTTGAAAAGGTAGGATTTTCTCTTAAATTTGACCAAGTGAACCAACCTCTGCAAACAGCCATAAACCTATGCATGCCTGAAAAATCATAAAACTTGCTAGCACAATTTCTATGTACCGCTCCTTGGTTTCTCTCATTGATTTAAAGCATGATATTGAAGTCATCACTTATAACCCATGCATGATCCCACCTCACTTTATCCTCTTCCATCTCATTCCACGGCAGTCTCCTGTCAACCCCCTTGCTAAACTCATATACTCCTGGTGAAAATCCACAAAAAACCATCCCACTTATCCTATAACAAGCAAGAAATCAAATGGGCACCAAGTGATCTTCTTTAACATTAACACATTCTCTTTCCAACATCAAAAACATTCTCTTTCCACAAAAAAAAAAAAACCCGGCTATTGCCCTTGCAGGAATAGAAATGCTTCTCCCATGTCTACCTCCCCAAATGCTCCACCTCAAAAAGTTGTCCCGACTATCTAATTTTGTCTCCAACAATCACAACACATCAACCTTCCATTTGTTCAAAAGATAATTTGCAACTGCCCTTTTATTAGAATCATTCAAAACCCTTTAAGAATACGCAGAGCTGACATAATGCTATTACCACCTCTTTTTCCCTATTATCACTCGTATTACCCTAGAGAAGCAATCCTTACCATAAAACATATTCTAATCCAATTATTTCAACTCTTAATTGCCCCCAAACACTTTTTTTTCACTCTCCAATCTTGGTCGTCTCCATCTCATCAAGGAAAGAAACCTACTCACAAACCACTCCACCAAGATTCCAAGCCCCTAGTACACCCAGTCTAATTTATCTCAAACCCATTTGAAACCCTTTCCCGATGTGCTAAACAAACCGCATCAACCACCTCCAGAGCTTTATCATCAACAAACTGCTACCTCCCTAATCTAGAGACAGGGGGCGGAACAACTGCAACAACAAGGTGCAAATTAAAATCACTTCCCACTGCACCAGTAACATCTTTGTATACCATGTTCACTACTCTCAATGAAGCAGGTATCACCTACTGTAGCTAACAAAGATAACTTAAAGATACCATAGCAGAAAAATAGTTAATATTGTATAACAGTTTTAGCTAGAACAAGTTTGAGCACATGTTGATCAAGCTGTTAGTTAAGTCGAAAATAGCATAGGCCAAAAACAGTACTGAATTGGAAATTAGAACAACCGGTAGAAGTCTGAAAGTAAAATTTGAATTTCACCTACCTCTTGCTCGATTGCATCTCCAATTATACAAGCAGCCTGCACAACTCTTGCATTTCCATGCCCGCCGCTGGTCATCACCAATCCTGTCAACTTATGCATTGTAATAACTGCCATCATATCAGCAGGCAATTGATCAAAATATGGAGCATATGCTCCCCTATTCTTCCCTTGACGACACAATTCTTGCTCCGCAACAATGGCATTACGAAAAGGCTCAAACCAACCAAGAAACAATGACTTCATATATGGCAAATTCGGTGCCAACTTCTGATCACACATATCCTTCAAAAGCTCCTTATACTCTTTTGCTGCCTCTTCCCAGGCCTCCGTCTCGATCTTCACTTGCCGCCTTCTCAGCTTCTGATATTTCCATTGCCCTCTCCTCCGTCTCCGTCTGTGCTCCGCGGCGTCCTTCTCTTCTTCCCTCCTCATCCCAGCCAACAACTCCTCAATTTCATCCACAACAAACACATCTTCGTCCAGATCCGTAGATGACAATGCCTCGGCAACACTAGAATAACATTTTAAAAACCCTAAAGAACCCATTTGACTTCTCAAACAACCATAACATAAATTGGGTTTTCCCACAGTACCATCCTCAAAAACCCCATTTCGAGGGAAACCCATTTGAGATAACCCATGAGTGTGATCACTAAATCTAACTTTCTCCGAAATAATCGATTCCTTCGAGGATCCAAGAAAACTATACGAACGTGAGGAAGATTTATAGTCAAGATCAAACCTAAAAACCCTTTTGGATGCTTGTCTGACCACGCTTCTCCACATAACTTTCGAATTCCTTGATGGGTTTGACAAGAAAAAAACCCAAAAAAAAATAAAAAATTGTGGGTTTATCAATTGAAACCAAGTGATCGAATTCTTGGTTTAGGAATGCATAGGATATGACTTTAGCACTGGTCATCTAATGAAGGTATTGATCTAAAGTTGCCTGATGAGAAATTCTGTAAGAATGCATAGAGACAGTAGAAATCAGAGGCAGAAAGAGAGTGAGTTGAAGTAACTTTCGAGTGAGTGTAGCGACTAAGAAACCCGAGCCACGTTCCATATTGACTAACGAAAAAAAATTCTTAAAACACTCCCCCACCAAACAATTTCGAAAAATAACATAATTTGACCGAATTTTAAAACTTCAACCAACATCATTTATCATTTTATTGACTATTTATAAATCGATGAAATTTTAAAAACCTAGTCGATGTATCAAAACTCAACTATTAAATTTATCTAAGTGATAAATAGTATTGATCAAATTTTTCAAACTCAATTAACATAAAGTCATTTTTGAAAAATATTTGATCTAATAATTCTTTTAAAAATTATTTTTTTTAAAATTAAATCTGAACGAACCCAGTAAAAACCCTTTTGTTTTCTCAGGGACTCTGTTTTATCCAAATACTTCTACATATTTTGATGCTTGTGCTGTGAACTTTCCCTTGATGATTTGACATATTTAAAGGGTCGGGGCGGTTCAATTGCGAAAAATGTAATTAATTTGACTTAATATTAGACTATTTTGATTTAATCAAAGAAAGTCGAATAAATGTAAACCCATTGTTCTTGACAGCAGTTTTAGAAGCATCCTCATCATCTATAACAACAAATGTCCACCATCCTCCTCACAAAGCCCTGGGATGTCATGTTTGTTCCTTTCATCAATTAAAGATCAATGTCTTCCCCTTTCTTTACAATCAGTTACCCCTTCCTTTTTCTTGGGCTTTCTTCATCCTCAATCTCAAAATCATAAATTAAGAATTGAGTAATACGAATTCTTTATAAAACTGAGAATTTAAAAAAAAATTATCCTAAATAGAAGTTTTACAATAATCTCAAAATCATAAATTAAGAATTGAGTAATGCGAATTCTTTATAAAACTGAGAATTTAAAAAAAAAAAATTATCCTAAATAGAAGTTTTACAATCTTTTAAAATCAAAGATGGGAAGCAATTTTAAGGTTTTTTCTTTTCTCCTTGCAAGAAGCAATAGTAGCTCTAAAATAGAAACAAACTCAATCTCTCTCCCGCCCTCCCAGGTGGTTTAATGTCAGCAAAATTCTGGCTGGCAACGAATTTAATGTATAGTAAAGGAATTCAGTCTGCGAAATTGTCTTATTTTACCTTTTGCAGATTGAAGACGAGGTAGGTTAAAGAAGATGGTTTTTTTTTTTTTTTTTTTTATATAAGGAGATACAATCAAGTTGGATCAAATAAAAAAAATGAATAAAAGTAAAGAGTTTCTAAAAGAACGACTTACTTGTAAATAAGGGGGAAGATGTTGGTCACCAACAATGGAAGGAGCAAGGAAGGCATCTAAGGACTTGGTAAGGATGGTGGCACTCGCCATTGGAAGTAATTAGAATGGTTTTAAAGTTTATCGTCCTAAGTGTCATGCGTGATTTAAGTTAAATGGAAAGAAATAAAAAAATTGCTCAAGGCATTGATGAAAGCAGTCAGATTTCTTTTATAAGAAATAGTTTAGTATTAATCTCAAAATATATTACCTTTTTCTTTTTTAATTTCTAAATTAAGATTTGATCATTCTTACGAACAAAGTAATTTTATAATGATAGAGCTCACCCCAAGTGCCCCATCCTACGCAATACCAGCACAATACCAGCCAACTCCTCGTCGGTACTTTGTACATTTTTTATTTTTTATTTTTGTTATAACGGGAATTGAATTATAAATCACGGGATCGAGGAAAGAGAACTGCTACCACTAGACTGTCCTTTTAGAAATTATATTTTTTAAATTTTGATTTCAATTATTAGTCGCTTTCCCGGTGTGATCCATAAAATAGTTCAAAATTCTGAATTTGATGAGATTTGTATTAGGTTTGAGATTAGAGTAGTTCCTACACTAAATCAAAACATTCTTTTTTCCTTGTTACCCCGTATGTCCAATTCTTCCTCGATTAGATTTTAATCGTGTCAAGCCTATTTAATAATAATGGCACTGATGTTTCTTGCATGTTTTATGTCATGAATTTTTAAAATGGATTGCATAGGTTTTTTTTTTTTTTAATTGTTTTCATCAGCAGGTATCTAAAATTTGCTCAACTAATCCGGTTTAAGTATCGTGGAACTCATTGAGAGGTTGACTTTCCGAAATTCTTTTTCTTTATTCTCAGATCTTAAACTCGAGATCTCTAATTAAGAAATTAAAATATCTGATCATTCAATTCAAAGGATTTTGATGCTTGCATGGGTTTAAATCACAACATTTTGAGAAATTAAAATATGAATTTGCCTAATTAAGAGTAAAAATAACTTAAAAGAATTAATAGTTTATTATATGTAAAACACTTGCAGCTAAAAGGTTAATATTATTCCAAAAAAAAAGGTTGGCAACTGGTGAAGCTGAACCAACAAAGACTTTTTTCTTAAATTTTTCATATTATTAAATCTCGTATGGTTCAAAACATGAATAAACTCATGATTTGTGTATCCCATGGTTTCCTTTTAAAGAAATATATTCGATTTCAGATAATAATTCTAAAATTTTTAATATATCATTAACATGATTGTGATATGTATAATACTCGTTTTGCATTATTATTGTAGGATTTGTGTTAATGGCAAGTGAAAAGTAAAAGAAATCAATTGGGAAAAGGATCCTCTCCTCTCTCTTCCCAATGGTACTAACAAATTCTTTCCTTCAAAAAGAAAAATCTCTTCCCTTAATTTTTTTTTTCTTTTTTTAAGTGAAACATTCCCAAAGTGAAAAAAGCAAACTAATTTACTATATAAGTAAAATATAAAGATTATATACAAAAGATAAAGATGAATTTGATAAACATTATAACAAAAGGTTAAAGCAAGATTAAATTGAATTTAGTTCTAATGAATAACTTAAAATGACCGAAAACAATAACTCTACTGCAAATATGACATTCATGAAATTTAAATGATATTTAACCAAAAAGTTAAATAAATTATAACCTAATTCATAAAAATAAAATAAGATTAAATACGGGTATTAGAATAAAAAATAATAAAATAGGAAAAAAGTAAGAAAGATAATATGATAACATAATCTTTATTAAATTATTATATAACTTTATAGTCTTTATCGCAAATGAATTACCTTTAGTAGAGAAAGGGGGGATTTATCTAGAGATTAAATATGAAATTCTTATGAAAATTTTAATAAAAAAGTCGAGATCAGTTGAAAATTATGAGAGATTAGGGAAGTTGAATGCCAAAATAGTTTACCCATTAATGTTAGTCATTACCAAAAATTTTGTGATAGTTGGAGAGAGAAGAAAAAAGAAAAAAAAAAAGTCACAAGTGCAATGCTAGATCAAAATTTCTCAAGGAGAACCGATAAAAAAGACTTGAGATACCACCTTAGTAGTAGCCATTTTCGGATCACATTATAATCTATTTAAAAAGTTTTGGGAGTAACTGATTATATAAAAGTTTATGAGTTATTTGAAAGTAAATGTAAAAATGGTGGTTATTTGTGATTTTTACTTATATTGTAATACCAGACTTATTTCATATTTAATTTTTTTTATATAAATTATCGATATTCAATAATTACGTTGAATTTGATTAAATTTGATTAAATCTGATTTAACTCGAGTTGGCCTCTTAAGAAGTAAATCTCCCATGGTCTCTGTTTTCATCACACACAAAACTCAAATTTGAGACTTTTCTTAAAGAGTATCCATGTCCAGTCATTACACCAACTAGACGTTGTAATATTCAAGTATAAATATATATTTACTTCAAAAAAATAATTTTTGACATACTATTTTTCTATTTTTTTTAATATTTAATATTATTAGTAGCATCCTTAAATTTTGTGACTCTTACTTATCCAATTTAAATTTTTTTTTAAAAAAAAATTATAGCTTTGAGGTTTAAAAGAACTAATCAATTAAAACATCTACTCACAACTTGCAGATTTTTCAAAAAGAGGAAAAAAATCCGAAGGAAATTCATTTTTCCCAAGATAATTTATTTATGTATTGATGACAAACCCTATCACAGAGTATTTGGATTTTGGGTCAAAATCAGACTTTAAGTCTAATTTTTTTAATTACAATTAACTAATATATTTAATAGTATAATACCTATTTAGTAAGTAAATTTAAATAATTAACTCTGATATGAGTATTAACCATTTAATTGCATAATTTTATTGTTACACACATTGCATATTTAATTATTTCACAAATTAAACTTTGTATTACCTCAAAACCATATCTATTTTGTTATGTGCTATCAAATTCTTTCTATCTTATATTTAATATAATTTACAACCAAAAACAATAAACTCCTTTTTACTCAAATAATTGAATACTGTTATCTTTTGTCAATATTTTTTAAGGCAAAATTTTTACTAAACAAAAATTTTTATAAATTACAGTTATTTCTTTTTTCTTAAAATTATACATATATATGTATATGTATATTTATAATTATTCAAATTTAAATGAGCAAATTATAAGAAGATTGAGAATAACATCACATCTAAAATAATTAATAATATTTTTAAAAAAATATATTGTAGCATAATAAATCAATCATAAGTTTAACAAGATTGTGTGTTAATTAACAAAAATCATTAATATAATTATAAACTCACACTTCTCCATATAAAACTCAAGAAGAGTTCCACAGCCTAGTAATCATAATCCTTTCTCAATTCGATAATCTCAAATTTAAATTCTAGTGTAATAAAAAATAATAATAATAACCTTAAGCAAATCCAAAGGCAACTCGCACCATCAACGCGGAGCTCGGTTTGCTAATGAAGTAGACAAGACAATACCACAAACTAAAAAAACCCGTGTGTAGTGTTCCCCTTTTTGGTAACCCCCACCCCAATGATTTTGTTCCGATCAATGAATATCCTAGTGTCTCCATTTGGGCATTAGCTAGAGTTTGTTTGTGGTGAGAATTTCTCTTTTGCGCTAGCCTTTCTATTGGGGGTCTTTCTTTCTATTAGCCGAGGAGTTGTTGCGCCCCAAAGGAGTATCAAGGTTGATCCAAGCATGGGGTTTTGTAAGCTTGTCTATAGGTCAGATTCCCGGCCTCTGTGGCTTTTATTGCAGTCCTAGAGCTAGTGGAACTTGATGCCTTCGTGGGTCTCACACTTGGCGGTGTACGCTTGCTTTGTGATTTATTGTTTCTTGTTTTCAAGCTCGCGTGACTCTCTGTTGGTCACACTGCTCCTTGTGTTTGCTTGGTTTTTCACTTGGGCGTTTTCTCTAACTCCTACGGCGAGCTGCATCCCTTCAGGGTTGCAGCCCCCGGTGCATTAGGCATGTATGTGTTGTGCATATTCCAGAGCCTTTGCCCCTTCGGACCGACCGGAAAAAATAAAATAAAAAGAGAGAGGTGGCCAAAGACGTTAACAGACAATAAAATACATCAAAGATAGTATCCATAAATTCCACCATAGACTCGATGGTTTTCCAACAACATGCCATACACATTAATTTGGAAATTTGTCACAACCTGCACCAAGGGTTTGGGGAACTATCGGACGACCAGAACAGGTAAATCTTCAATACGAAAATCTTATAGGGACAAATCTAACACATTCACATGCCCACATAAGGGCGAAGGGCAGATGTGCCCCTAAAATTATAACTAAAAAATTTATATACATAATTTTAAAAATAGTAATCCAAAATATTATTTTCACTTTAAAAATCTAAAATTATAACCTCAAATGTATGTTAATACTTTATGGATACAACCAGGTGTACTTCATAGACATACTAAGAGTACATCAAAAGAGTATGTACCAAGAGCCTAAATACAGCCAAGAAATTAGATTTCAACTCCGGTAAAGAAGGTGAAGTGATAACCAGAAAGAAGTTTAGAAGTGGCAGGGATAGATATTTCTTACTCTTTTCAAAACATAATTTGCGTCAACATATATCCAATAATCAATGAAGAAGATTCAGTTACTTCCGTGATTTAGTTTTTGCGGCATAGTGCAACAGCAAGATGCAGAAACTTATGAAAATTGGTTCTGGGAATACTGAAATTAAGGTTGCCTACTTGCGCAGGGTACATGATTCCTACACCAATGAACAAATGTCTAAGCAAATCCACAAGGGAGAGAGATCATGCACGGTTACACAGGCATTCATGTGTCATTGTGAGCACGTGCATCCTCTGTGAGAGAGAGAGAGAGCAGAAGGAACATATTATTAACTCAAACCAAAAGTTAAATTAGATACATAACTTGCCTACTAAAATTAATTTCCTATTATTCTATTTAATGTGGGAACAAAGAAGAAAGGCACATTTACCTGCTACCCCCTTTCCAACCAATCAAACAATGAAGATACGATCAGATCTGAACCTAAATAGACTGATCTCTATTTTCCTGCTCAGGATGCTGTTGTAGTGGGCTTGAAACAATCCATATAGCCCAATGATACTGACCTCATCATATCTCCAACGATGCTACCATTTGATAAAACAGTCAGAGAACTATATTTATACGTGAAGAAGAGTTCATTCGGTACACAAAATGCTTCCTGATTTAATGTAAGGATAGAAGGAGTGTAGGTATATATATACGTAATATTTTCCTTATATTTTTATAAAGAAACTGTTATCCGTGATCTTGAGGTCATCAAAGGAAACGTTACGCCAATATTCACCCTCAACGACATTTATACATGAATGCAAATAATAAGATGTGGAATAATTTGAAAAACTATCAAGACAGTTTTAATGAATATCTGACCGATCACCACTCTTCCTTGGTTTCACCAGCTGGCCTGAGCCAGTAGCAGCTTTCCCAGGGCAATCCACACTCTTCCGTGATTTTTCATTTAATTGGTTGACAAGAAACAAAGCAAATAAATAAAAAAAAAAATCCCTATATATTTTGTCATTTGTACTTTTTCTTATATTATTTAAGATACCAACTATAAGACACTCAAATAGAATATTTTAAAATTATAAAATACAAATTAAACTTTTTTATAATTAAATCTATTAATTATCATTTCATCTGAATCAAAAACAAAAAATTGAGACAAAGTATAAAACTTTCCATTTATATTGTTTCTTCGATTACACTTATACTTGTGATAATGATTGAATGAGAGAGAGAGTGATATCGATAGAGATGTAGACAACAATTACAAATAAAAATATAAAATTTATTATCTTATAGTTTTATTTGATTAAAAAAAAGACTTATATCAATAAGTTTTTTTAATTAATAATAACTAAAATTATGTTGTATAACAATAATGATAAAAAATAGCTATCTCTTTCCAAACAAGTTGTAAAATTTTAAAAATTTTTAATCAATACACAAATACATATAATCAGAAGTATATTAAATAGTTTTTTTAAACAAAATAATTTTGAATTCTAATAATAATTATAAATTATTTAATAATTTTAAATAAAAGTTTACTTTTATTGTGTAATATTATACTTACATATTTTATTAATGAATTATAATTCAACTAACACTATTCACTTCCTCTTAAAAATTATAAATTCAACCCTCTCTTGTGTACTAAAAAAAATAGCAACTATTTACTTTTCAATAAAAAAATTAAATCGTACTAGAATTTTTCAATAAAAATAATTTAAAAATTAAGAAATATAATTAATTTATAAGAACGTGTTTAAATGTCAATAATTTAAAAAAATTCCAAAATTATATATATTATATATATATATGTATAGGCATATATATATTATTCAATTCATAAATAAAAAAGAGATTAAATTCACTAAAAAGATAAAATTAATTTATAAAAAAAAAAGATTAAGATACGTTTACTATCAATAAAAGATTTTTGATAAATAAAAGATTTTTGATAAAAATTACAAATATTATTTAATTAGTATAGTGTATAAGAATAATTATACTTAATAATATATTATATAAATTTTAAACTTAATTATTCATTGGGTATAAATAAAAATATTTAAAAATTATAAAAATTTTTGAGTCTCGACTGCACCTTGTGACAAAAAAATTAAAAAAAAACAAAAAAAAAATAAACATAGGAGGGGCGGCTCCACTGCCGGTGGAATTGCCCCTTGAACTTTTTTTTTATTTTGTTTTTTTAATTCTTTTTTTAATGTTTTTTTATTCTCTTTTATTTTGTTTTATTTATTTTTTTATTCTTTTTTTAAAAAAATTTTGTTTTTTATTCTTTTGTTTTTTTATTAGCTTGTTTTTTGCGTCTACTATGTTGAGCTTTTTTTTCTTTTATTTTTTTATTCTTTTGTTTTTAATTTTTGTTGTTTTGTTTTTTTTTTTTCCTTTTTTTGTTGTTTTGATTTTTTTTTTTTGTTCTTTTGTTTCTTCCGCACAAATACATGGTAGACTGTGTCTTTTTGTTTTTTTTTTTCTTTTTTTCAATTGGAATTAAATTTAATGATTAATATAATGGTAGTGGTAAAAATATAAAAGAATAAAACAAAATAATAAAAAAAGAAACAAAATAATAAAAACATAAAAAAATTAAAAAAACAAAAGAAAAAAAGAAAGAAACCAAAAAAATAAAAAACCAAAAAAAAAAATCAACATAGGAGGGGCGGTTCGACCGCCGGTGGAGCCACCCCTTCTATGTTGAACTTTTTTTTTTATTTTGTTTTTAATTTTTTTATTCTTTTTTATTTTGTTTTCTTTATTCTTTTTATTCTTTTTTTATTTTATTTTTTTGATAATATTATATCCTAACGTATTTTAATTATTTAATACTTTAACCATCATTTTATCTAAACGTGATTAACTAAATTTATATATTTTGACTCAATTAAAAATGTTAAAAACCCTAGTTTTTAAAATAAAAGAATATAACGTAGGGAGAAAAATATTAGTACAAATAAAAAAAAAAATTGTTTTGTTTTGAAAGCATTAAAATGTGTGGTGTATAATATAAGCACACACTTCTCCAAATCAATGCAAAATAAAAAGAGAGAAAAAAAAATGCTAAAATAAAAGCAGAATTTTGTTGCATTTATTACTCTGTTCACTAAACATAATAACTCGATAAGTTACATTAATTGCTCAAGTTCCACCTTAAAGTTGACCCAGAATTAGAACCGGCAACTGGGTCGGGTCAGCCTGAGCTCACCTGGGCTAGGCCCATTTTGAAGGCCGAACTTGATTCATATTAGGATTGGGTTTAGCTTTGGCTTACTTTAATTAAGGGCCTAATTTGAACACTAATGGGCTCAGCTCTTTATAGGTTCAATCAATTATTTTCTTTTTTTTTTTGTGTTATACAAATATTTGAATTCAGAATTATGAGGTTGAGAAATTGAGTTGTGATCATTAAATAATCTCTTTATAAAAAATGTTCAATCCTTTTAAAAATCAAATATTATGGTGTTTTGACGTGACTTTGAGGACTTTAATAAATTATTCTAAATGTAGTTTTATAATTTTTTATAATATTATTATTGTTAAAATTCATAATAGTGTGTAATTTTTAATTTGACATGATAATATTTGTTTTATGTTTTATTTTTTATGATTAATTTGTTTTTATTTTGTATTTATTATGGTATATTTTTTTATTCTCAATAGGACAATCTAGTGATCACAACTCTCCAATCCGGTGATCTCGATTTTAAATCGTGATGTAACAAAAAAATTAAGTTATTTTTTTGTGTAAGCAGATTTTGTCTTTTACCATCAATCGGTATTTGAGTTTTCTTGACTAATCTGATCTAATAATATGAAACCTATTAATAAGTTGGCTATCTCAAATTCTATTTTTCTATTTTCATAACTCAAAGTTGCTACCTATGATTAAGAGAGTGTACCGTCTTACCAGTGTACTCATAGGAGTTTGGCTTTTTTATGCTATATAAAAATGAATTAAGAATATAAAAAATAAAATTTATGATTTGAGCGAGTTTGATTCGAAATCAGCCCGATGCTCTTTTAATTTTCAGGCCGAGCACAAGAATGATTTTTTGAGTTTTCTTGGGTCGAGCTTGAGCTCATAAGATTTTAAATGGGCCAATTCTGGTCTTTGTAAATCTTTGTTCAAAAGGCTTGACTACCAACTCTATCCAAGATGTTGATTATGATTAGCAATAAAACATCTTAGTCGCTTGTTGAAAGATTTATTTATTTTTAATTAAAAATATAAATTCTGGTTATTTTCTCAAATTTTGTATTATAAATTTTTTAGCTCATTGACAAAATATATTAAATTTGACTTTTGCCTTTAAAATTTAAATAAAAAAAATAACTTAATTGGTTCCTAACTCAAGGAAACAAGTGAACAAATCCAAACATAAATATATCTTTGACTAGATATTTGATATGAGTTTGATCCCTCTACTTCCTGCCCACAAAATGGAAATATATATATATATTTTTTTTGCCCTCGCTTGAAGCCAAAGGAATTTATAAAAAAAGACAAACCAAAAAATTGTTAAAAAGAAAAAAAATACATGTAGCTGTTTAATTGCAGACTTATTTTTATATTTATTTTTAAAAAAATTTATAAAATAAGAAAATTTTATTTAAATAAGTTTTTTAAAATAAAGGATATTTTTTAATTTTTAACTTATAATTTAATTATTACAAATAGTTTAAAACTGTTTTATGTATTTAAATATAAAATATAATTTAATTCTATAAATTAATATACTGTATAAAAATAATTTTCAATTTTCTAACATAAACAAGAAAATATAGAATAGAAATTAATTTTTAAATAAAGGATATTTTTTTTAAAACTATTTACATGTTTTTAAATATAAAATATTATTTAATTCTGTAAATATATGAACATATTTTTTAATATATCGTATAAAAATAATTTTCAATTCTCTAATATAAAACAGAAAATATAAAATAGAAATTCGTGTATGTAATTATATAATGCTTGGTGAGCAAGAAAAATTTCTAAAAAATTAAAATATATTTACCACTGAATTGTGTGTGACTGTGAATATTATTAAAAATAAAGATTAGGTTTCCATTTAGGCCATTCTAGATTAGGGTTCAGCGAAGCAAGAACGGCTCGCTCGCTCTCTCTCTCTCTCTCTCTCTCCCTCCCTCCCGTAGCTGCAGCTGCTAACGGCAGTCGTTATCGTCGTACCGCCGTCGACAGGACCCTAATCGCCTTCTAAACTTTTGACTTCCTCTCATCGCCACCGCAGTTTCTCTAATCGAAGAATTTCATACTATTCCTGAGTGGGTGAGTGATTTTCTTTTCTCTATTTGGATTTCCGGGTTCTGGGTTTTTCTTTGCGTGAATTAGATTCGCTAGGTTTAGTGTCACTCTTGGAGATTGAGTTGGAAATGGTGATTGATCGAAGCATATAAGGGCTTATCTTTTCAAAATAGGGTTTTTGATGCGTTTCGTCTTCTGAGTTGTCTTGCAGTTTTTGTTTCTGGATTTTATTGCTATGCCTTGTATGTGATTTTTTCCTGCAAAAAGCTGTTTGGGGTGCATAAAACTTACGGGGTATTGAACAAGAATTGGTATAGTATACCTTTTTAGGGTTTGATTGGATGAAAATTAGTTACATATAGGTATTTGGGATGATGGTCCATATATATACTGCTTTATTAATGCATGCATTAATATTTATTTGCCTTTGTTACGTATATGCAGTTTTGCTTGTTTCGGAATTTTGATTCTGGTTGAATTCTTGATGCTTTTGATTCGATGCCGGTTCTGCTATTTCTCTCAGAGCAAAGCAAACATCTTGTTCTGTACTGCACCCACATTTCTAGAAATATTCTTGGACATGGCATGATTCTTTGTAATTTGTAATAGTGTAAAACTCCACAAATTGTCAGTGTTGCCGTGTTTGCCTTATGTTGCATCCCATGTCCATGTTTGGAGCTTTGTACCCAATTAACCCCGATTTTAAAAAAAAAATTTAAAACGACTTTGGGGTGAAAAAATCGCCAAATAACCCCATTTTGTCGCAGGTTGAACCTGTGACAAATGCACCTTGCAGGGGGCAGAAGGAAGACAGCAGAGAGGGAAAAAGAAAATGTTGTAGGTTCAACCTGCGACATGAATTGGTCGCAAAGGCCAACCTGTCATAAATTTGTCGTAGGTTCAACCTGCAACAATTCATGTCGCAGGTTGAACCTGCGACAAAAGTGGGTCATTTTGTGAATTTTTTTCGTCCATGAGTCATTTAAAAATTTTTTTTTTTGAAAATTGGGTTAATTGGGTACAAAGCTCTCCATGTCTCCATGTTTGTGCTTCACAGATCTTGACCGTACCCAGTTAAATTTTTCTCCTGGGTGTGTGCAGGAGATAGTAGTAACGGCAAAGATGTCGCGAAAAGGTTTGATGGAGCAGGATTTAAGCAAATTGGATGTAACAAAGTTACATCCACTCTCCCCCGAGGTTATTTCCCGCCAGGCCACCATAAATATTGGTATTACCCTCTTTACCTGTCTTTTTGTGTGCATATGTATATAAAATGATATGCACATATATGTTTTGGTTAAAGATTCCAGATATGTGGACTAGCTTCTACTAATATGTGTTGTATTCATCAAGATTTGGTACCAATTATTTGTGTGTTTTTCTTTCTTCCTTACTTGCCTAATCTTCTCCTTGTACATTATTCTTTTCATCCTTCTTTTTTTTTCCTATCAAAAAATATTTGGGGCTTATGATTTGTGTATTTAATAATTATGATTGCGGGCTTTCTTTCTTGGTTCCTCATATGCTGTTATATTATACTTGATTTAAGACTAATGCATGTGAGCAATATATCTGCAGGCACTATAGGACATGTGGCTCATGGGAAATCAACTGTTGTGAAAGCAATATCTGGTGTCCAGGTGATCATTTCATTTTCATTTTTGCATGAGTAACGCTGCATTTTGATTACTTTGTAAATCTGTAATTTTCTCAAGATTAATTAGGCGTTCAAGATGTGTTTGTGTCTTGGTTTTCTCAGGTGATTAATATTTATATTTCTATTACAATCAGTTATTTAGAAGTTGATGGCAATGATAGTAAGTTTATTTTGCTATTTTTGAAACTTAGCTTTTGTTGTTTCTCTTTTAACTGCAGACTGTTCGCTTCAAAAATGAGCTGGAACGTAATATTACTATTAAACTTGGATATGCAAATGCCAAAATCTACAAGTGTGAAGATGAAAAGTGCCCTCGACCAATGTGCTACAAGTGCGTTGACATGTGTCATGCAAATATATATATATATATATATATTTTCTTGGGGTTCTGTTCTTATGTTTGAGATGTTTTTGCAGGGCATATGGAAGTGGAAAGGAGGACAACCCTCCTTGTGATGTGCCTGGGTTTGAAAACACCAGGATGAAACTTCTGCGACATGTGTCCTTTGTCGATTGCCCAGTAAGTCACTGGATGAGCTCTTCATGATATGCATTTCATTATACCCTTCATATTTTGCTATATGCACCATTCCTTACACGTATCAGTTCTGTTTCTTCTTGGTCTGTTTCATTTTATATTGTATAACGGAGTTGTACCTTATATTTTGGAGCATGTGTTCTATAAACTTTTATGGATTAATCACCATATATTTGAGTGGATTCAAACTCAAGTTTGCTTTCATTAGTTCATCTTCTTTCTCCTTATCTACATTTGTGCAGCTTTGTCTTTCTTTTATTTATTTGTTTATTTATTTTTTTTAATCTTTCCCATATTTGTCTCTCAAATGGCCGACTCCAATTGTTGGGATTAAGACCCAGATTATTGTTGTTGTTGTCTTTCTTTTATCTTCTGGGAATATGTTCTTGCTTGGAAGTGGATATCAAGTAGTTTCTTGATATAATGCTTACTTGAGTATAATTCTACAATGAAAAGGCCTTGATGATTAGTTGATTTTTATTTCCATAAGAAGTTCATTAGTTGGCATGTTATGCCATTTCAACATGTTAAGGTTTTGCTTTGTGTAAAGAGTATAGGAATTGTAACCATAAGCTCAATTTTCTAGAGTCTTTAAACAGATTTGGGTTCTCATGTGCTAGGCTTTACATTCTGCTTTTTCTGGGGGGGGGGGTTTAAAATTCATGTTTTTTGGAAGAGAAGCTACTAAATCGCAAAGTATTATGTAGAAGCTGCATAGCTGTTGATATGCCCTACATTTCACGTTGAACAAAATTGTGTTCCTTACTGGTGCACCTCTCTAATTTCTCTACAACTTCCTTGGATACAACTATACTGCAATGTGCAGAGTACCTATTCTTTTTTTTTTGTCCAATTATTATGTAACTAAGTTCCTATTGTGTTTGGTTTTATGTCTCGAGAATTTGATGCTTGTGGTTGAGGTTTTGTGTGAGATCAAACAAGTTGTAGGATTGAGTGAAGCTGGTTACGTGCTAAGATAAGGATACTAATCATGAACAGAGTCTTGTATTTGTAATGTAGTTATTCCTATGATCATCATGGTAAAGCCAGGAAAATATGTGTTTGTTGGGGGTGTTGTATATTGACATTAATATAAACATCGTTCGATCTTATGAATTGACTGAATTGATGAGTAGATAGAGTGAATGGGAAAATGGAGAAGTGGAAGAGTTCCTTAGGATCTAATGTTTTTCAAGATTAGGAGAATTAAAACATGATATACGGGGTGTAAAATTAGTACCGATGATATCAATATGAAGGGATTGAGAGAATTGATGGCTACGATGTGCCTTGAAGGTTGATACTTGGGCACTATCATTTAGAAAGATCACATAGGAGGAGGGTAGAGGGTGAAATGAGTACTTGTTATGTGACCATAAATTCCATCCACAATTAATGTAGCCACGCCCAGTACCATGAAATGATTGAGACCTATGACGGGGTTGAAAGGAATTTCGTTCTTTGTATTCAATAAGATATTTTTTAAGCTGTTTGCTTTGCTAGCATGCATGAAAATCATTTTTGTCAAACTAAGAATGTCAAGGTGGATGATTGTTTTGACTAGAAGAGATCACTTATTTTTACATTGCTCTGTTGCAAGGGAAATATTAATCACTTGTTTGCTGTTTTGTGGCAATGTATGGGTAAGTCCTAGGAATCTCCATGATTTATTTCTCATAAATTTAGTGGTTTTGGAGGAAAGAATGATGTTTAATGGTTTGGGAACATGTGCACTTCTGGCTATTCCTCGTTGTATTTGGAGAGAATGAAATTCAAGAATTTATAATGATCAAACTATCGATTCCCCTCTGCTTTAGTATAAGATTGTGTTCTATACTTTCTTTGTAGGCTCACATATCTCTAGTCTTTAATTAGTATAATTTAGAAGATTTGAAGAGGGATTGGAGGGCAAAGTTCCATTAGTTTTTTTGGTTTTCCTTTTTCTAATTTTTGCTCCCAAAGATATCCTTTGTGGATACTTGTATGTTCTTTTTACCTTTAGTATTATTTCACCTTTTATCACAAAAAAATAAATAAATGAGTGCCTTTCTTGTATCATGTTTTTGGGGTATGGCTAGTTGAACATATGTGGTATTCCTATTGCTATATAGATATTGCATGATGCAATGTGGTCTCTTTTCTTCTTTAAGGGTCACGATATTCTCATGGCTACAATGCTTAATGGAGCTGCAATTATGGATGGAGCACTACTACTAATAGCTGCAAATGAATCTTGTCCCCAACCCCAAACTTCTGAGCATCTGGCTGCTGTTGAAATTATGCGACTTAAACATATCATTATTCTTCAAAACAAAGTTGATCTTATTCAGGAAAATGTAGCCATCAACCAACATGAAGCAATTCAAAAATTTATTAAGGTCAGTCTTGTGAAAAGCAAATACCTGAATCATCTAATGTTTGATTTCATTCTGTATGATTTTGACCTTGTTTCTGACATACAGGGAACTGTTGCTGATGGTGCACCAGTAGTACCAATCTCTGCGCAGCTGAAGTACAATATTGATGTTGTCTGCGAGTATATTGTCAAAAAGATCCCTATTCCTGTGAGGGAATTTACCAAACCACCAAACATGATTGTCATTCGTTCTTTTGATGTCAATAAGCCTGGCTTTGAGGTAGATGAGATAAGGGGCGGTGTTGCTGGTGGAAGCATCCTTCAGGTATGTCTAAATTTTTTTGTTTAAGATGCCCATAATAGCTGATATCTGCCAGTGATGCATCTGTTTCATGTTTTTCTTCTCATTCTATCTCCTGTATCTCCACCTAATATGGTTTTATTTTGCAGGGTGTACTGAAGGTGAACCAAATTATTGAAGTTCGTCCAGGGATTTTTGCTAAGGATGAAAGTGGCAACATTAAATGCACGCCAATTTACTCTCGTATAGTTTCATTATATGCTGAGCAAAATGAGCTGCAATTTGCAGTGCCAGGGGGTCTCATTGGTGTTGGTACAACGATGGACCCTACTTTGACTCGCGCTGATAGGTTGGTGGGACAGGTTCTTGGAGAGGTTGGGTCACTTCCTGAAGTTTATGTTGAGCTAGAGGTAAGCACTCAAAATCCTTGTACTTCCTACGGTGCTTAAACTTTTTCAAGTGAGGTCATAATTATTTGACTTGTTACCAACTATAAGCCCCTCAAAGGATTTGAAACTGTTAGGATTGGATACTGCCTTTCAAAGGGGAAAAAAAAAAGTTTCCGCATTTGTGAAGGGAAAAAGACGGTTTGGTGGGGTTTGAGTAGAACTGTGGCCACAGGCGTTGACAACTGCCTATTGTGAGGAAATGGCTCCAAGAAACCCCCCCCCCAAAATGGTAGAACAGTTTGTCATGATTGGGCCTTGGTTTTGCTTTTTGTTTCGTTATCCCATGAACATTGTACAAAAGACATTTGCACTCAGAATCACCTTTTCCAATGTTTCAGGTGAACTTTTTCTTGCTACGAAGGTTGTTGGGTGTCAGGACAAAAGGCACAGAAAGACAGGGGAAAGTCACAAAGCTGGCCAAGGGAGAGATCCTTATGTTAAACATTGGTTCCATGTCTACTGGTGCTAGAGTTCTTGCTGTGAAAAATGACATGGCAAAGCTCCAACTGACATCTCCAGTGTGCACCAGCAGAGGTGAGAAGATTGCACTGAGCCGGCGTATTGAGAAGCACTGGCGTCTCATTGGTTGGGGTCAGATCCAGAACGGACTTACACTGGAGATCCCACCTTGCCCCATATAAAAAGAAAGTTTGACAAACAAGGGAAGAAAACAACGAGAACTAGTAGATCATAAAAACTGTGAAAGATGTGGGAGGGAAGAGAACTTTTAGGAACAATTTTCTTGAGATGGAGAAGAAAACATTATTTGCAACTACTGTCACTTGATTTTGTCCTTGGTTTTTGTGTTGAGTTAACTTTTGCATCTAAAAACCCTACTCTCTTATTTTTTTGCAATTTGAGTGTACCTTATCACTTTTGGAGATTCATTTGGACTCACCACTTGAATGATAATTTTGAGGCAGTTTGGTATAAGGCCCTTGGAAGTTTCAGCCCTGTTTTTGTTCATTTTCCATTAGGAATAATTATTTCAGTTTATTTTGGATTCTTGTTGGTTGATAAATAGGGAAATTACTTTATTGTCAACTTCTTTTTTAAGAAGTGATTTTTTATGTTTTATTTTATTTTATTATTTTTACCTCTGGGGTATAGATTATTTTTTATTATGTATTTCAAACAAATGTATTCAGAATATTCAATTCTATGGAATTTGCAACATATAATATCTTTGTTAGTCTTCATTGTGAGTTTAATCTTTTAAATGAATAAATGTTTGCGAACTAGTAGCCCTTTGGAACTGAACTGTCCAGCTGGGAGAATCTATGATCTCTTTTAATGGTAGGAAATTTTTATGATGAGGCCCCAGCCCATAGTTTTTTATTCCCCTTTCTATATAAAATAAGGGCTGGAAATTTATGGACTCCCCCCACCCCCAAACAAAAAGACATTTCACAATGTTTTGCTTTATTTATTTATTTTTTGTTACAATAGGAATCGAATCTCGAATCACGGGATCGAGGGAGGTGCTATTGCTTAACTTCACAATGTTTTGCTTCATCATTCTTCTACTTATACATATGGTTCACTATTGTTATCATTGGACCAGGTAGAGTCCATTTCTATCCTCAAATTATAAGTTGTAAAAATAATACCATTTAATAATGAGCTATCGCACAAACAACAGACATTTTTCTAAAAGAAAAATTATCATAAAAATAGCATAATCTTTTATATAATTTAAGAAGAATATGTTTTGAGTTTGATAAAAAGCCAATTTTAGAAAATGCCATTGTGGTTCCTGACCATTAATAGTATCAATTTGGATTATCAACTTAATAATTCTTCATTGCTTATGCCAATAGAAGCAAGATGGTTCATTTTCTGGATTCAACAGAAATCCTATTCTCAAAATGATGTCTATCCTAATTGCCGAGACAATTGTCTATCTGATGCAATATACACTTACACAATCTCAAAATTTTATTTTTCAATTGGATTAAAGAAAATCAATTGCCAGAGAATACTCAAAATCTCATCAGGTTATATAAAGTTCTCTATTCTATCGAATTTTAATAAGGATGTGGAAATAAGTTGATCATCAACAGTTGACGATTGATAGCTGATCGTTGATATCCAACGGCTGACAGCCAATGACAACATAGTTTATTTCATATTCGTTGATATCATATTTCAATGTTCCCATGTCTTGATTTTTTTTATATACATGGGAGTCACGCTATTACGTTAAAGGAGGTGAGATGTCATCCTACAGAGGTAACATTTTACCTTTCTCTCTTGGTTTAGGGAAACATTTGGGGGAAATTTTATGTGTCACCCAAAAAAATTAAAAAATAAAAAAATTACCCTTTACCATACAAACTCTTATCTTTTGATATCCAAAATATGTAAGAGTTTGGAAGGTTATTACTCTTTCAACCCAAGTAATTAATGAAAAATGATGAAATGACCGAAGGAGAGTCTAATAGTAACAGTATTTTTTTCTGATTTCGTGATTTAGAATTTGATTCCCGTTATAACAATAAAAAAAAAAAAAGAAATTCGATGAAACGGTGATTTTTACTTCTTTTTTTTTTGTTTGCTAAGAAAGAACTTTTGCTTGTGGTATATTCTATGACATTTTTATCATGTGCTAAATAAAAAAGCTGTTATTAATCAAGGGAACTGGGTGATTAGGTGTCCGAAATCAAGCACAAAATCATTGATCATAACTATTATTGAACCTTAGTTTATCAAGTGAATAAATATTTTATTACTCACTTTTTACTAAAAAAGTAATTGTTAACTACTTATAATATCACTTTTTTTTAATTCATCCCTATGAATACTTGTTTTTCTTCTTTCTCCTTTTTTTTTTTCCTTTCTTTTTTACACAAATAACAATGGTGAAAAGGAGTTACTATTTTTTTAATAAACTATAGTATTTTTTTTATAATCATGTTGTATTTAATTAAATTCAATTCGAGTCAAGTTAGATCTTTAACAATAAGATTAGGAGTTTGGGGAGGGAAAAAAAATTAGTTAGCAGAGAAAAAAAAAAGAGAAAAGTTATAATTTTCTTTTGGTTGTATTTGAGAGTTTTATAAAAAAAAAATCAAATTCATTGGAAATAAAAAGTTTAACTTTTAGTTTTTAAAGAGTATTATTAAAATATAAAAAATATTTAATTCTAACATTTGTTCTTCCTTCTGTTTCTTTCTATTTTCAAGAAAGAAAAAATTTTAAATTTAAAGAGATCTCAAATCCATTCAAATCCCTCCTTTTTTTATTCTATCTAAACTTAAAAAAGAAATAAAAAGTCATAACTTTTTTTTAATCCTTTTTTTTCTTTTTAAATTTCCCGGTCCAAACAAGTTGTAAAAGGCAAATTTATCTCAATATTTATTTTTTTTAATATACAAAATTTAAATATAAAATTTTATTTAAAAAATATTAATATTCAATTATTTTATCAATCAGGTTTAGTTCCAAACGATGTTACTATAAAATATAAAAATATGAGAACCGGAGGAGAAGATGTCCGAGCATTAAAGTGGTGGTTTAAGCTACGGCTCTATGTATGAGAACATGTGCTGGCACAAAGTCGTATGAATAACCTCACTATTCCAAGACTCTAAGAAAAGAAAAAAAAAAAAAAACGAAGAAAAACATCACTATTTTAATATGGGATAAATCGAAAAAAATAAATTGACATAAACAGATGAATATATAATTAGTTTTCTTTAAGGAGTAAATCTGAATTTTAGTAACTCCAAATTAATAAATCTCTTAATAGACAGAAAAAGAAATTAGATGGGTATTTCCACTTGATACTCATTTATTGATAAGTTTTATAATTTTTTAAAATAATTCATATCAATAAAATTTTTAAATGAAAAATACTATCTGAATTTCAGATAACGTAACCTAAAGATTCCAGGCAGGCTAGTTTAAAAAACAAAACGGGGACCTAATTTTTGAATGAAAGGGCGGGGCATAGAATTATTATAGGGGAAGATTCGGGTGGGTCGCCTTGACTATTGTCCTTGCCCTAGCAAACGCTCCTCCTACTGAATAAAACATCCCAACAGCCAATCTAGTGGACCCCAAACTGGTTACTCTCGTTAAAAGTTTTGATTTTGAAACTTTTTTTATATTTGACTGAATAATTCAATTTAAACAGTTATATAATTTAATTTAAAAATTAACTGTTTTGATTTTAATTTTTTCATTTTAAAGATTAGAATTTAAAATTTTAATTAAAAGAATTTAATAAAAATTATAAAATTATCTATTTTTTGGTTACTGTTAGTACTAATCTACGAAAGGTCAGGGAATCCACCCCATGTTTTTGTTTCTATTAGTACGAATATATAGTTTTATCAATATCCACCATACACACCTAACAACCTCAAGTTTTAAAAATAAAATGGGAAGAAAGGGCCTTTAAAACAAAAAGAGATGCCCATTCCTTGCAGTGCAGCTTAATTCCATGATTTCCTTTTCTTTTATTTTTTATTTTAATATATATATATATATATATGTTTATAATAGTTGGGTGTATTGAGCAATAAAAGTTTTGACCATTATTCTATACACAATATGGAAATTATAATTAATAAAACTATGATTGTGTAAGATTTTTATCAATTTACTTATTGTATATGGTGTTATTATTTTAAAAAATTATATTATTTATACAAAATTTAAAAGTCAATTTGGTCGACCGAGAGTCACCAAAATCATGGTACCATTACCTTTTATATTGTCTTGGGATGTAAAATTTTGAAATTTTCAATATCAACTTTCTAAAGTAGAAGCTGAAATTATTTGTATAAGCTTTTTAACATTAAAATCCACGTGGCACATTATGAATGGAAGATGTGATGGCAACCAAACGGGAAGAACGATTTGACTACACAAGATAATCTTTGATTTGTGTAGTACTACTTACCCGCGGCGGTGACCAGATTGTGAGCACGATCAGATTTTCAGATACAATATCATCGTTTTGAGAGAGAGAGAGAGAGATTTGGGGTCGTAAGTTCAGGTGCCAAAGACTGGAGTATCTCTCTCTCGGTTCTGAAATGTTGCTTTGACAACACGTTCTTCAACAACTGGTTGCTTGTTGAGCAAATCGAAGGTAACCCATTTCATCAAAACCCGTAATTGCTATTTTATTTTCTCAATTTGATCTTTCTCTTATTCTGGGTCATCGAATTAAATCGTTGGAAAATTAGGGTTTTCAACGCTAACCATTTCCAGGGATTGAAGGGTTTGATTTAGGGATTTTCTATTTACACCATCAGATAACAGATATCATTTGGGTGTTTGAAATTATTAATCTTGTTGGTGAATGAAGCAGCAGTTAGGGTTATCAATGTTAGTTTTGCTCGGGATTAAAGTGTATGATTCGGGGGCTGGGGGGGTTCCTTTTTTACAATCGGATAGAATAAATCGTCATTTGGGTATTTGAAATTGTTGATCTTGTTGATGAATCCACTATCTATTAGGGTTTGCACTGGGTGGAGAGAAAGCTTGGTGGAGTTGTTGTTCTGTGGGATCAGAACCACTATTGAGGTTTTGATGTGATGGATAGTGTTGGTGAATCTTCTCAATCTGGATCTGGAGAACTGAGATTCCAAATGACGAAAAGCAGGTCTTTTCGAGAAGATGATAATTGCGTTAAGCAAGTGAGTCATGTTGGAGGAGGGGGAGGTGGATCAAGAAATACTAGCCCTTCTGGCCGGATAGGGTCTCGAAACACAAGCCCTTCGCGGCAGAAGGTGGTTAAGACTAAGCCTCGAGGTTTAGATGAGGAGACAGTTGCTACATTTGGCAAAGCCATTCATTCAGATGTTCAAATGGAAGATAACATTTGGGCAATGTTGCCGGAGGATTTGTTGAATGAGATTTTGGCTAGGGTTCCACCTTTTATGATATTTCGGCTTCGATCAGTTTGCAAACGGTGGAACTCTATTCTTCAAGATAGTAGTTTTCTTAAGTTCCATTCTCAAGTGCCGTCTCATGGGCCGTGTCTTTTAACATTTTGGAAGAACTCACAGGCACCACAGTGTTCTGTTTTTAGCTTGCCATTAAAAACATGGTATAGGATGCCATTCGTGTTTCTGCCATCATGGGCATTCTGGTTGGTTGGTTCCTCTGGCGGACTTGTTTGTTTCTCTGGACTTGATGGGATGACTTTCAAAACTTTGGTTTGTAATCCTCTAACACAATCTTGGCGAACATTGCCGAGAATGCATTATAATCAGCAGAGGCAGTTGATCATGATAGTTGATCGGATGGACCGATCTTTCAAAGTGATTGCGACTAGTGATATATATGGTGACAGGACCTTACCCACTGAAGTGTATGACTCAAAGCTTGACAAATGGTCTCTTCACCAGATTATGCCTGCTGTTAATCTTTGCTCATCAAAGATGGCTTATTGTGACTCAAGGTTGTATCTGGAAACCCTCTCACCACTTGGGTTGATGATGTATCGGTTGGACACCGGTTACTGGGAACACATTCCGGCTAAATTCCCACGGTCTTTATTGGACGGGTACTTAGTTGCTGGTACTCAAAAACGTCTATTTCTTGTTGGAAGGATAGGCCTTTACAGTACATTGCAAAGTATGAGAATATGGGAGCTGGATCATGCAAAGGTTGTGTGGGTGGAGATAAGTAGGATGCCACCCAAATACTTTCGAGCATTGTTGAGATTATCCGCCGAGCGGTTTGAGTGCTTTGGACAAGATAATTTGATCTGCTTTACATCTTGGAATCAAGGGAAGGGCCTTCTCTATGATGTTGATAAAAAGGCATGGTCCTGGATTGCTGGCTGTGCTCTTCAGTCATACAACAGCCAAGTTTGTTTCTATGAGCCAAGGTTTGACGCTTCTGTCTATTGAGTTGGGGTATTTTTCAGTGTGGATTTACATTCTATTTATTCTTCAAACTGACTGGAGGAGCCACCCTCGCCATTCAACACGTCCTTTCTTCACATCTTTCCTTCAGCGCATCAACAGGTATGGTTTTTGTGTTGGAGGTGATTGCAGCATCTGTTTTGGCTGAAGATTGAAGCAATCAGCTTCTCACTACTGCTTTGGGAAACTGGAAAGTTTTGTTACTGCTTATCGGTATTATCCTCGGTATTGTGGCTAATCAAAATTAGGCTTCATTTACTCTGATGAGAGAGGATTTTGTTGAGCGGGATGTTCGAGGGATGCAGTTGTCCATGTCTCTGAAAATATTGTGAGGCGACACTGTGTACCCTCAGCTCATGTACAATTTGAAAATATTTGCCAACCTGAATTGCTTAATTTCTGATTTCTGGATTTGAAATTTACTTATCTATTTATAGATTTCATTTACTGTGTTGAGTTTTATTTGTTAAATAGATTGTTTTACAGTGATTTTCTATGAACTAATCTAATTTTTGTTTTTGAAAATGTTTATGCTATAATGAAGATGGACATTTCTCCCAAATATTTGGACACCTTGACAGAATGCACCCTGAATGAGCTGCAGGATTGGGCTGAATGGTTTCCTTTGGGAACTTGAAATGTATTTCATTAGGCTAGCTGTAGTCAATTTGCTATACCCTGATACAAAACAGTATTGCAATTGTGCTGAAAGTTTCTTACTGCAGAAAAATAATTCTTCCTTTATCTTGCACGACACCTTATCTTTCATGTTGAGGTTACATTTTCTGTTTCCCAACAGAGAAAGGCTCGATATGCCTCTGTGTAAGCATGTCTGTAATAGGATAGCAATCTGAGGACCATTCAAACAAGTCAGACAAGACCCAGAGTTCATCTCTGGCTTCATTGAAATATCTGGTCGTTGTGGATCATCATTCATGATGACTCAAAGCTACCTTTGAGAGCCCTCATCTTACACTATTTCCTTCCCACGCTATTATCCTTTTGTGAAATGGATATCTTGACTTTCCTTTGTCCTTCTTGTTGGTTTTGGGGCTTTAGTTAGGTGTTTGATGATAATCTTTTCTGTAACAATCTGTGAACCCTATTTTTTCATTTCTTTCCATGGTCTTCCAGGATGAGAGATGGGGCGGGGTGAGATCCGATTCCACCTCTAGATGACAGTGGGCTGACTTTATTTCTTTTGCTCTATTGGCGTTTAGGTAGGGAGAGTGTAATTACTTCATCCATGTTGAAAAAAGGGTTTATGATGGGAGAGAACCACCCGTCCCTGTGCTATGGCAATCCCTGCTTCTTGAGTATCCATCAAGAAGTCATATGTTGTTATATTTTAATTTCTTATGTTTTGCATCTTTGAGTGGTTCTTTTGTATCCTTTCCATTGTGGGCCTCTATTCGGGTGATATGAAAATTTGCACACATTAGGTGGTGGAATATTTTTTCTCTAATTATGTTGATTGAATGGCTTAAATGTGAAAGTTCTTTTCATGTATCATGTATTTGGAGACAACATCTCGAGTATAGTTGTGCTAATAGCTGACAGGAACTAGAGTATGTTTTCCTTATAATTTTTTCCCTCTTGCTTGAATATAAGGTTTTTTTGGATAGCATCCCAACAGAGTTCTCATGTAGTCTGGAAATCTAGGATTTGCAGTCTGTAAGCTATTGTTCTTAGTGTTTGTATGGCTATCAGTATTTGTGTTTTTTAGTTTTAATCGTTGCATTTTTTGGTAAGCCACATCAATCTGATGTCCTTGGTGTACCTGGAGGTTTGTACGATTTCCATCTCTCTCTCTCGTTTTTTATTTATGGTCCTATTGTCGCTTCATGGTTCTTCTGTCACCTAAATTTTGCGGTTGTGTTTTTGTAATTCTCTGTGCCTTCGTCTATGTGTTGTTCTTTTTTTTTTTTTATTTGGGTTCAACCTTCCTAGAGAATAATTTTCGATATCATTCCAGATGATCCTTTTTGCTCAGCTGGTCTTCTTGGTTTTTGCAGTGTATAATATGCCTTGGTTTTGCCAATGAAGCTCATATGTGATCAGTGTCGAGTATTTGAGGGATTTGGTTGAAATGCAAAAGTAGGCAAAAGTAGTGTCTGCCATTCACTAGCTATTGTGTCTTAATAAGTACCTGAAGTGGTTAAGTCCTCTTCAACTTTTCTGAGTCTATAGCCAAGCCATTAGACCAGCTAATAGACTTTTCCAAGCAGTTATTTAAGACGAGGTGGTTGCAGTGGTTATGTAAGTTGCTTCATTCTCTCACCGCTTGCCTTTGTAGTTACTGGAAGTGGTACCTTTGATTTCATAATATAATAGACGCAATCAGATTTAGGATCAGAACTTTTTGGAAAACAATAGGCATAACTGCAAATTGTTCGATCAACTCTACCAAGCTGAAACTACATGGGAAAAAATGGAATCATCAGACAAGTTGGAGACTAATTCTGCTGTACTTTTTCACTCCTATAATTGTGCAAGCTGATAGATGCTAATTGGATAACATTCAGTTGCAGACGGGCTGTAACAGCTCTTGGCTATGATTGCATTGGCGGCTTCCGTCGGATGAAAAGAATCCCAGAAGATAAACTGATTTCTGTTTGCACAGGGTTGCTGCAAAGGAAGGCAGGTGAGTTGTCCTCCATTCTTCCCATTACCACAACATGCTCTGTCAGATATGCTAAATCCTAAAGAGAAAAGGAGGAAAAAGAAAAAAGATTTGTGAAGTTGTCAGTAGGAGAATCTTACATGCCAAACGAATTAGAAGTTTATCACCATGAAAGAAGTCACTGTGTCATGGGAGACTTGAAATATATTTACTGCCATAGCATGCATGATATTGTTTCCCCTTTTGTTTTGTTTATAGTCACCGTTCATTTTGCTGGTCTTTTATTTTTGTTATTAAATTTTTGGTGTCCTCCTGAGGGGACCAACATCAACCTAACAGTCTAGATTAAAAGAATTTTTCAATGCTAAGAAATGTATGGTGAATATTGATATTGATACAAGTGTTTTTATTTTTATTACCATTTCCAAGTCCTATTAGGATTAGGAGGAGACTTGAATTTATCCTTCAACCATTCCAAATATTGCAGAGAATTCAAATTGCCACCTACTATTAGGGAATTGTCGAGTACTAACCATATGTTGATGGGTTGTTGACCATGTCATAGAAGAGATCATAAATATTCTGATAGATGAAGAAAGAACCCGGGAGGCTGGCATTAAGAGTGTTTGTGAGCCCTATCAGGCGGGTGTTGAATGAGTTTGCTAATGCATTGACCCGGTCAACGCAGCCGTTGCCACTGTTTACCATGGAGAGTTGACTTGGTATGCATCCAAGTGCACCAATACCGACGAGCACCATTTTTCGAGCACCCAACCTATAAAGTCTCTGGAAGTACAGGGATTAGAAATTGTTAATCTCAGGTGGCTGAAACATTAACCATGTTTAGTATGCAAACTGGCTTCCTCTGTGTTTTTAACTTTGTCAACTCTTATATGAGAATGCTCTATGGTTTTTCATTGCGAATATGACAGAATTTGTGACTTCTTACCTTGGCACTGCTCAGAAGTGTTTAACTTTTTTACCTATTCCAAGCAGGACAACATGAGAGAGAGAGAGGGAGTTGGCTGAATTGAATTAGAAAGGCTTGACAATAACTTGCAAAGCATCCCTTTCAAAGCCTTTAAGAGGATTCACTTTTAATGACCTTTCAGGTATCGGTATCCAGGTTTCTCTTCTCCATCTATTTATTTCTTTATACCTAACAGTTTCTTTTATAAATCTTGTGACAATTATTAGCTTTCTGATAGATTCTGTCCCGGAGTCCAACTCTTAAAAGAATAGCAGATATGTGGGATGGGGCTCAAGCAAAGAGCAAAAATTGGATACATCATTCCATGTCATAATTCCTGAACCCCTAGAATACCTAATGATTGATTTTTTTTTTAATAAATAAAAATTAAGGTATGAACTTTGAATATGCTTTATCCTCCTATGTTTTTGTCGACTAAGATATGCCTTGAGAGCATCCTTTTCTATATAAGTAGGGCTATGAGTTGAGTTTACCACTAGTTGTCCTGAGAGCGTATTTATAAGGAGATCTGCAAAGGCTTCTCCGTTGTAGACATAGCTGGAGAGGTATGAATTGGGCTGGAGATAGTTATTGATGTAGTCATTGCTGCCGATGTTGATCAGGAAGACTGACTTTGCAAGGTACTGGGCTAGCTTTGAAGAGTCTTCAAAGAATGATGGTAACTGTAGGGTGACAGTTTGTTGGAATTGAGAGATCTGGCCATTAAATGATATTCTCTGGCCCTGTAAAATGACAAAATATTGTTTTCCAACCAAAATTCGTAAGGTTGAAGAAAAGACATTATAAAATCATGCTCTGGATTATTGGTATCATGTTCAGTCAAGGCTTACCCGTCAGAAACATTATGTTTAGTTCAGTATTAAAATATAGTAGAGCCTTTTGGAGACATTTAGTCTGTAGTAGGAAAGTTTGGAGATGGTGGCAAAACAAATGTTATAATCTCGGTTTAGAACTTACATAAGTCCTCCCGGTCTCATCGAGGATCCCAGCTGCTGCAGAGGCATAGTTGAGTCCTCTTAAGATGTTACTCCCCTTTGAAGTTGGATCCAGATATGGTGGTATCAAGGGTAATCCAAGATAGTGAGCTACATTTATTTAAGGATGATGTCAAAGTAAGATGAAAGAAGATAACAGAAAATATAACTTGGTTGCTACTTGAAGTCTGTGTCAAGTAGCTTTAAGTTGATGTGGTCCATGTAGTTCCAACATAAGTAGTTGCTAACCTCCAAAGTCGACAACAGTCAGGCCGTTGCAGAAGCGACCCGTGGGACGACCAAAATCGATCCCATAAGGGTAGTAGTTTGCCCGCGCAATTGTGGCTAGTAAATTGTTGTTTCCATTGTCAATTAAGGAATCACCAAAGATGAACATGGCGGGTGTTAGAGGTTCACTCTCTTGCGCACTAGCAACCACGACTATGAGCACAATGAATAGGAATTGGGTGATGGTTCTCTGTCTCTGTTTGGCCATTTTTTTTTGGTCGCTCCTTTGCTCTCGTGTTTGATGCGAGTCTATTAGGCTTGGGCTTTTTTGCATTTCTTCAACCTCTGTGCCTGTGTGCTTATGGCTACGTAGAGCTCTTTTGACCAGTCTGAAATGAAATATGAGTTACTATTTGTAGTACTGGAGTACAACAACTCCATCACTACCTCTGTTTTGGGTAGATAGACACACACTCTCTCTCTCTCTCTCTATCTAAATTATTGTGGCAACTGTAAATGGAGTTATGACATAGAAAGTTTCACTCTATCCTATAAATGCTAGATGGTTGAAATTTATTGATGTTGCCCTGTGCTTGGCAGACATTACTGAGGCTGTTCCCAGAGTAGTGGTTGTTTTGAAGATGGGCTGGGATGGGCCCTCTTAGATTAGGCCTTGGCTGACGCGTGTTGGCCCTGGCTTTGGTGGGATGCATTTAGGTTTGCTCAGATTACATTTAATTTCATACGAACGCATACATGGTTAAGGGTAGCCTTCATCAGCCTACCAACTTTTCAGGTCTCACTGATATAATCCATACCCCTCCATTATCTTTTTTTAGTCTCTGTTGTTGCAAAATTCTCTCTTTCTTCTTAAGATTACAAGGTTCGGTAAATGAGTTTGTCACTTCTAGGTTCCCCTTTTACTCGTAGGTTTGGACATTATATGTATGTTTATGTATACCCATAAATAAGTAAATATGATTATGAATCCCTTTAGGCGGCGTTTGGATGCAACCCTAATGTGTGGTAGAATTTGGCTTCAATTCCAAAATTTTTCATCTATTTATGAAGAAACATATACATATATATGCATATACATACACACACACATATATAATACACACACACACACACACAGTTTTAATACATTTTTTTTTAATATCCTTTTTGAAAAATGCTATAACTCGAATAAGACAAAATCCCTATGTGAAAAATAAAAGGACACTGTCACTTCTGTGGAGGTACCCTGTATAGGAGCACTACCCAAACACACCCTTAGGCCTTTTTTGGGGTACATTTTTGGATAAAATTTGAGTTTTTAAAGCCAAAATTTGTAAATGACCCGCATGACAAGGCACTGAATGGCAACCTTATCTGCTCGTTACTGTCGTTATATGTTCAATGCTGAAGATGAAGTTGACAAGCTCATTTCCCACATAATTCCCAAAATTACCAAAATGTTAAATCTCTCCTTCAGTAATTCCTTGTTTTGAAACGAAACAGTAGGTATGGAGAACCATATAAAAAATTTAGAGCTGTGCTATATTTCTAGGTTAAAAATAGGAAAAGTATTTTGATAATGAATTGAATTTTTCTGATATTGAATAGAATTTCATGTTAAGTTAATTGGTAGTTGATCATATCTCTAAAGCCTTCAAGGAGAGAATCTTTTCCTCGTGTCCCGTTGCTATAGATTCAAACTAGGTTTGCAATGATTAAAATATATTATCATCTGCACAGATATTTTTTTTGCTTCAAAATCCAAAAAATGTATTACCATGTCGTTGCATGCATGTGGGGTGTGTCCTACAATGGGAGTTCAAATTTTATTTCTTGTAATTTGAACAAGAATTTGGTGATAAATAACATGTAATGAAACAGCTCATCACTAGCTAGCTAGTTGAACATACAGAATCTCCAAAACCACAATACCCTTCTTGCTAGTACAGAACACCAACCACCTTTTGTCGAAATATTTATATTCGTTTCTCTCTATATTAATAGATAAACAATTCATGAATTCAGTGGAAAATATTATCAATAGTCATGTTGGTAAATGGAGCCAACTAGGGTTTGATTGTGTCGGGTCCTTTCCATGGTAGTGCTGAAAAGCCTTCCTGATCCCATTGAGAATAAATTGTGTAAGGCAAACACCAATGCCTCCTCCCCAGTCTTTTCCTTAAAAATTTAGATGCAAGGAGCTTTTTCTGTGATAAGCATCAAACAAGTATATTGAGAAAATATGTTTGTTGTGGGTGTACAATGTTATATCTTACAACATACATATAGTTTTAACTTCTCTCATGTATTGTACATTAGTCTACCATTGAACATAGGCATGAAACACCGATCTCAAGAGCCAACCCAATTGCCTCAAGTTGGAGGTCACGCCCTCGTGTTCTCCAATTTACTCTTACGATATGGTTATAATAGTAAAGGTTAGTAATTCCACGCAATAACCTTGCCAGTGTTCCTTCGGCTCTTAATTTGATACTATCTCATGCCTTGTTTGGGAAACATGCCGGCTTCTTGTAAATGCCAAACTCTATTCTTTCACATTCATTCAAAGAATATTTAGCCCTCTTCTTGATTGTTATTGGTGTTGAAATTCATAAGCATCTACATTTAGTGTGTCAAGACCAGTAAGATGCTTCTCTCTCTTTCTCTCTCTTTTACTCGCGCTGCACAAACACGAACACGTGCATGCGCGCACAGATGCGCACACACCAAAAAATTGCGATAAACTGAACAATTATACAAATATTTGCCTGTGTAGCACACTGCGATTATTACTATTATGATCATGCAGCCCAAACAGAGTTTAAGATCTGAATTTTTGCCTCTTGTTATTCACCTTTGTCAAATAGTAACCCATAGTTTTCAGTTATGGCTTTTGTATGTCATTCAAATGAAATGTTTGTGTCTTTGTTCACGTCATGAAATTTCTTTCTACAAAAGTGGTCTCAAAGAATATTTTCCATATAGTAAGTAGAATTCAACTTAGAGGATTCTGTATATGAGGATGTGGAGGATGATGAAATTCTTAATTAATTCACTTTACTACATTCTTTAATCTGTGACTTAATCAGCTGACTGGGAAGGAATCTCTGACTAAGACCTCCGTGATGATTGACCATATATGTGTTGCCAAATTTAATATATTGTCTAAACTAAAATTTTCTTGCATTTGTATACATGTAAGACTGAAGTTACAGTTCAACCATTGACTATAGTTCAAATGGAGCTAAGCTCAAAGTTTTATCTTTAGGGTCAGATCATATGTCAGCTCCACAACTTCTAGAATTTTGAATCGCTATCTAAAGAGATTTATTTTGTTTCACGTCACACTTTATAGGGTTTAAGCGGCATGGAGTTAATAGTATTGCATGAGCTTAGATAGATGTGTCGTAAAATTAAAAAAGATAAAATTAGAAATGAAGAGATTCGTAATAGGTTGGAAGTTAACTCAATTATAGATACGATGCCAGAGTGTCGTCTAAGGTAGTTTGAACACGTGCAAAAATGATCCAAAAATATACCGATTAGGAGAATCAAAACTTTAAATATAGGAGATTTAGTAAAATGTAGAAATAGACCGTTAAAAATTTGGATACAAATTATTCGTAAAGATATGATAATTAAGGATTTAGATGAGATGATGGTATTGGATAGAATTGAGTGACGTAGAAGAACCCACACAAACTAAATCAATCTATTTCTTCTTCTATTTTTTTTTTAATTTTTCATATTTATCTCTTAAACGATCGATCCCAATTATTGGGATTAAAACTTATATTATTGTTGTTTATGGCTATGTGCATGCTTTAATATACATATATGCAAACATGTTAGCATCCTTATGGATACATATTTACATAACGGTGTATAAGGGCAAAAAAGCTTCATTGCATGCTTTCAAATGTCGGTGATTGGCTCACATAAATTGCCTCATTAACCAACACAAATTAGGAGTTTAATCTTGAACCACGTAGTTAAAACCAAAATTTAAAACTAAGACAAGTACTTCTTTGTATCATTATTTTTTATTTTTGAGTTCCCAAAGTTCTGACTTGTGCATATACCCAGGAAAGCCCTAATATATTATACTGTGGTTAGGTGTTGGAACCTAGTTTGACTCAGGTCTCAAGTCTCTATAAAACCCCATTAAGGTTTTTGGTTTGATTGTTCTCCGCTCCTCCATTGACAAAAATTTATCAAAATCCAAAACAAAAACCCAGAAATGGTGTCCATAAGGTTCACAAGTTTAGCACTTGGAATCCTTCTTATCTTCATTGTCTTAGTTGTTTCCTCTGCTTATGCCTATGAAGGTACTGGGAAACTCTTTTGCTCCTTAAATGTGGTTTTACATTTTTTTTTTCTTTTATGTTTTATCTATGGTTGGATATCTGCAGATTCTGTTGTTGCTGCTAGAGGAAAAGGGCTTGGAAGGAAAATGATAATGGGAAAGAAGATGATTAAAGTGCATTATGAAGAGGAAGAAAGTTCAAATCTTTCAGGTGCAAACTCTAACAGTATGTTTGGGAGTTTTGGAGAGAAAAAAAAAAGATTAGTTAGGAGAGAAAAGAAAAGGAAAGAAAATTATAATTTTCTCATATCTTGTTTGGGAGTTTTATGAAAGAAAAGGAAAAAAAAATGATATTCATTGGAAATAAAAAGTTTTATATACAATTTTAAAAGGATAAATTTGGTATATTTGTGAGACAACTATTTTCTCTCTTATTTTCTCTTATTTTCTCTCCACTTTTGAAAAGAAAATTTTTTATATTAAAAATCACTCTATTTATTTTCTTTTCTTTCCCGTAAAGCTCCCAAACAAAAGAAAATAACAAATTTTCTCTCAAAATCTTTTTTTTTTCTCTCCAAATCTTTCCATTCAAACGTACTGAACCAGAATGTGATTTCCAATTAAAGGGGGATTAAGATAATTTGAAATTTTTATAAATTTTAAATAGTATCATTTTCATTAGATCATATAGTGTGTTAGTTGGCTATCACGTGCATTTCTTTCTTTCCTTTTTTTTTTCTTTTTGATTTTGATCTTATTTCTTTTGGGTTCTTACCTCTTCATATATGTGGTTCACATTCAGATGAGATACATATGTTGTTAATTGTTAAGGTTTGTTTTATTTTTTGGGACATTGCTTGCAGGAAAGGATGATAATGCTTTAAGTACATCTCTTATGAGATCCATAGAGCATGTAAAAGATGAGGTCCCTCTCTCTCTCTCTCTCTCAAGCTTATCTCCCTTGTTTGATGCTGAAATATCTGTGCATGTTTGATTAAAGTTGTCTTATTCACATTCACCTTCTGCAACAAATCCTTTAGTTGCATTGCAAGCATGAAACTTTAAAAGACACGACATCATTTTGAATGTCAAGAATTGGAAGGATTACCTGATGGATTCCTTTCATGGATTCCTAACATTAAAAGACACAACTTGTAACAAGTATTCTCTAGTTTCCTTCCTAAACCTAATCATGGATTCCTTTCACTCCAGATAAATGTCAAGAATTTGGAAAATGACAAGATTCCAGCAAGAAAAAACTTGGTTAAGGGCAAGACAGAATTGGAGTCGCGTTCTTCTAGTCCATCCAAGCAAGCCTCTAATTCTATTCCGGAAGATGGAGAATCAGAAGGATTACCTGATGGAATTGCACACTTGATGCATAAGGATTACCTGGGATTTAACAAACCACGTTGCAAGCCACCCATCAACAATCAAGTTCCTTTGCATTGATTTCCAGATAACTGCAGGATTCCTCTTCTTAGAAAGGTTTAGGTTTGGCTCACAGTTTTGGTCACAATAGCGAGTGAAGTCTTTTCTAACCTTAAGCTATACTAATAGCATTTGCATTTCTATTTTAGGTTTTTCTTGGTCATAGAAAGAAGCATAGAAAATGGTTTCTTGTTTCTTCAAAAGTATAGCACACAATCCTTGTGTACATGTGAGTGTGCCTCCTCACAAAAGCCTGAAATCAAGGGCAATTTTGTCATGTGATATAGAAAAAGAAAATGTTCCTTCTTAGTTAAAATTTAAATATTGCTTCTTTTTGCACATTTATGGTACCCAAATCGAAACCAAGGCCCCCCCCCCCAAAAAAAAAGGCATCATTCATTAAAAGGCACATGTTTCCTTATTTTAAGATCCAATAGGACTAGGTCTAAAACAAGGGTGTTTGGTTCAAAAAAATATTGTGCCATCACGATGCAAATTTTTTACATTGGTCAAACATCTGAAATTGCAAAACATATTGTTTGGTTGTGCTTTTTGTACAATGTATATATAAGAAGATATCATATCCTGTGTCCAAAAGGGTTTTGGGACCAGATTCATGAAAATTATTATGGCATTGTTTTTCTATCATAAACATCTTTTGTGATTTAGTTTAGCACAATGTATTTATATGCCACACACAAATAAGCTACACAGTTCAGATCACTTTCAAACATTGAATTTAGGCTCATTAAAGTAACAAATTCCATTAAACAAAATGTTTAACATCCCCCGATCAACACCCCTCCTCACGGTCCATCAGAGCTCAACACATCCATGGCTTGTTCCAAATTAAAGTTATTATTCGAATTGAGTTGTGTTGAGCCGTTCGATCATCGACTCGACTTTAACCAAATTCGAGTTGAGTTTTAAATAGTAGAATTTTAAACTTGAAAATTCATTGAATAACTCGATAATATATATTAATATATATTATATATACTTATAAATTATTATAATATAAAAAATTAAATTAAATAGAATATATATTATATATATACAAATTGTTCGTCGAATTCGAGTTTGAGTTAGAGCGGTTTTATTATACAAATGAGTCAAGTTTGAGATTTTATACTTATTACTCATCGAGTTCGATTTCGAGTTGAGTGAGACTCAAACTCGACTCAACTCGAATACACTCCTACTCTTAATGATGGTTAGGATATATCTCCAAGAATAGTTTAGTGGTCACAATCATTTTCGCTAATCCCGTAATCCGAAATTTAAATACCTATGTAACAAAAAAAAATGATGGTTGGGATACACCCTTTTAGGCCTATTTCAAATTTTGCTATCTTTCTTGCTCCCAATCTATATAATCTCTGTTTTAAATGTGGGCAAACGAAATAAAGGACTAAATTATACAAGTTAAATTTGTTTGGTCAACTCCGGATATAACACAGGTCTCTTGCCCTACCTATGGGTGAGGGTTTGTTTATGACAATTAAAAAGTAATGTAGGCGAGGTGTGTGTGTGTCTATATATATGTATGTATATTTTAGTATAAAAAAATACAATCAAGCGGTATTGAATTGGGAAAGAGAGTATGGAAATGGAGAGATTCTCTCAGTTAAGCTGTTCCTGAGAGATGTTGACAGTATATTTTTGTTTATATGAGGGTGAAAGAACCTGAGGTATCAAAATTTTAGTATAATTTCAAACCCTCACCCTTAGGTGGCAAACATTACCTCTCCCAATCTATATCTGAACGGTATCCTAATTAAAAAAGAAAGAAGAAAATAAAAAAGAAGAAAATGTTTGCAAGTAAACAGAGTCAGACAGATATCAAATCTCTGGACTAGAGATGTTCAAACTAAATTGAGTGAGAAGAAGGTAGAATTCTTAAAGTGGTTGCTGGTCACAAGATTTACAGCTTCAGTAGGATGAAGAGAATCCCAAAAGAAGTGATTTTGATAATCAGGGCATGGCGGCAGAAACGGTATGCATGTTGCAGTCATGTTGGCCCAAGTAATGCAGCATGGTTTGCTCGAGTCCGTAAGACCTTTATAAAAGAACTCAATTAACATCATTTCTCAAATAAGATTAAAAGTCTGTTTGCCTTTTTTTTGGGTATTTTGACATTAAATAATTTGTACAAAAGATTGAGTACACAATCCAATTCTTCATCAACGAGTATCTCATAAATATGGAAAAAAATGGTATATCATCATGGCTGTTGTAATAATCCTAATTACTTATGAATAGGATGAAAGTTTTTATCACATACCGTATTTAGTAGGGTTCTTGATGGCATCATAAGCAAGAGAATAGGAAGGGCTAAGAGCAAATGAAGAGCCTGGAAGAGTTGATGTCAAATTGCTTAGCATAATCTTAAGCTTGTGATTGAAATATGTGATCACCTGGTTTACATCCTCAACACATTCGTCGCCTGTTCCAAATCTCTTAATGACGGTTGGGAGGCACCCCAGCGGGCCTATTTCAAAGATTGCTATCTTTCTTGCTCCCAAACTATATAATCTCTGTTATGAACATAGGCAAACAACATAAAGGACTAAACTATATGAGGTAACACCGCTGATGGTGTGGTCATTATCTACTGACTTGGCAGGTGAGTTTGCTGACTTGTCAATGACGTGTTGTTGACGTGACATATGACATTTGAGCAAACAACTTCCCTCTAATTTGCATGTCACTTGTTTCAGACGGAGAGAGTGACAACAACAGATAGAGTAAAAGAGAGTGTGTTTTAGATAGAGAGATGTGAAAGAAACAAAGTGTTGGAAGAGGGAGAGAGAGTGAGAGATAGTGTGTCTCACAAAGAGGGAGAGAGTGGGAGAGAGTTTGGCATGTATTCATTAGCTTGACTTACCAAAACTTCACAGGGATGCTCAAAAACTTTGCAGAAGTGAAAGTTAGGTAGATTGGAGGGTCCGAATTTTGAGTTTTCTGGTGGCATTGATGAATAAAAAGGCAACTTTAAGGTGAACATTGGAATTTAGGCATCAAATTGACATCCTAACGAGTCAAAAACAATGTAGAAGTGGAGAGAGAGATTTTGAGGGTCAATTTCAATTCAGATATTAGAGTCTTCATCTTCCATGCAATAGTAACAAGGTTCGAGTTGCAGATCTGATGATTTCAAAGATTAGGTATAGAAATTTATTCAAAATTCGGAAGAGTGTTTAAATACCGAACTCGAGTTGAAGTTCAGACTTGATAGAGGTGAAGAAATAGAAACCTTTTTGCATGTTCATAAATGGCGGATGCGAGAGGTGAGGTGAGGTGATGATGAAGGTTCCACAGTTTATAATTTCTTATAGGGAAAGACCCTTAGATGTCTGAAATAACTTAGAATGAAAAGAATTTGGTACTTAAATAGCTATAACCCGAAACTTCAAAGTTTCATCAATGGCGGAGCATGTTGTACAAATGGAAACACGCAATGCAAATGTATAATATTTCTTCTAACATGATCTTTTGATGTTAATTAAGAGAAAGCAAGGGTTAGATGCTGACCAAACCTCACCATAGAGAAGCAAATGATACTTTTTTCTTTCTTTCTTTTTTTTTTTTTTATATATTTTTAAAAGTGATACTTGACGGGGAACCAAGAAAATATTTACTTTAAATACATAAAAAGAGAATGGGGTAATATTTGTTTTTATGATTTATTTAACTAGTTAAATGAGAGTGAAAGTACCTGAAAATTATTGTAAAACTGATGTAGCAGGACGTCGGAAAATTGTTGATGATCCCGGGGTGGGCCTTCTGATTTAGTATAATTGGCTTTTACGTAGTAAAGGTAGTCATTGTTGCCCATATACATTACTAATAAGGAGTTTCCCAAGTAATCTGAAAGTTCTTCTCGAGTATTAAATTTTTTCTTTAATTCTGCTTCGATGGTCCTATTGAATAAATCGACCTGCTCATCCAAATGCAAGCATTGTCCCTACAAATCACACATTTATAATTTCAATCTTCTAAAATTTGCGACTCAAGAAATATTTAGGAGAGGAAAATTGTATTCATTATTACTAGAATAAACACAAATTACCAAGAGCACAAAAATTAAATCTTGTTTCATGATTAGGATATAAATCTTTGCATTAGTGTTAATATGATCTTTTCAATGAGAAAATGCATGAAATTTAGTATTTTTGGGATATATTTGATTCATATGCTATTTATCATTTGAAATTCAATTGTCTGTAGTCTTATTTTTAATATTTACTACAAAAGAAAATCATGAAGAAAATATAATGAGCAATGACGTGATTTCCATTTCTATCATAGTTTTTGGGTTGGGGAGTGTCTGATGTTGGGTAAAAGATTAGAGAGAGAAAAAAGAAAAAAGAAAAAACATAGAGGGGGGAAGGATGGAGGAGTAATGTTTTGCCCTTCTCTCGTGTTTGATTTGCACATTAACACTTTGAAAAACTCTTTTTCCTTTTTCTTTTTTTTTTTTGGTTCTCACTAATTGATTTATCCTATTAATCCGGCCAAACATTGTAGGTTTTATTGAGGGGTTGACTCTTCTTTTTCTCTATTTTCAAAACTCGAACTCGAGACTCGAGATCAACAGTTAAGGGAATAGTAATAGAGTGTCTGATCACTTTATCTTTTGGTCACTTTGATAAACTTTGTCTAGGGGTAGAGCCAGAAAATTTTTCTTGAGGGAGCCATAAAACAATAATTAATTAAAATTATAAAATAAAAATGTATTAAAAATTTATATAATTCTAATTAAAAATACAAAAATATTAAACAAAATAAATTATTTTTGAATGTTACACTCTATATTTTTTCATTAATTCAAATTTAATTATAATAGATTCTGAACTAAAAACACTAACAATTTTTTTTAATATAAATAACTAAATTATCTACAAGATATTCATTTTCCATCTTTATTGCTAAGAAAACCCGTTTATTTGTTGCTATTGAAATTGAGAGAGTTAAAATAAGACGAATCAATCTACTTGTTTCATCTCGTAATCTTTTTCTTAAAAAAGGAATCGATTGTTTTTTCTCATTTTTTGTCTGTTTATTTAAATCTCTAAACGAGAAAATAAAGAAAACTAAAAGTCGCAAAAAAAAATGAAAAAAAATTTAGTGAAAGATCACTCCTATATTTTTATTAAATCAGGGTTAAATTTTTATTGAAAAGATAGTTGCTATATGTAGATTTCAAATCCTAACTCTAAAAATGGACACTATTCTCTGACTATTAAGTTTATAAAAAATGGAGAATATTATATTTACCTAATATGATTGATAGAATAATAATATATCTAAATTATATAGACAAAATTTTGACAATCTAATATCGTACATATAGAATATTAAACATATCTAAAATACAATAATACAATTATTAAAAAAATATTAATTAAACTATGAGATAACTAAATATTATACAATAGATAAAAAAAAAAATTGATAAGAACATGGTAAAAATGTAATATACAATAAGCAAAAATTTTGATAAAAATGTTGGTCATTACTATAAAAAAAATTGTAAAAAACTATACAAGAGCATGTTGATATAAATTTTTAAGGGATATCTCAAAAATATTGGTTTACTCTTACCGATTATTATCAGTTGCGTCGTTATAATAGTCAATCTTTTTTTTCCTCGGGAACAATTGATGGATAGATACAAAAAAAAATATCAATTTCAGAAACATAAAATAAAAAAAAGTAATATATTTTTTAAAATTGTGTATCATATATATATATATATTTTAAATTTCACCGTATTCTGGTGAGACCATGCAAAACTCAAATATTAAATATAATATTACTTTAAATTTTTAAAATACAAAAATTTTATTATTTTAGATATATGGAGAAATCACAATCTTTTTTAGGATACAAAACTTAAAGTTAAAATTTTATGTGTTAAAAAAAATTCAAAAGTCTTGGGGGCCCCCGAACACTATACGTGGCTCCACCACCGACTCTATCCCTCTATCATTTATAAGGGGTTTGGTAAGAGGGTATGACAATGAGAAATCATAATGAAATAAAAAAATAATATTTGAATTAATATTATGAGTATGAATATTTTAGAATCATATCAAAAAATTTAGGAATCCACAAAACCAAGTAAAGTAGTGGATTTTATTGAAAATCCATATTTGATTCCCAAAAAACCATTTACTCTCGTATTTATCCAAAATTACCCATCACTCTCCACTCTCACACTTTCATTTTTTATTTTCTTTTTTAATAAAATTATCTATAATCATATACATATAATTAAACAAGTAAAATATATATATATATATATAAATATATATATATATATATAATATTTTCATTATTAAGTTAACCTTTTTAATTTTTGAAAAGAATATAAAATTTACTTGATAAATGTATATAATATTTATTTTTTTCATTATAAAATTTCTCATTATCCATTATTCATATAATATTTTTATAAAATTATTCATTAATTATATATATATATATATAATTAAACAAATGAAAAAATATAAAAGTTATTTGATGAATTCATATAATATTTATTTTTTTCATTATAAAATTATTCATTACTCATATGCAAAAATAAAATTTTTATTATTAAGTTACTTTATTTTTATTTTTGAAAAGAATATAAAATTTGCTTGATGAATTCATATAATATTTATTTTTCATTATAAAATTACTCATTACTTGTTACTCATATAATTTTTATTATAAAATTATCTATTACTCATATATATATATATAAAAACTAAACAAGTGAAAAAATATAAAATTTTCATTAATAAGTTATTTCTTTTTTTATTTTTAAAAAGGATATAAAGTTTACTTGATAAATTCATATAATATTTATTTTTTAAGTAAATTTAATTTCATATAATATTTTAAAACAATTTTTTAATGATACCAATTCTAGTGTACTGAACCAAACAGATGAATTAAAATGATTCTGTCTATTCCGATTCCAGAGAATATGATTCTAATTTCAATTCTGATTTTCAGAATTAAATCAAACGCCCCTTAACCATTGTTTCTCTGTCTTGAAATTGACTTACATAAATTATCTCTCTAAATATAATAGTATTAGTTTTCTTTCTCTAAACAACATCAATTTACTTCACATTTACTCTCTAAAGGTAATGAGTAATTTTAGATAAGTGTGAGAGTAAATGGTTATTTAGGAATCAAATATAGGTTTCCAATAAAGCCCACCACTTTACTTGGGTTTTATGGATTCCTAGATTTTTGGATATGATTCTAAAATATTCATATCCATAGTATTAATCCAAACATCATTTTTTTTGTTTTATTCCGATTCCTCATTCCGATACTCTTTTATCAAATGCCCCATAAAATATTAATTTAATCCGCATTTTGTTGTTTAAGTGCATTTGGTTTAGATTTCTTGATTTAAAAATAAAATTAGTTTTTCCTCTAAAACTAAATATATTAATTTTCTCTCCATAAAAGTTTGAATTATATTAAAATTTTGTTCTCAACACATTAATTTTAAATTTTTTCTCACTAAAACTAAGCAAATTAGTTTTGTTTCTCCAAAAAAATTAATTTAATTCAATATTTTCTCTAAAAATCTAAATTCAGTTATTTTTAAAAAAATATTAATGTTTCCAAATTTTCTCTTATTAAAAAATATTAATAATTTTAAGTTATCTTTTTAAACATACTAGTTTTTATTTTTCTCTTTGGAAAACTGAATTCAATTTTTTTCTTTCTAAAACTAAATATATCAATTTTCTCTCCTTAACAAAATCAATTTAACACGCATTTCTCTTTCTAAGTACATTAATTTTAAATTTCTTTATCTAAAAATACCAAATTTAGTTTTCTCTCTATAAAACTAAGCACATTAATTTTTCCAATCTAAAAAATTATTTTGATTGATATTTTTTTTTTCTAAACACATCAGTTTTAAGTTTTCTCTCTATAAAAATACCAAATTTTATTTTTCTCTATCTAAAATCAAACATATTAATTTTCTCTATCTTAAAAGTTTACATCCAATTTTTTTTTCCTTTGAAATTAATCTAATTCATCTTTTCTGTGTAAACACAATAGTTTTAATTTTTCTCTTCCTAAAAATATAAATTTCACTTTCACTCTATAAAAGCGTATTAATTTAATTTATTATTTTATTTTGAAAATCATAATGCTTTTAGCTTCCTCAAAAATAAATATACTTTTACTCTCTATTTGGGATATTTTAAACTCCTTTGTAATATACCAAAGTTGAATTTTGTATGCCAAATATGAAAAAATATGTAAAAGATTACTTGGATAACTTTTTTTTTTTTTAACTTCATAACAAATGCTACCTTGTAATTAGTTTTGTTTTGTATTGTTTTTTATTTTAAATAAAACCTCCAAATGAGAAAACTAGAGTGGACAAAAAAGAAATTTAAATTGTCAAGACATAATATTATATAATATATTTATATAATATACACACATCAACCAAACTCCCTTAATTTTAGTGGTCGATCACTCTATTTCTTTAGTTAGAAATTTGGAATTCAAGCTCTGAAAATAAAGAAAAATGATATGAAAGAGCTAACCCTTTAATAAGTCTTATAATATTTAAATTAGATTAATCAGATAAAATATAGATACAGACCGATTTAGTATAAAAAATAAATAAATAAGTAATTTACACTAACCAAAAGGCTTCCGGTATTCTTGAAAACGCCACATGATCCAGACGCATAATTCAGGCCCGTTAGTACTCCAATTTCTTTTCGACCCAAATAGGGTGCAGGGTATGGCAGCCCAAGAGATTCCGCTACAAAACCACAGAGAGAGAGAGAGAGGGAGAAAGAATATAAGTTTTTTCTCAATTGAAATTTATTTTTAATATAGATTTTGGGAATATACATATAATTCTATAATAACCTTTATCTTATTTTGACACAACATGATTGGCTTTTTTCTAAAAAATAAAATTTAATTAAATATTTCATAATTTATTAAATATGTGGCAAAAATTAATTAAATTTATATTTAAAAAATAACATTCGAACTCAAAGCAAAAGCTAAGACACAGTGTAAACTATAAAAATACAAATCGCAAAATATACCTATAAAATCGCCAACCGTTTTGCCATTAGTGAATCTCCCGGTACTTCCTTGAGGAAAGTCAATGCCATAAGGAGGATAATTCACTCTAGCAATGGTGGGGAGGTAATTGTTGTTTCCAGCATCAAGTAGTGAATCCCCAAAGAGATATAAAGCCGATGCAGCTGGCAAATCCTTTGACTCAACAATAACATAGGGATAGAAAATCACCAAAGAAATTATTAAAATTGCCTGCAGCTTGCTCATCCCCATAGGGACACTCCCGAAAAGGAGGGGAAAAAAAATTGAGGTTTTAACTTCTTTTGTGGATGAGAAAACTGGCTGTGATGAGAGTATTTATATTTAAGGAGAAGCCATATAATTTTCCTTTTAGATTAGGATTTCGGAGAAATTGACTTTAGTCACAAATAATTAGAAAATGGTAAAAAAACAAAATTTCCACTTATTTATAGAAAATATGATGATTTGGGATCAGTAGTAAATAGTAGGAGAATGATTGATCACACGTGGGTAAATTGAATCATATGACGAGTGGAGGTTAAAACTAAATAAATGTCATTCTCGTCATCATGGTAGTTCTTTCAATTTAGGATCAATCAAGGATACAGAGGTACGAGCCTATAGAACAGATCCTGTTCAAGTAAGGTGAATTTAGGATCAATGGCGGATCTCAACTGGTTATACTAGTTTGCTTGAACTATGCTTTCAACAAATTTGGAAGTTAGGGAAAAAATATGTTAAAACCATATTCTTATAGGTGTAATAATTTATAACCACAAGGGTATGCATTTAATAAATATTATCTGGATATTGATATTTACAAAATTGATAAATGTTAAATTGTTATTCATAATATTTTTCATAGGACGGATATAATTTTCGTCAGATGTTAATTTGATAACGCCTATCTTGTGAAAATTAATACCCACAAGTAGTAAAAAGTTTTATTAACCGGAGTTAACCTACGTATTAAAACATGTAAAACTGTTGTGTTTAATTCAAAATGCTCTAATTTAGAATTGCAGCATTTTTCTTTTTTCTCTTACTCATTTTTTTCTATAATTGTGAGAGAACCATTTGTCACGTCTCTCAGAGACAGAGACAGCTCAAGTAATAGATTCTCTTCACTTTTATCCTCTTTTTATTCTATTCAAATTCGTTTAATTGTATCTACTTGTATTAAAAAATAAATATCATTTGCCACTTGTAACATTGTCTTAAGCTAAAGTTGAGAATTTTCCATTATTGTGAAAGTATAATCAAGATCTCAACCAAGGAATGAAGAGAAAAGAGACTACCCAAAATGATGACAAATGACATTTTATTACTTATTTTATTCGATTGATGACAAAAGACATTATAGGCTGTGCTTCACCATAGTTTCCCTTTCTCTTAATGGTATTTTATTTTTGTGGATGCCCAACTTATTTATTACTACCAAGAAGAAAGGTGCTAGGCTAAACACACGAGTTGAAATACCATCAGGCATCAAGTGATCAATCACTAGCTAGGCTTGCACAAGGTCTTGAATGCTAGAAGGATAGCAATAGGAGGAATCAAAGATGCAAGCTGAGCCAATGGCGGAATAAACAGTCTCTGTTGGATGATATTCATCAAAGAAGTAACGCCCCTGCACATCTCGGCATGGTGGTAGTCCAGCAACACATAAACCAGTTGCGTTCACTGTCTTGCAACAAGGGGTATCCGCATTTGTTATCCCTTCACCCAAAAAAAAAAATAAATAAATAAAATGTTAAATACAAGTTAGCGTTAAATCCATAAATTTATATAAAATATTCAAAAATTAAAAAAATTTCAAAGCTAGTTCTTTTCAACATACTTTTTTGGGGCAATTATTCTTGAAATATGTTGAAAATAATTTTCATAAGGTCCCTGTAAGTTTTTGTAGAAGATACATATGTGAATAACTAACTCCTATTTCAATTCAAACAAACAAATGAGACAAAAACTAACAGACAAACGATCTAATGGAGGATACTAGGTCTTAAATCAAATCTCGTATTCAAAATTTGGGAATGAAAAATATAACATTGAGAGAGCTCCTCCCTAATTTGGATATGATAATGTTCAAACCGGTTTAATCGGAGTATACTCATGAAATCGGTTGATTATACCAAAAAAAAAAATAAATAATGAGGCAAAAAAGGGAAAAATTTCTGCACCAGTGATGTTGGGGGAAGATGCACCGCCGAGAACAAAAGTGGAGCCTGGAAGGGTAGCTGTCAAATTGAATAGAGAAGGAACAAGTAGAGCATTGTAATACGAAACATATAGGTTTATTTCTTCAACACATGGTCTTGTGTGTGGCATTGACCTTGTGAGTGCTGGTATACATCCGATTTGCCCTATTCCAAACACCACTATTTTTCGAAACCCCAATTTGTATACTCTCTGCAAAAACAATATACAACATATAAAAAATCAATTAGCATTGTTAGGTTTTAAAGCCCTTTTAGATTTAAAGGGTCATCTCAGAATTTGTAAAATTGTTATGTGGGTCTATTTAAAATCTTTGTGGATATTAATATTTATTTGTAACTGTTGAATTATCATTCAATGGTCATCATTTCCTGTAAAATAGAATGAAAAAAAAAATAATCGATTATTATTAGATGGATTATAAGTCTCATAAATATCGATATCGATAAAAATGATAAAAAGGTAATTTTACATAAATAGAAATGTAAAAGAAGAGGAAAAGAAATAGAGAGATGTTGACTATGATTTGCAAAGTCCTGCTTTCCTGTACCCCAAAACACTAGCATTTTTCACTAAAGAATGGAGAGAGAGATAGAGAGGGGTTATTAAATTAACCTCCAAATCCATAGAGAATTTGCCTATGAGTAATCTGATATCGATAACTCTGTGGTGTTCTTAATGAGTGTTGGCAAGCCCTTCTCCACCAATTTCTGTAGCATGTCCAATTGATTGTCTATGCTCAAACATTTTCCCTGCATTGAAAAAATTATAATCTCGTGAGAGAGAGAGAGAGACAGAGAGAGTGGTCCTTACCATGTTGCTTCCTGTTTCAGGAAGAATTCCACATGATCCAGACGCATAGTTCACTCCCAGTTTTTGTTATGGTCCCTCTTAGACTCAAAGAAGGTGGAAGATGAGGCAACCCAAGAAATCCAGCTGGTGTCCAAAGAAACCAAATTACAATATTTCAAGATTTACCTTAGAAAGGGACAAACATTTAACTGAAATTGACATTTTTCCTATTTAATACGTACCAGATAAGTCATTAAATAGAGAATTTTTGCACTATTATAAAAGAAATAAGATATTAAGAACAAGTAACCAAAAAAAAAAAAAAAAGATATTAAGAAGAAAAATGTTGGATAGTACTTCTTACTACCATATGTTTTGATGCAAAATGATCAATTCTATCAAGTTAACTAAACTCTTGAGAAAACGGAATTCCATAACCTAAAGTATTCTAAATTAGAAAACTCCCTTATAATTTTAGAATACTTTAAAACCTTCTTTATCTCATAAATATATATAATATATACTAACGGATAATTGGTTCAGTGGAAAAAACATTAAATCCCTTAACAAAAACTCGAGTTCGAATCTTAATTTTGGAAAGAACTACGTTGGTTAACTCTTCCCATAGAGGATCTGAAAGTAGTTTAAATCGAATTAGTCAAAATTTGATTTCGAATACCATCGGTCAAGCAAAAAATAATATATTATATATCCATATATATATATATATATATATATATATCATTTATATTTGTTTGTAAGTGAGAAGAATTGCTGTACGCACCTATACAATCGGCAATGGTTTTATTATTGGTGAATCTTCCCGTGGCACCGGATTCAAAATCTGATCCATAGGGCAAGTAGTTGGCCTTAGCCAATGTCGGTAAAAAGTTATTGTTTCCAGCATCAAAAATGGAATCACCCAATGCATATAGTGCAGGAGCACCAAGATTAAGAGACACAAGATGAGCAAAAGTGAAGAAGTGTAAGAGTGAGATCGAATTTCCGGTACCCATTTCTTTTCTCTTTCTACCAATAGATGATTTATGAGAGGAAGGATAAGGGGATTGTGTGTCTTGTGTTTGAGAGATGCATATATATATATAGTGATGGAGAAATGCGAAATGGAAACAAATATGAAATAATATAGGAAAATGATATTTTATAAAAATACAGTAAATGGAATTATGGGAAAACACGTAAACATAAAAAGTATGAGAATTCTATATAAATATTAATTATTTTATATAAATAATAAAATAATCATATTTTATAATAAAAATCTAAAATGATCATATATGTAATTATTAATTATAAAATAAAAATATAATTAATTGAATAAGTAAATAATTTATTAAATGTGAAAAATATAAAAATATAAAATTTTTTATATAAATATTAATTAGTTTAATATGTTGATGCGTTTTGAAAGTGATAAATATTTTGAAAACGTTTTAAAAATGTTTTAAAATTGAAAAATAAAAAAAATTAGCATTGAGAAAGAGATGGGATACGCATGCCTTTCACAAGATTTGAAATGCACGTGACTTTACAAGATTTGAATATCTCTATTCGTTGAAATGAGAAAGCCACCCTATATCAAGCCTAGACAAAAAAGAAAAAGCAAAAATGGAAAGCCACTATGGTTTTCGAGGTTTGACATTGATTATCTTTTGAAAACAAGTTTTTTTTTCCCCCCTCTTCTAACTAGATTTTGTGGTGATCAAAATTATACTTTTTAGACATTATATATATATATATATATATATATATATATATATATATATATAATTGTGTAGGACCAATTTGAGGAACTTAATATTAGTGAAATGAAGTTTTAACTATAAAAAATTATTGATATATTAATATAAAAAAATAAAACGAAATTGATACAAATTAAGGTAGTCCATATTTAGTAAAGAATCTATATACATCTTGTGAATGTGAATAATGCTTAAAATTTTGATTAAAAGGACACGTTTAATGTAACACAAATCTTTATTTATTATTGAAAGTCATTAAGAAATTTATGTAAGAATTATTCAAGAAAATGAAATTTTATCACACTAAATATTATTAGTCTTTTCTTATTGTTGCTGAATTTGTTTTAATTACTTAATTTGTAGGGAGTTTGAAAAAGAAGCATAGTGCATGCTGGAGAAATAGCATCCATCTTGAGAAATATTCTCACACCCTGTTTTTTTTTTTTTTTTTATTGGATCTAGTGTCTAAGAGTCGGACTTCTTTGTCTCTCTCATGCAAAGTTGCCCTCGGTTTGGGGACAATCTACCCCAAGAGGGCATAGGAAGGGACCAAGTTTCACTTGGGTTAGGAGCACGGGCGGATTCACGATCCAAAGGCAATGGAGACAAATGTTAGGATAGTTAGGGTAACAGGGATAAATGTTAGGGATAAAAATACAAATATTTTACTTTGAGATATTTGACATGTACAAAATAATGAATTATTTTGATCTTTGGGGAAGGGGGTAATAGGCCACCTCCTATCCAAATGACTCCGCCGCTGGTTAGGAGGGTGTTAACAAATATAGTCAACATATAAATTTGGCCGCAACTAAATTTGGGTTTAAAAATTATATTCGAACTAGTTTTATCATAGTACCAGTTGATCTAATGAATAATGATATTAAATTTTTTAATTAAATTTTGGATTTAAAACTTACAAATTAAAAATACTACGTTAGAAGAATTATCTTCCAAAGAAACCCGATAATATTCGAATCAGATTAGTTAGAATCTGACACTAGTTGGTAATATTAAAAAAGAAATAGTACTAAATGAACCAAATTATGCTTTTATACAATCCTTTCAAGTTATACTTGTTAAGTTGTAATTTTATAGTGACACGAATTTTAATATGATTAATAAAATATGATTAAAAAGTATATTTAATTCACATAAATAAATGATTTACCTATTATATATATACTTAAATTTAGGATCAAGAAAAAAATTCTTGTCTAACCGTTCGACTTACAAAATTTGATTATACAATTTCTCGATTCTATGTTTAATGTGTTATATTTACTAGTTAATTAAGTATCAACTTTCATAATTGAAACAAATTTGAACATCATGAAATCTATTTCTAAATCTATAAAATGGAATAGGGTGACGTGATTTATAGACATACTAACAAATTTTTGAAAATTAACAAGTTGACGGTTTGGCCGTGTGGTATAAGGCGCCTAATTTAGTTATAGTCCCACCACTATCATTGAATTTTATATTATTCTAAATAATGGAAATTTGGGTGATTTGAAGTTTTGCATTTTTTTTGCTTGTCATATAATAATAAACATGTAACATATTATATTTTAATATAACCTACAAAATTATTAACTATGTAGCATGTTTGATTACATGCTTAACACAAAAGGTAGATTTAATTATTGCATTTTTTATCATTAAATGGGTTTAATAGTACATTGCTAAAATTTTTAAAAATTTTTCTGGCTTAATACAGAAAATAGTCTGTATAGTATTTAAACACTTATATTATTATTTTAATTCATAAAATTACACTTTATTGTTATATTTTTCAATATTTAAATTTAATACTTAATCTACCTAGTTCTAAATTTTTTGATTTTATTAACACACTATAACTTAATTAAAGATAAACGTGTAAGGATGCAATGTGTATTGGTATGGCTGAATGGTGATGGAGTTTTAGAAATCTTAACTTTTTTTTATTATTTTTATATTATTTTACTTGTATTATTTTTCTATTATAATAAAAATTTTGTTATTAAAAATATAAATAAAAATACTTTTATCGTATTCTTTTATTTTATAATTAAATTACAAACTTGGGGCTATAATTTTTTTTATATCGATAATTTTTTGTTAAAAATTTTACTTAATACTATAGTTGAGTTTAATCTCAATTTTCCTAAAAATAGGACCTTATGTATCATACTCAACCTGTTAAAAGTTTAATGCTATTAAGGAAAAAAAAAGTAAGACTTTAATATAATAATTATTTTTAATTTAAATTAAATAAAATTACTTGGAAGCCAAACTTTATTAACGGCCTGATTTGCCCGTTATGGTCCCGAATCCCAAAAAAAATCTCCAACGGTTGCATTCTAACAACCGCCTCTTGCCTTTCTACTTATTCCAGCTGTCTTGGCCATTTTCACAAACATGTAGAAACACTGTCCTTCGTCTCCGTCTCCGCCTCCCAATTCAAATTTCAATCTGCCCCCATTTTTCTCTTCCCAAAACCAATTTCGTTCTTGAAACCTAGAACTCAGCATTTCTCATTAAACACCGAATTCACCTTCAAATCCGTAATCAATCCCCAGAATAGAACCCATATTTGTCATTCTTTTCCCAATCTTGATGATGATTTCAATTCAATAGACTCTGGAAACGAAAATTTGTATTTTGTAACACTTTTGCAAGATGGGTTTGTGGTCTGAAATCTTTTTTTTTTTCTCTCTCTCTCTCCAGTGGGAGTTGGTGGAATTTATCTGGGCACGAGAAATTGATGAGGGGCTGTCGATGAAGACGAAGAAGAATACTGTATTTTCTGTTGTTACGAGAATGTGGGCATTGATTGGAGACGATAGATGGGTCATCTTTATCGCATTCGGCTCTCTGATTGTTGCTGCGGTACATGAACTCATTAAAAACTGGACCAACTATGTGGGTCCAGTTTTGAAAACTCGACCTACCTAATTCATTTTTTGAATACGTTTGCTTCAAAGGTCTTTATAAGAATTTTTTTAAAAAATTTTTTTGGGTTAAATCCGAACATTACTCGACATTATTATCTGCCTTCGTCATTTTTATGGGATTTCTTAGATAAGGATATTTGGACAAACAATTTTGTGACAAATTGTTAATTCAAGTATATTAAATTTGAAAATTTATGATGCAGATCTCAGTTACAGTGTGTCAATGAACACGTTTTCCCAAATAGGAATTGCTCTTTCATGAAAAATGTGGTAGAGTAAATAATTCTTATTTGTAATTATGGCAAAAGTTGATTTAATGAAAAGGGATCAGAAAAAGATTGAGATAGGACGATTTATTCCTTCATCTCACCTGATCTTGGATATTAGTGGAGGGTTGGAATTGCCTGCATATGTCTTGATTTGGTACTGAAGACTTGACAAAATCATAATTATGGAGTTCAAACCATAAATAATCCACATTTGGGGTCAGTTCCAGACTGTGACCTGAACAAAATAACTTTGGACAGGCGCAGACATGGCCAGTCGATCTGGGAAATAGTTTGGAAGTTAACTAGACTGATTGATTAATTTCGGAATTAGTTTATCTGTTCTAAATATGTATTTGTCTGTTTAGAGAGGCATAGCATGTATAAATCTAAAGGAAAAGGGTTAAATGAGTCAATTAACACTTTTGGAACATGATGGTCAATGTTCTCTATGCTGCAAGAATTTCAATATATCTGCAAGCAAATCAATTACTGTATTCTTTCCCTTTTAATTTATTTGGGACTATCTTATACACCTTATAGTGATTTTGTCTTCCATGCTTCTGTCTAATTTGTTTCTCTCAGTAGACCTTCGAGATCTAAATGCCAAATTTGCTGGCCACATTCATTTTTTCTGCACAGAATGGTCAAACTGTAGTATTCAGTGGGCGCTGTCGCAGAATTAGTGCATCTGTTCATACTAACTAGGACACTATGTATTTGTCTATTTAGAGTTGACTTCATTGAGAGGCATAGCAGGTATAAATCTAAAGGAAAAGGGTTAAATGGGTTAATTAACACTTTTGGAACATGGTGGACGATATTTTTTACGCTGCAAGAGTTTCCAAAATATCTGCAGGTAAATCTCTTACTATAGCCTTTCTCTTTTATTATGAACTATCTTATACACCTTATAGTGGTTTTGTCTTCCATACTTTGGTCTAATTTGTTTCTCTGTAGATCTCCAAGATTTCAATGCCAAATTTGCTGGCCACATCCATTTTTTCTGCACAAAATGGTCAAACTGTGGTATTCTATAGGAACTGTCAGCTCTTGCTTCTGCTGTGTTTCATCTCTGGATATGTAGGTGATAATGGCCTGCTTTGTTGGTTTCTGTTATGCTCATTATTTCATTTCGAGAGTATATGCATTAAAATACCAGTTTTAGGATTTGTCATATATCTCAGACACACACACACATAGATTTTGCTCAGTGCTCTTTCAGTTTTGGTGCTAATTGCCAATTTAGCAGGCACTGAACTTCAAGCAAAGAAAGAGAATCCTAGGAAATGTATCAAATATTTTCTTGTTGTTGCATGTTGTCTATCATTTAAGCACTCATAAAAGAATAAAAAATGAAGAAATTTTTTTGTTTGAAGCACACAAAAGAATAATAAATGAACTTAGCACGCATTGAAGGAAAAAAAAAAAAGATTATTACAAAGTCTAATTTGTTTATTTATTTATTTGAGAACAAAAGAAAAGGATTATGCAGATATATAAGGACTATACAACTGAGAAAAAGAAATCCTCTGAGGAACAAAGTCAGATTTAGTTGTCCGGTCAAAGGAGACTCGAGTCAACCCTTTATGTAGTTTGTTATGGTGATGACTGCCCATCAAGAGAATCAGTGGGCTTTAGACGGCAGTTGTGGACAGTGTGTGCATTATTTCCAAGTGCTTTTATAATATATTGCTTTGAAGTGATTTGTTCTCAGACTTTCCACTTTGCTCTCTGTGACTTCAGTGGTTTGTGAAATGACTACTTTGGAATTGCAAATACAATCTTGGTGAGTTATAGTGTGACTATATTTCTTTAAATACTATTTGAATCCTATTCGTTAAGTAATCTGCAAAGTGATTTAGTTAAAACCCAACTTCAATTCATACTTTTCCTAATCTCAGTCAGTATCTGTATCTTTTTACTTTTTCTTTTCATCTTTCCAATCACATTGGCCTGTTTGTAGTATTAGATACTTGGAGAAAAGTTAAATTTGAGGTTTGATAGTGCTTGCTTTACATTTTATAGGTGAAGCGTTTGAGGGAAAATTTATATACGGCTCTAATGTATCAAGTTGGTGTTTTACCCATTCTGAATTAATTTCATTCATGCTCCCCCTAGCAAAATTCATGACTTTGAGCTTGTTGCAGAATATAACCTTTTTTGACACAACAACAGGTGGTGACTTAAAAAGTAGGCTGGGAGCAGATGGTCAAAGACTATCTCATGTCATAGTAAAAGATCTGAATCTCATATTGCACAATACTCTTAGTTCTCTTTGTTCTTTTCCTTCGTCATTTATGCAATATGGCTTTCTAAATTGCTGTTTGAGTATTACTTTCAAGGAACAAGAGCCTTGACTAACTGGTTAACTTTGTCTTGGCCTCTTTCCATGTCATCAGTGGTGTGTCTTGTCTTTTCAGCTGTTTTGCTGATTTATGGCAGGTAATATTTTTGAACTTCAGCAAAAATTGTGGTTTTATAACTAAGACTCAGCAAAATTCTAACTATGGAGATATTGTATTTTTCATAAATCTAATTTCTAAGTGGGTAGATCTCAAACTTTATTGTTTATTAGAGAGTTTTGTAAGGGGGCGTTGTATAATTTCATTCTTTAATTCTGGAAGATCAAGTTTTCCTCCTTTTCATGTTGTCTGGTTATTGTGCATAGGTTTCAGAAAAAAGTAACAAAACTTACTCAAGATTTCACTGCCCATGCCTATGAAGTAAGTTTGAAGTTTTTAGCATACTATGTTTCTAACAACTGCAGCTAAAAACTTCCATAATCTGAGCACTTTTCCTGTTCTATATAGGTCACAGAGGAAACATTTTCTTCAATGAGAACTGTTCAAGTTTATGGAACATAAGAAAAAGAACCTGAAAAGGGAGAACTCCTAATAACTATCTTTTTATATGTTTTCAACCTGAGAAATTTTACTCTGTGACCAAGTGCTTTCTCATTGTAGGTACAAAGAATGGGTTGACAAATTAGCTGACTTAAGTGTTGGAGAAAGTACAGTCTATGGCTTTTGGACTCCATGTTTCAATGCACTTTACCCACCCAGGTTTAGCTCCTTTTCTCTTGTACGTTTCTTGCTATTTTATTGTTCAACATATAGGATAATGTCCAAGTATACCAAGAAAAGATCAAGAAACTACCTAAAGAAAAATAACAATCTGGAATTTAACCCGTTCCTTTCCTTCCAAGACAAATCATAGGTTATCACGTGCTGGTAGGAGGAATGTCTGTTTTAACAAGTCATGTAACTACTGAGCAACTTACGAAGTAGATAATGTACTGCGAGTGGTAAATATATGCAACATGGAGGATTACAGACAACTTTTCATCACTTATTCAATCAAATTGAGCAGGTAAGCAAGTCTTTCACTTAAAGATCGCTTGTCCAGCGATCAGTTCTTATCAAAAGGCAAGCTCTATTTTCTTCACATGGAAGAATCATAAGATGAATTTAAGCATCCTTACAACGCTTTCTTTTACAGGTTTGAAGTTTGAGAAGGTAACAGGACACATTTGAGTTTGCCATACTATCATTTTGCTATCCATCAAGACCAGCGGAATGTCAAATGGACACGACATGGTTGTAGGTATCTAAACAACTAAACCAGATCTCATGTTAGCTTATTATTCTACACTTTTGCCTTCCATTATTCTGCGCTTCTGCTCTAATGTATCAAGTTGGTGGAAATAGCCTCTTTGCAAAAATGCAAGGGAAAGGCTGTGCATATATACGCCCACCTTCCCCCTACCCTCATACTAAGCTGGGAGCACTTTATGCACCGGGTGAGCCCTTTTTGTTATGCTTCCCCTTTAACTGAGCAAAATTCATGACTTTGAGATGGTTGCAGGACATAAACTTTTTTGACACAACAACAGTTGGTGCAGATTGTCAAAGACCATCTCATGTCATGGTAAAGGTTCTGAATCTCATATTGTGCAATACTCTTCAAGTTGGTACAGTTCTCTATGTTCTTTTCCTTTGTCATTTATGCAATATGGCTTTCTAGAACTGCTGTTTGAGCATTACTTTCAGGGAACTGGAGCCTTAATTAACTTGTTGTCTTGGCCTCTTTCCATGTTAGCAGTGGTATGCCTTTTTCTTTCAGCAGTTTTGCTGATTTATGACAGGTAATATTTTTGAACTTCAGCAAAATTGTGGTTTTATAACTAAGACTCGGCAAAATCCTAATTATGGAGATACTATATTTTTCATAAATCTAATTTCTAAGTGGATAGATTTCAAGCTCCATTGTTTATTGGAGCGTTTTGTAAGGGCCGCATCGTCTAATTTCGTTCTTTAATGCTGGAAGAGCAGGTTTCCCTCCTTTTCATGGGCTATTCATTGTTGATCTTTATTTCTTTATCTGGTTCTTGAGCGTAGGTATCAGAAAAAAGTAGCAAAACTTACTCAAGATTTCACTACCCATGCCAATAAAGTAAATTTGAAGTTTTTAGCGAACTATGTTTCTAGCAACTGTAGCTAAAAGTTTCCATAATCTGAGCACTTTTCCAAACCTATATAGGTAACAAGGGAAACATTTTCATCGATGAGCACTGTTTAAGTTTATGGAACAGAAAAACAAGAACTTGAAAGGCGAGAACTCCTAATAACTATCTTTTTACATGTTTCCAACCTAAGAAATTTTACTTTTTGTGACTAAGTGCTTTATCATTGTAGGTACAAAGAATGGCTTGACAAATTAGTTGGCAAGAACTCCAAATGACAATCTTTTTACATGTTTTCAACGAGAGAAATTTTATTCTTTGTGACTAAGTGCTTTCTCATTGTAGGTACAAAGATTGGCTTGACAAATTAGCTGGCAAGAACTTCTAATGACTATCTTTTTACATGTTTTCAACGAGCGAAATTTTATTCTTTGTGACTAAGTTCTTTCTCATTGTAGGTACAAAGAATGGCTTGACAAATTAGCTAAAAGTGTTGGAGAAAGTACAGCCTATGCCTTTTGGACTCTATGTTTCAACGCCCTTTACCCACCCAGGTTTAGCTCTTTTTCTTTTGTACAGTTCTTGCTATTTTACTGTTTAACATGTGGGATAAAGTCCAAGTATGCCAAGAAAAGAACAAGAAACTACCTAAAAAAAAAAAAATAACAATCTCAAAATTAACCTGTTTCTTTTCTTCCAAGACAAATCATAGGATATTGCTGTGCTGTTGGGAGGAATGTCTGCCTTAACAGGTCATGTAGCAGCTGAGCAACTTGCGAAGTATATAATGTACTGCGAATGGTTAATATATGCAACAAGGAGGATTACAGACAACTTGCATCACTTATGCAATCTTAAAGATCTCTTGCCAAGCAAGCGGTGAGTTCTTATCAAAAGGCAAGCTCTATTTTCTTCACATGAAAGAATCATGAGATGAATATAAGCATCCTTTCGTTTGTATGTCACAACATTTTCTTGTACAGGTTTGAAGTTTGAGAAGGTAACAGGGCACATTGAGTTTTCCAACCTATCCTTTTGCTATCCATCAAGACCAGTGGTATGTCAAATGGACACGACATGGTTGTAGGTATCTAAACATCTAAACCAGGTCCGATGTAAGCTTATTATTCTGCACTTTTGCCTTCCTTGCAGGTTCCTGTGCTTTGACATACCCGATGAAATGATTGCAATTGTAAGCATTACTTGTACTCTATGCTCCTCTGTCTCTCTCCCTCATTTCTGCTACTAGAAAGAAATTAACTCCATACATTGATTCTCTGCAGGTTGGTCCTAGTATCAGTGGAAAAAGCACACGTCTCAACCTTTTACTGCTCTAAAAAGAGCCCCCAAATGATAAGGTGAGATTCATTCCCACTGTTGTGGGGAATGTATAATTGCCGCTGATTCTTCTAAAGATTCACGCATGCACACATTTGTACGTGAAATTGTTATGTCTTCTCTATTTTGCCTGCTGCATGGTAAGCTTTCAATCCTTTTTGAGATTGCATAAAGTTTTCTCTATAATGCCTTGTTCAATCTAATGTAAAATCACTAATGCTTTACAACCAGCATTGAAGTTTCTCATTCTTGAAGGGTTTGCAGTTCTTGTCCTTTCTAAGATAAATGATATTTTGCTTTCTGACTTCCATGAAGGGACATGTATTTGGCTAGTTTGATTTTATGCATACAAATAAATAGTGAGATAAATTGCAGATTCAGGTTGATGGTTTTCCACTTAGTTGGACATAAATGGCTTGGGCAGAATATTGGATATGTTGCTCAGTTAGTGATATCTTCTTAATACGTTTCTTCAAGTATAAAATGCTTTCTATTTTTCCTAATGTGATATATTTTTTTCAGAAAATACTATTTATTATAGTCAAAGTGGTGTAATTTTATTCTAATTGATGAGATATTTTCTCAATGGTTGTTATATAAATAAAAATAGAAAAATCTATATAAATGTATACCATAATTGATTGGAATTGAACACATCAAATCTTCCAAAAAAAAAAAAAAAATCAAAACTACTATTGATCTGAAGAATAGCATATTCCTACTTATTTTATCCTTTAGGACAGCACTACTCTAGGTTTAGGATTGTGTCTTGACCTTTTGGAACAATGCAGGAACCACCTCTTTTCCACATGGACATCATTTCAAACATATCTTTTGGTTGTACTACAGTCCTTAAACAAGAAGATGTAGGATGAGTTGAAAAACTTGCCCATGCGCATGAATTTATCTCATTTCAAACATATCTTTTGGTTGTACTACAGTCCTTAAACAAGAAGATGTAGAAAGAGCTGAAAAACTTGCCCATGCGCATGAATTTATCTCATCTCTCCCTAATGGTTACAGAACTTTTGATGATTATTTGCTCAGTGGGGGACAAAAGCAGCTGACTGCAATAGATATTGCAATCCTCAGAGACACACCTATTCTAATCCTTGATGAAGTGACCAGTGCTCTTGATGCAGAAAGTGAACACTACATCAAGGTTAGATTAATCTTTTTTAGGGCTACTGACCGTGTGCTTTCTTCTATGCATAACTTGCTGTCATCATTCTTGGCTGGAGGTTATTCAAGCTCTTAGACATGGTTGTGAAGTAAGAAGGACCATCATTGGCATAGCACATCAGTACACAACCAGCCAGAAATTCATATTAAAAGGCAAAATACATTGATTTCCATGTGCTTTCATAATAAATTGCTCTGAAGTGATTAGTTCTCTAACTTTCCACTTTGCTCTCTGTGGCCTCAGTGGTTTGCGAAATGGCTGCTTTGCCATTGCACATACAATCTTGGTGAGTTATGCTGTGACTATATTTCTTTGGATACTAGTGACTATATTTCTTTGGATACTATTTGAATCCTATTTGTTTAAGTAGTTTACAAATAGTGATTTAGGTAAAGCCCAACTTCAATCCATTCTTTTCCTAATATCTCTCCATATCTGTTTCTTTTTCCTTCTTTTTCATCTTTCCGACCACATTGGCTTGTTTGCAGTATTGGATACTTGGAAAAAAGTTAAGTTTAAGATTTGATAGTGCTTTCTTTAAATTTTACAGGTGAAGCTTTTGAGGAAAAATTTATATGCACCTCAAATGTATCAAGTTGGTTTTTAACCTATTCTGAATTAATTGTATGTATGCTTCCTCCCTTTAACTGAGAAAAATTCATGACTTTGAGCTTGTTGCAGGATATAACCTTTTTTGACATTAAAAAAATTGGTGACTTAAGGAGCAGATTGTCAAAGACTATCTCGTGTCATAGAAAAGGATCTGGATCTCGTATTGCGCAATACTCTTCAGGTTGCTACAGTTCTCTATGTTCTTTTCCTTCATCATTTATGCAATATGGCTTTCTTAATTGCTGTTTGAGCATTACTTTCAAGGAACTGGAGCCTGGATTAATTTGCTAAATTTGTCATGGCCTCTTACCATTTAAGAAGTGGTAGTGTGTCTTGTCCTTTCGGCAGTTTTGCTGATTTATGGCAAGTAATATTTTTGAGCTTCTGCAAAAATTGTGATTTTATAACTAAAACTCAGAAAAATCCTAATTATGGAGTTATTGTACTTTTTTTATAAATTTGATTTCCAATGAATCGATCTCATGCTCTATTGTTTATTGGCAAGTTTTGCAAAGGAAGCATTGTATAGTTTCATTCTTTAATGCTGGAAGAGCAGGTTTCCCTCCTTTTCATGGGCTCTTCAATGTTTATATTTATTCTTTGTCTGGTTCTTGTGCATAGGTATCAGAAAAAAGTAGCAAAACTTACTCAAGATTTCACTGCCCATGCCAATGTAGTAAATCAGAAAGTTTTAGGGTATTATGTTTCTAGCAACTGTAGCTAAAAAGTAACATAATCAGAGTACTTTTCCCAGCCTACAAAGGTCACAGGGGAAACATTTTCTTTGATAAGAACTGTTTGAGTTTATGGAACAGAAGAACAAGAACTTGAAGGGCGAGAACTTCTAATAACTATCTTTTTACATATTTCCAACCTGAGAAATTTTACTTTTTGTGAGTAAGTGCTTTCTCATCGTAGGTACAAAGAGTGGCTTGACAAATTAGCTGGCTTAAGTGTTGGAGAAAGTACAGCCTACGCCTTTTGGACTGTTTCAAAACCCTTTACCTACACGGGTTTAACTTTTTTTCTCTTGTACATTTCTTCCTATTTTACTGTTTTACATATGGGATAAAGTCCAAGTATACCAAGAAAAGAACAAGAAATTACCAAAAATAATAACAATATGGGAATTAACGTGTTTCTTTTCTTCCAAGGCAAATCATAGGTTATTGCTTTGCTGGTAGGAGGAATGCCTATTTTTACAGGTCACGTGACAGATGAGCAACTTAGAAGTTCATAATGTACTGCGCGTGGTTAATGTATGCAATATGGAGGATTACGGACAACTTTTCATCACTTATGCAATCAATTGGAGCAAGTGAGCAACTCTTTCACTTAATGGATCTCTTGCCCAGTGATCGGTCCTTATCAAAATGCAAGATCTATTTTCTTCACATCGAAGAATCATGAGATGAATTTAAGCATCCTATCATTTTTATGTCACAACGTTTTCGTTTATAGTTTTACAGGTCATGTAACAGATGAGCAACTTAGAAGTTCATAATGTACTGCGCGTGGTTAATGTATGCAATATGGAGGATTATGGACAACTTTTCATCACTTATGCAATCAATTGGAGCAAGTGAGCAAGTCTTTCACTTAATGGATCTCTTGCCCAGTGATCAGTCCTTTTCAAAATATCTGCAGGTAAATCTCTTACTATAGCCTTTCTCTTTTATTATGAACTATCTTATACACCTTATAGTGGTTTTGTCTTCCATACTTTGGTCTAATTTGTTTCTCTGTAGATCTCCAAGATTTCAATGCCAAATTTGCTGGCCACATCCATTTTTTCTGCACAAAATGGTCAAACTGTGGTATTCTATAGGAACTGTCAGCTCTTGCTTCTGCTGTGTTTCATCTCTGGATATGTAGGTGATAATGGCCTGCTTTGTTGGTTTCTGTTATGCTCATTATTTCATTTCGAGAGTATATGCATTAAAATACCAGTTTTAGGATTTGTCATATATCTCAGACACACACACACATAGATTTTGCTCAGTGCTCTTTCAGTTTTGGTGCTAATTGCCAATTTAGCAGGCACTGAACTTCAAGCAAAGAAAGAGAATCCTAGGAAATGTATCAAATATTTTCTTGTTGTTGTATGTTGTCTATCATTTAAGCACTCATAAAAGAATAAAAAATGAAGAAATTTTTTTGTTTGAAGCACACAAAAGAATAATAAATGAACTTAGCACGCATTGAAGGGAAAAAAAAAAGATTATTACAAAGTCTAATTTGTTTATTTATTTATTTGAGAACAAAAGAAAAGGATTATGCAGATATATAAGGACTATACAACTGAGAAAAAGAAATCCTCTGAGGAACAAAGTCAGATTTAGTTGTCCGGTCAAAGGAGACTCGAGTCAACCCTTTATGTAGTTTGTTATGGTGATGACTGCCCATCAAGAGAATCAGTGGGCTTTAGACGGCAGTTGTGGACAGTGTGTGCATTATTTCCAAGTGCTTTTATAATATATTGCTTTGAAGTGATTTGTTCTCAGACTTTCCACTTTGCTCTCTGTGACTTCAGTGGTTTGTGAAATGACTACTTTGGAATTGCAAATACAATCTTGGTGAGTTATAGTGTGACTATATTTCTTTAAATACTATTTGAATCCTATTCGTTAAGTAATCTGCAAAGTGATTTAGTTAAAACCCAACTTCAATTCATACTTTTCCTAATCTCAGTCAGTATCTGTATCTTTTTACTTTTTCTTTTCATCTTTCCAATCACATTGGCCTGTTTGTAGTATTAGATACTTGGAGAAAAGTTAAATTTGAGGTTTGATAGTGCTTGCTTTACATTTTATAGGTGAAGCGTTTGAGGGAAAATTTATATACGGCTCTAATGTATCAAGTTGGTGTTTTACCCATTCTGAATTAATTTCATTCATGCTCCCCCTAGCAAAATTCATGACTTTGAGCTTGTTGCAGAATATAACCTTTTTTGACACAACAACAGGTGGTGACTTAAAAAGTAGGCTGGGAGCAGATGGTCAAAGACTATCTCATGTCATAGTAAAAGAAATCTGAATCTCATATTGCACAATACTCTTAGTTCTCTTTGTTCTTTTCCTTCGTCATTTATGCAATATGGCTTTCTAAATTGCTGTTTGAGTATTACTTTCAAGGAACAAGAGCCTTGACTAACTGGTTAACTTTGTCTTGGCCTCTTTCCATGTCATCAGTGGTGTGTCTTGTCTTTTCAGCTGTTTTGCTGATTTATGGCAGGTAATATTTTTGAACTTCAGCAAAAATTGTGGTTTTATAACTAAGACTCAGCAAAATTCTAACTATGGAGATATTGTATTTTTCATAAATCTAATTTCTAAGTGGGTAGATCTCAAACTTTATTGTTTATTAGAGAGTTTTGTAAGGGGGCGTTGTATAATTTCATTCTTTAATTCTGGAAGATCAAGTTTTCCTCCTTTTCATGTTGTCTGGTTATTGTGCATAGGTTTCAGAAAAAAGTAACAAAACTTACTCAAGATTTCACTGCCCATGCCTATGAAGTAAGTTTGAAGTTTTTAGCATACTATGTTTCTAACAACTGCAGCTAAAAACTTCCATAATCTGAGCACTTTTCCTGTTCTATATAGGTCACAGAGGAAACATTTTCTTCAATGAGAACTGTTCAAGTTTATGGAACATAAGAAAAAGAACCTGAAAAGGGAGAACTCCTAATAACTATCTTTTTATATGTTTTCAACCTGAGAAATTTTACTCTGTGACCAAGTGCTTTCTCATTGTAGGTACAAAGAATGGGTTGACAAATTAGCTGACTTAAGTGTTGGAGAAAGTACAGTCTATGGCTTTTGGACTCCATGTTTCAATGCACTTTACCCACCCAGGTTTAGCTCCTTTTCTCTTGTACGTTTCTTGCTATTTTATTGTTCAACATATAGGATAATGTCCAAGTATACCAAGAAAAGATCAAGAAACTACCTAAAGAAAAATAGCAATCTGGAATTTAACCTGTTTCTTTCCTTCCAAGACAAATCATAGGTTATCACGTGCTGGTAGGAGGAATGTCTGTTTTAACAAGTCATGTAACTACTGAGCAACTTACGAAGTAGATAATGTACTGCGAGTGGTAAATATATGCAACATGGAGGATTACAGACAACTTTTCATCACTTATTCAATCAAATTGAGCAGGTAAGCAAGTCTTTCACTTAAAGATCGCTTGTCCAGCGATCAGTTCTTATCAAAAGGCAAGCTCTATTTTCTTCACATGGAAGAATCATAAGATGAATTTAAGCATCCTTACAACACTTTCTTTTACAGGTTTGAAGTTTGAGAAGGTAACAGGACACATTTGAGTTTGCCATACTATCATTTTGCTATCCATCAAGACCAGCGGAATGTCAAATGGACACGACATGGTTGTAGGTATCTAAACAACTAAACCAGATCTCATGTTAGCTTATTATTCTACACTTTTGCCTTCCATTATTCTGCGCTTCTGCTCTAATGTATCAAGTTGGTGGAAATAGCCTCTTTGCAAAAATGCAAGGGAAAGGCTGTGCATATATACGCCCACCTTCCCCCTACCCTCATACTAAGCTGGGAGCACTTTATGCACCGGGTGAGCCCTTTTTGTTATGCTTCCCCTTTAACTGAGCAAAATTCATGACTTTGAGATGGTTGCAGGACATAAACTTTTTTGACACAACAACAGTTGGTGCAGATTGTCAAAGACCATCTCATGTCATGGTAAAGGTTCTGAATCTCATATTGTGCAATACTCTTCAAGTTGGTACAGTTCTCTATGTTCTTTTCCTTTGTCATTTATGCAATATGGCTTTCTAGAACTGCTGTTTGAGCATTACTTTCAGGGAACTGGAGCCTTAATTAACTTGTTGTCTTGGCCTCTTTCCATGTTAGCAGTGGTATGCCTTTTTCTTTCAGCAGTTTTGCTGATTTATGACAGGTAATATTTTTGAACTTCAGCAAAATTGTGGTTTTATAACTAAGACTCGGCAAAATCCTAATTATGGAGATACTATATTTTTCATAAATCTAATTTCTAAGTGGATAGATTTCAAGCTCCATTGTTTATTGGAGCGTTTTGTAAGGGCCGCATCGTCTAATTTCATTCTTTAATGCTGGAAGAGCAGGTTTCCCTCCTTTTCATGGGCTATTCATTGTTGATCTTTATTTCTTTATCTGGTTCTTGAGCGTAGGTATCAGAAAAAAGTAGCAAAACTTACTCAAGATTTCACTACCCATGCCAATAAAGTAAATTTGAAGTTTTTAGCGAACTATGTTTCTAGCAACTGTAGCTAAAAGTTTCCATAATCTGAGCACTTTTCCAAACCTATATAGGTAACAAGGGAAACATTTTCATCGATGAGCACTGTTTAAGTTTATGGAACAGAAAAACAAGAACTTGAAAGGCGAGAACTCCTAATAACTATCTTTTTACATGTTTCCAACCTAAGAAATTTTACTTTTTGTGACTAAGTGCTTTATCATTGTAGGTACAAAGAATGGCTTGACAAATTAGTTGGCAAGAACTCCAAATGACAATCTTTTTACATGTTTTCAACGAGAGAAATTTTATTCTTTGTGACTAAGTGCTTTCTCATTGTAGGTACAAAGATTGGCTTGACAAATTAGCTGGCAAGAACTTCTAATGACTATCTTTTTACATGTTTTCAACGAGCGAAATTTTATTCTTTGTGACTAAGTTCTTTCTCATTGTAGGTACAAAGAATGGCTTGACAAATTAGCTAAAAGTGTTGGAGAAAGTACAGCCTATGCCTTTTGGACTCTATGTTTCAACGCCCTTTACCCACCCAGGTTTAGCTCTTTTTCTTTTGTACAGTTCTTGCTATTTTACTGTTTAACATGTGGGATAAAGTCCAAGTATGCCAAGAAAAGAACAAGAAACTACCTAAAAAAAAAAAATAACAATCTCAAAATTAACCTGTTTCTTTTCTTCCAAGACAAATCATAGGATATTGCTGTGCTGTTAGGAGGAATGTCTGCCTTAACAGGTCATGTAGCAGCTGAGCAACTTACGAAGTATATAATGTACTGCGAATGGTTAATATATGCAACAAGGAGGATTACAGACAACTTGCATCACTTATGCAATCTTAAAGATCTCTTGCCAAGCAAGCGATCAGTTCTTATCAAAAGGCAAGCTCTATTTTCTTCACATGAAAGAATCATGAGATGAATATAAGCATCCTTTCGTTTGTATGTCACAACATTTTCTTTTACAGGTTTGAAGTTTGAGAAGGTAACAGGGCTCATTGAGTTTTCCAACCTATCCTTTTGCTATCCATCAAGACCAGTGGTATGTCAAATGGACACGACATGGTTGTAGGTATCTAAACATCTAAACCAGGTCCGATGTAAGCTTATTATTCTGCACTTTTGCCTTCCTTGCAGGTTCCTGTGCTTTGACATACCCAATGAAATGATTGCAATTGTAAGCATTACTTGTACTCTATGCTCCTCTGTCTCTCTCCCTCATTTCTGCTACTAGAAAGAAATTAACTCCATACATTGATTCTCTGCAGGTTGGTCCTAGTATCAGTGGAAAAAGCACACGTCTCAACCTTTTACTGCTCTAAAAAGAGCCCCCAAATGATAAGGTGAGATTCATTCCCACTGTTGTGGGGAATGTATAATTGCCGCTGATTCTTCTAAAGATTCACGCATGCACACATTTGTACGTGAAATTGTTATGTCTTCTCTATTTCGCCTGCTGCATGGTAAGCTTTCAATCCTTTTTGAGATTGCATAATGTTTTCTCAATAATGCCTTGTTCAATCTAATGTAAAATCACTAATGCTTTACAACCAGCATTGAAGTTTCTCATTCTTGAAGGGTTTGCAGTTCTTGTCCTTTCTAAGATAAATGATATTTTGCTTTCTGACTTCCATGAAGGGACATGTATTTGGCTAGTTTGATTTTATGCATACAAATAAATAGTGAGATAAATTGCAGATTCAGGTTGATGGTTTTCCACTTAGTTGGACATAAATGGCTTGGGCAGAATATTGGATATGTTGCTCAGTTAGTGATATCTTCTTAATACGTTTCTTCAAGTATAAAATGCTTTCTATTTTTCCTAATGTGATATATTTTTTTCAGAAAATACTATTTATTATAGTCAAAGTGGTGTAATTTTATTCTAATTGATGAGATATTTTCTCAATGGTTGTTATATAAATAAAAATAGAAAAATCTATATAAATGTATACCATAATTGATTGGAATTGAACACATCAAATCTTCCAAAAAAAAAAAAAAAATCAAAACTACTATTGATCTGAAGAATAGCATATTCCTACTTATTTTATCCTTTAGGACAGCACTACTCTAGGTTTAGGATTGTGTCTTGACCTTTTGGAACAATGCAGGAACCACCTCTTTTCCACATGGACATCATTTCAAACATATCTTTTGGTTGTACTACAGTCCTTAAACAAGAAGATGTAGGATGAGTTGAAAAACTTGCCCATGCGCATGAATTTATCTCATTTCAAACATACTTTTGGTTGTACTACAGCCCTTAAAAAGAAGATGTAGAAAGAGCTGAAAAACTTGCCCATGCGCATGAATTTATCTCATCTCTCCCTAATGGTTACAGAACTTTTGATGATTATTTGCTCAGTGGGGGACAAAAGCAGCTGACTGCAATAGATATTGCAATCCTCAGAGACACACCTATTCTAATCCTTGATGAAGTGACCAGTGCTCTTGATGCAGAAAGTGAACACTACATCAAGGTTAGATTAATCTTTTTTAGGGCTACTGACCGTGTGCTTTCTTCTATGCATAACTTGCTGTCATCATTCTTGGCTGGAGGTTATTCAAGCTCTTAGACATGGTTGTGAAGTAAGAAGGACCATCATTGGCATAGCACATCAGTACACAACCAGCCAGAAATTCATATTAAAAGGCAAAATACATTGATTTCCATGTGCTTTCATAATAAATTGCTCTGAAGTGATTAGTTCTCTAACTTTCCACTTTGCTCTCTGTGGCCTCAGTGGTTTGCGAAATGGCTGCTTTGCCATTGCACATACAATCTTGGTGAGTTATGCTGTGACTATATTTCTTTGGATACTATTTGAATCCTATTTGTTTAAGTAGTTTACAAATAGTGATTTAGGTAAAGCCCAACTTCAATCCATTCTTTTCCTAATATCTCTCCATATCTGTTTCTTTTTCCTTCTTTTTCATCTTTCCGACCACATTGGCTTGTTTGCAGTATTGGATACTTGGAAAAAAGTTAAGTTTAAGATTTGATAGTGCTTTCTTTAAATTTTACAGGTGAAGCTTTTGAGGAAAAATTTATATGCACCTCAAATGTATCAAGTTGGTTTTTAACCTATTCTGAATTAATTGTATGTATGCTTCCTCCCTTTAACTGAGAAAAATTCATGACTTTGAGCTTGTTGCAGGATATAACCTTTTTTGACATTAAAAAAATTGGTGACTTAAGGAGCAGATTGTCAAAGACTATCTCGTGTCATAGAAAAGGATCTGGATCTCGTATTGCGCAATACTCTTCAGGTTGCTACAGTTCTCTATGTTCTTTTCCTTCATCATTTATGCAATATGGCTTTCTTAATTGTTGTTTGAGCATTACTTTCAAGGAACTGGAGCCTGGATTAATTTGCTAAATTTGTCATGGCCTCTTACCATTTAAGAAGTGGTAGTGTGTCTTGTCCTTTCGGCAGTTTTGCTGATTTATGGCAAGTAATATTTTTGAGCTTCTGCAAAAATTGTGATTTTATAACTAAAACTCAGAAAAATCCTAATTATGGAGTTATTGTACTTTTTTTATAAATTTGATTTCCAATGAATCGATCTCATGCTCTATTGTTTATTGGCAAGTTTTGCAAAGGAAGCATTGTATAGTTTCATTCTTTAATGCTGGAAGAGCAGGTTTCCCTCCTTTTCATGGGCTCTTCAATGTTTATATTTATTCTTTGTCTGGTTCTTGTGCATAGGTTTCAGAAAAAAGTAGCAAAACTTACTCAAGATTTCACTGCCCATGCCAATGTAGTAAATCAGAAAGTTGTAGGGTATTATGTTTCTAGCAACTGTAGCTAAAAAGTAACATAATCAGAGTACTTTTCCCAGCCTACAAAGGTCACAGGGGAAACATTTTCTTTGATAAGAACTGTTTGAGTTTATGGAACAGAAGAACAAGAACTTGAAGGGCGAGAACTTCTAATAACTATCTTTTCACATATTTCCAACCTGAGAAATTTTACTTTTTGTGAGTAAGTGCTTTCTCATCGTAGGTACAAAGAGTGGCTTGACAAATTAGCTGGCTTAAGTGTTGGAGGAAGTACAGCCTACGCCTTTTGGACTGTTTCAAAACCCTTTACCTACACGGGTTTAACTTTTTTTCTCTTGTACATTTCTTCCTATTTTACTGTTTTACATATGGGATAAAGTCCAAGTATACCAAGAAAAGAACAAGAAATTACCAAAAATAATAACAATATGGGAATTAACGTGTTTCTTTTCTTCCAAGGCAAATCATAGGTTATTGCTTTGCTGGTAGGAGGAATGCCTATTTTTACAGGTCATGTAACAGATGAGCAACTTAGAAGTTCATAATGTACTGCGCGTGGTTAATGTATGCAATATGGAGGATTACGGACAACTTTTCATCACTTATGCAATCAATTGGAGCAAGTGAGCAACTCTTTCACTTAATGGATCTCTTGCCCAGTGATCGGTCCTTATCAAAATGCAAGATCTATTTTCTTCACATCGAAGAATCATGAGATGAATTTAAGCATCCTATCATTTTTATGTCACAACGTTTTCGTTTATAGTTTTACAGGTCATGTAACAGATGAGCAACTTAGAAGTTCATAATGTACTGCGCGTGGTTAATGTATGCAATATGGAGGATTATGGACAACTTTTCATCACTTATGCAATCAATTGGAGCAAGTGAGCAAGTCTTTCACTTAATGGATCTCTTGCCCAGTGATCAGTCCTTTTCAAAATATCTGCAGGTAAATCTCTTACTATAGCCTTTCTCTTTTATTATGAACTATCTTATACACCTTATAGTGGTTTTGTCTTCCATACTTTGGTCTAATTTGTTTCTCTGTAGATCTCCAAGATTTCAATGCCAAATTTGCTGGCCACATCCATTTTTTCTGCACAAAATGGTCAAACTGTGGTATTCTATAGGAACTGTCAGCTCTTGCTTCTGCTGTGTTTCATCTCTGGATATGTAGGTGATAATGGCCTGCTTTGTTGGTTTCTGTTATGCTCATTATTTCATTTCGAGAGTATATGCATTAAAATTCCAGTTTTAGGATTTGTCATATATCTCAGACACACACACACATAGATTTTGCTCAGTGCTCTTTCAGTTTTGGTGCTAATTGCCAATTTAGCAGGCACTGAACTTCAAGCAAAGAAAGAGAATCCTAGGAAATGTATCAAATATTTTCTTGTTGTTGCATGTTGTCTATCATTTAAGCACTCATAAAAGAATAAAAAATGAAGAAATTTTTTTGTTTGAAGCACACAAAAGAATAATAAATGAACTTAGCACGCATTGAAGGGAAAAAAAAAAGATTATTACAAAGTCTAATTTGTTTATTTATTTATTTGAGAACAAAAGAAAAGGATTATGCAGATATATAAGGACTATACAACTGAGAAAAAGAAATCCTCTGAGGAACAAAGTCAGATTTAGTTGTCCGGTCAAAGGAGACTCGAGTCAACCCTTTATGTAGTTTGTTATGGTGATGACTGCCCATCAAGAGAATCAGTGGGCTTTAGACGGCAGTTGTGGACAGTGTGTGCATTATTTCCAAGTGCTTTTATAATATATTGCTTTGAAGTGATTTGTTCTCAGACTTTCCACTTTGCTCTCTGTGACTTCAGTGGTTTGTGAAATGACTACTTTGGAATTGCAAATACAATCTTGGTGAGTTATAGTGTGACTATATTTCTTTAAATACTATTTGAATCCTATTCGTTAAGTAATCTGCAAAGTGATTTAGTTAAAACCCAACTTCAATTCATACTTTTCCTAATCTCAGTCAGTATCTGTATCTTTTTTACTTTTTCTTTTCATCTTTCCAATCACATTGGCCTGTTTGTAGTATTAGATACTTGGAGAAAAGTTAAATTTGAGGTTTGATAGTGCTTGCTTTACATTTTATAGGTGAAGCGTTTGAGGGAAAATTTATATACGGCTCTAATGTATCAAGTTGGTGTTTTACCCATTCTGAATTAATTTCATTCATGCTCCCCCTAGCAAAATTCATGACTTTGAGCTTGTTGCAGAATATAACCTTTTTTGACACAACAACAGGTGGTGACTTAAAAAGTAGGCTGGGAGCAGATGGTCAAAGACTATCTCATGTCATAGTAAAAGATCTGAATCTCATATTGCACAATACTCTTAGTTCTCTTTGTTCTTTTCCTTCGTCATTTATGCAATATGGCTTTCTAAATTGCTGTTTGAGTATTACTTTCAAGGAACAAGAGCCTTGACTAACTGGTTAACTTTGTCTTGGCCTCTTTCCATGTCATCAGTGGTGTGTCTTGTCTTTTCAGCTGTTTTGCTGATTTATGGCAGGTAATATTTTTGAACTTCAGCAAAAATTGTGGTTTTATAACTAAGACTCAGCAAAATTCTAACTATGGAGATATTGTATTTTTCATAAATCTAATTTCTAAGTGGGTAGATCTCAAACTTTATTGTTTATTAGAGAGTTTTGTAAGGGGGGCGTTGTATAATTTCATTCTTTAATTCTGGAAGATCAAGTTTTCCTCCTTTTCATGTTGTCTGGTTATTGTGCATAGGTTTCAGAAAAAAGTAACAAAACTTACTCAAGATTTCACTGCCCATGCCTATGAAGTAAGTTTGAAGTTTTTAGCATACTATGTTTCTAACAACTGCAGCTAAAAACTTCCATAATCTGAGCACTTTTCCTGTTCTATATAGGTCACAGAGGAAACATTTTCTTCAATGAGAACTGTTCAAGTTTATGGAACATAAGAAAAAGAACCTGAAAAGGGAGAACTCCTAATAACTATCTTTTTATATGTTTTCAACCTGAGAAATTTTACTCTGTGACCAAGTGCTTTCTCATTGTAGGTACAAAGAATGGGTTGACAAATTAGCTGACTTAAGTGTTGGAGAAAGTACAGTCTATGGCTTTTGGACTCCATGTTTCAATGCACTTTACCCACCCAGGTTTAGCTCCTTTTCTCTTGTACGTTTCTTGCTATTTTATTGTTCAACATATAGGATAATGTCCAAGTATACCAAGAAAAGATCAAGAAACTACCTAAAGAAAAATAGCAATCTGGAATTTAACCTGTTTCTTTCCTTCCAAGACAAATCATAGGTTATCACGTGCTGGTAGGAGGAATGTCTGTTTTAACAAGTCATGTAACTACTGAGCAACTTACGAAGTAGATAATGTACTGCGAGTGGTAAATATATGCAACATGGAGGATTACAGACAACTTTTCATCACTTATTCAATCAGATTGAGCAGGTAAGCAAGTCTTTCACTTAAAGATCGCTTGTCCAGCGATCAGTTCTTATCAAAAGGCAAGCTCTATTTTCTTCACATGGAAGAATCATAAGATGAATTTAAGCATCCTTACAACGCTTTCTTTTACAGGTTTGAAGTTTGAGAAGGTAACAGGACACATTTGAGTTTGCCATCCTATCATTTTGCTATCCATCAAGACCAGCGGAATGTCAAATGGACACGACATGGTTGTAGGTATCTAAACAACTAAACCAGATCTCATGTTAGCTTATTATTCTACACTTTTGCCTTCCATTACTCTGCGCTTCTGCTCTAATGTATCAAGTTGGTGGAAATAGCCTCTTTGCAAAAATGCAAGGGAAAGGCTGTGCTGCGCCCACCTTCCCCCTACCCTCATACTAAGCTGGGAGCACTTTATGCACCGGGTGAGCCCTTTTTGTTATGCTTCCCCTTTAACTGAGCAAAATTCATGACTTTGAGATGGTTGCAGGACATAAACTTTTTTGACACAACAACAGTTGGTGCAGATTGTCAAAGACCATCTCATGTCATGGTAAAGGTTCTGAATCTCATATTGTGCAATACTCTTCAAGTTGGTACAGTTCTCTATGTTCTTTTCCTTTGTCATTTATGCAATATGGCTTTCTAGAACTGCTGTTTGAGCATTACTTTCAGGGAACTGGAGCCTTAATTAACTTGTTGTCTTGGCCTCTTTCCATGTTAGCAGTGGTATGCCTTTTTCTTTCAGCAGTTTTGCTGATTTATGACAGGTAATATTTTTGAACTTCAGCAAAATTGTGGTTTTATAACTAAGACTCGGCAAAATCCTAATTATGGAGATACTATATTTTTCATAAATCTAATTTCTAAGTGGATAGATTTCAAGCTCCATTGTTTATTGGAGAGTTTTGTAAGGGCCGCATCGTATAATTTCATTCTTTAATGCTGGAAGAGCAGGTTTCCCTCCTTTTCATGGGCTATTCATTGTTGATCTTTATTTCTTTATCTGGTTCTTGAGCGTAGGTATCAGAAAAAAGTAGCAAAACTTACTCAAGATTTCACTACCCATGCCAATAAAGTAAATTTGAAGTTTTTAGCGAACTATGTTTCTAGCAACTGTAGCTAAAAGTTTCCATAATCTGAGCACTTTTCCAAACCTATATAGGTAACAAGGGAAACATTTTCATCGATGAGCACTGTTTAAGTTTATGGAACAGAAAAACAAGAACTTGAAAGGCGAGAACTCCTAATAACTATCTTTTTACATGTTTCCAACCTAAGAAATTTTACTTTTTGTGACTAAGTGCTTTATCATTGTAGGTACAAAGAATGGCTTGACAAATTAGTTGGCAAGAACTCCAAATGACAATCTTTTTACATGTTTTCAACGAGAGAAATTTTATTCTTTGTGACTAAGTGCTTTCTCATTGTAGGTACAAAGATTGGCTTGACAAATTAGCTGGCAAGAACTTCTAATGACTATCTTTTTACATGTTTTCAACGAGCGAAATTTTATTCTTTGTGACTAAGTTCTTTCTCATTGTAGGTACAAAGAATGGCTTGACAAATTAGCTAAAAGTGTTGGAGAAAGTACAGCCTATGCCTTTTGGACTCTATGTTTCAACGCCCTTTACCCACCCAGGTTTAGCTCTTTTTCTTTTGTACAGTTCTTGCTATTTTACTGTTTAACATGTGGGATAAAGTCCAAGTATGCCAAGAAAAGAACAAGAAACTACCTAAAAAAAAAAAAATAACAATCTCAAAATTAACCTGTTTCTTTTCTTCCAAGACAAATCATAGGATATTGCTGTGCTGTTGGGAGGAATGTCTGCCTTAACAGGTCATGTAGCAGCTGAGCAACTTGCGAAGTATATAATGTACTGCGAATGGTTAATATATGCAACAAGGAGGATTACAGACAACTTGCATCACTTATGCAATCTTAAAGATCTCTTGCCAAGCAAGCGGTGAGTTCTTATCAAAAGGCAAGCTCTATTTTCTTCACATGAAAGAATCATGAGATGAATATAAGCATCCTTTCGTTTGTATGTCACAACATTTTCTTGTACAGGTTTGAAGTTTGAGAAGGTAACAGGGCACATTGAGTTTTCCAACCTATCCTTTTGCTATCCATCAAGACCAGTGGTATGTCAAATGGACACGACATGGTTGTAGGTATCTAAACATCTAAACCAGGTCCGATGTAAGCTTATTATTCTGCACTTTTGCCTTCCTTGCAGGTTCCTGTGCTTTGACATACCCGATGAAATGATTGCAATTGTAAGCATTACTTGTACTCTATGCTCCTCTGTCTCTCTCCTCATTTCTGCTACTAGAAAGAAATTAACTCCATACATTGATTCTCTGCAGGTTGGTCCTAGTATCAGTGGAAAAAGCACACGTCTCAACCTTTTACTGCTCTAAAAAGAGCCCCCAAATGATAAGGTGAGATTCATTCCCACTGTTGTGGGGAATGTATAATTGCCGCTGATTCTTCTAAAGATTCACGCATGCACACATTTGTACGTGAAATTGTTATGTCTTCTATTTCGCCTGCTGCATGGTAAGCTTTCAATCCTTTTTGAGATTGCATAATGTTTTCTCAATAATGCCTTGTTCAATCTAATGTAAAATCACTAATGCTTTACAACCAGCATTGAAGTTTCTCATTCTTGAAGGGTTTGCAGTTCTTGTCCTTTCTAAGATAAATGATATTTTGCTTTCTGACTTCCATGAAGGGACATGTATTTGGCTAGTTTGATTTTATGCATACAAATAAATAGTGAGATAAATTGCAGATTCAGGTTGATGGTTTTCCACTTAGTTGGACATAAATGGCTTGGGCAGAATATTGGATATGTTGCTCAGTTAGTGATATCTTCTTAATACGTTTCTTCAAGTATAAAATGCTTTCTATTTTTCCTAATGTGATATATTTTTTTCAGAAAATACTATTTATTATAGTCAAAGTGGTGTAATTTTATTCTAATTGATGAGATATTTTCTCAATGGTTGTTATATAAATAAAAATAGAAAAATCTATATAAATGTATACCATAATTGATTGGAATTGAACACATCAAATCTTCCAAAAAAAAAAAAAAAAATCAAAACTACTATTGATCTGAAGAATAGCATATTCCTACTTATTTTATCCTTTAGGACAGCACTACTCTAGGTTTAGGATTGTGTCTTGACCTTTTGGAACAATGCAGGAACCACCTCTTTTCCACATGGACATCATTTCAAACATATCTTTTGGTTGTACTACAGTCCTTAAACAAGAAGATGTAGGATGAGTTGAAAAACTTGCCCATGCGCATGAATTTATCTCATTTCAAACATATCTTTTGGTTGTACTACAGTCCTTAAACAAGAAGATGTAGAAAGAGCTGAAAAACTTGCCCATGCGCATGAATTTATCTCATCTCTCCCTAATGGTTACAGAACTTTTGATGATTATTTGCTCAGTGGGGGACAAAAGCAGCTGACTGCAATAGATATTGCAATCCTCAGAGACACACCTATTCTAATCCTTGATGAAGTGACCAGTGCTCTTGATGCAGAAAGTGAACACTACATCAAGGTTAGATTAATCTTTTTAGGGCTACTGACCGTGTGCTTTCTTCTATGCATAACTTGCTGTCATCATTCTTGGCTGGAGGTTATTCAAGCTCTTAGACATGGTTGTGAAGTAAGAAGGACCATCATTGGCATAGCACATCAGTACACAACCAGCCAGAAATTCATATTAAAAAGGCAAAATACATTGATTTCCATGTGCTTTCATAATAAATTGCTCTGAAGTGATTAGTTCTCTAACTTTCCACTTTGCTCTCTGTGGCCTCAGTGGTTTGCGAAATGGCTGCTTTGCCATTGCACATACAATCTTGGTGAGTTATGCTGTGACTATATTTCTTTGGATACTAGTGACTATATTTCTTTGGATACTATTTGAATCCTATTTGTTTAAGTAGTTTACAAATAGTGATTTAGGTAAAGCCCAACTTCAATCCATTCTTTTCCTAATATCTCTCCATATCTGTTTCTTTTTCCTTCTTTTTCATCTTTCCGACCACATTGGCTTGTTTGCAGTATTGGATACTTGGAAAAAAGTTAAGTTTAAGATTTGATAGTGCTTTCTTTAAATTTTACAGGTGAAGCTTTTGAGGAAAAATTTATATGCACCTCAAATGTATCAAGTTGGTTTTTAACCTATTCTGAATTAATTGTATGTATGCTTCCTCCCTTTAACTGAGAAAAATTCATGACTTTGAGCTTGTTGCAGGATATAACCTTTTTTGACATTGAAAAAATTGGTGACTTAAGGAGCAGATTGTCAAAGACTATCTCATGTCATAGAAAAGGATCTGGATGTCGTATTGCGCAATACTCCTCAGGTTGCTACAGTTCTCTATGTTCTTTTCCTTCATCATTTATGCAATATGGCTTTCTTAATTGTTGTTTGAGCATTACTTTCAAGGAACTGGAGCCTGGATTAATTTGCTAAATTTGTCATGGCCTCTTACCATTTAAGAAGTGGTAGTGTGTCTTGTCCTTTCGGCAGTTTTGCTGATTTATGGCAAGTAATATTTTTGAGCTTCTGCAAAAATTGTGATTTTATAACTAAAACTCAGAAAAATCCTAATTATGGAGTTATTGTACTTTTTTTATAAATTTGATTTCCAATGAATCGATCTCATGCTCTATTGTTTATTGGCAAGTTTTGCAAAGGAAGCATTGTATAGTTTCATTCTTTAATGCTGGAAGAGCAGGTTTCCCTCCTTTTCATGGGCTCTTCAATGTTTATATTTATTCTTTGTCTGGTTCTTGTGCATAGGTTTCAGAAAAAAGTAGCAAAACTTACTCAAGATTTCACTGCCCATGCCAATGTAGTAAATCAGAAAGTTTTAGGGTATTATGTTTCTAGCAACTGTAGCTAAAAAGTAACATAATCAGAGTACTTTTCCCAGCCTACAAAGGTCACAGGGGAAACATTTTCTTTGATAAGAACTGTTTGAGTTTATGGAACAGAAGAACAAGAACTTGAAGGGCGAGAACTTCTAATAACTATCTTTTTACATATTTCCAACCTGAGAAATTTTACTTTTTGTGAGTAAGTGCTTTCTCATCGTAGGTACAAAGAGGGGCTTGACAAATTAGCTGGCTTAAGTGTCGGAGAAAGTACAGCCTACGCCTTTTGGACTGTTTCAAAACCCTTTACCTACACGGGTTTGGCTTTTTTTCTCTTGTACATTTCTTCCTATTTTACTGTTTTACATATGGGATAAAGTCCAAGTATACCAAGAAAAGAACAAGAAATTACCAAAAATAATAACAATATGGGAATTAACGTGTTTCTTTTCTTCCAAGGCAAATCATAGGTTATTGCTTTGCTGGTAGGAGGAATGCCTATTTTTACAGGTCATGTAACAGATGAGCAACTTAGAAGTTCATAATGTACTGCGCGTGGTTAATGTATGCAATATGGAGGATTACGGACAACTTTTCATCACTTATGCAATCAATTGGAGCAAGTGAGCAAGTCTTTCACTTAATGGATGTCTTGCCCAGTGATCAGTCCTTATCAAAATGCAAGATCTATTTTCTTCACATCGAAGAATCATGAGATGAATTTAAGCATCCTATCATTTTTATGTCACAACGTTTTCGTTTATAGTTTTACAGGTCATGTAACAGATGAGCAACTTAGAAGTTCATAATGTACTGCGCGTGGTTAATGTATGCAATATGGAGGATTATGGACAACTTTTCATCACTTATGCAATCAATTGGAGCAAGTGAGCAAGTCTTTCACTTAATGGATCTCTTGCCCAGTGATCAGTCCTTTTCAAAATGCAAGATCTATTTTCTTCACATCGAAGAATCATGAGATGAATTTAAGCATCCTCAAGATCTGTGGTATGTCAAATGGACACAACCTGGTTGTGGGTATCTATATATCTAAACATGGTCTGGTGTTAGCTTATTATTCTGCACTTTTGCCTTCCATTTTTGGACAGACTCTCTCTCTCTCTCTCTCTCTCTCACACACACACACACATTTTTACTGCTAGAAAGAAATTAACTCCAGTCATCCATTTTCTGCAGGTTGGTCCTAGTGTCAGTGGAGAAAGCACACTTCTCAACCTTTTACTGTGCTCATATGAGCCCACAGATGGTAAAGTGAGATGCATTTCTATTGTTGGGGGAATTATAATTGCCGCTGATTCTTCTATGGATTCAGGCACGCACACATTTGTATATAAAATTGTTATATCTTCTATATTTTTGCCTACTGCATGGTAAGTTTTCAATCCTTTTGGGATCGAATAAAGTTTTCTCTAATGCCTTGTTCAATCTTCTATAAATTCACTAATGCTTTGGTACCAGCATTGAAGTTTTTGACTCTTGAAGGGTTTGCAGTTCTTGTCCTTTCTAAGATAAATGATATTATGCTTTCTGACTTCCATGAAGGGACTTGTATTTGGCTAACTTAATTCTTCTACACATACTAATAAACTGTGAAATAAATTGCAGATTTTTGTTGATGGTTTCCCACTTAAGAGTGTTGGACATATGGGGGCCTCGGCACAATATTGAATATGTTGGTCAGGTAGGGATATGTTCTTAATACATTTTAATTTTCTTAATGCGATGTATTTATTCAGAAAATACTATTTATTATAGTCAAGGCAGCGTGATTTTCTTCTAATTAATGTGATATTTTTTAATTGATTGTTATATAAATAAAAATAGATAAATATATATAAATGCATACGGTAATTGATTGAAATTGAACACATGCCAATGAGTTTCAGCTCAAGTGGCATCTCCCCTCTCCCCTTGTAATAGGCTCAGGTTTGAGCATCAATATACACCAAAAAAAAAAAAAGAAAGAAATTGAACACATCAAATTAAAAAAAAAAAATCAAAACTACTATTTATTTGAAGAGGAGCATATTCCTACTTATTTTAGCCTCGAGGACGGCACTACTCTAGGTTTAGGATTGTGTCTCGACCTTTTGGAACAATGCAGGAGCCACGTCACTTCCACATGGACATCATTTCAAATATATCTTTTGGTTGTACTACTGACCCTACACAAGAAGATGTAGAAAGAGCTGAAAAATTTGCCCATGTGTGTGAATTTATCTCATCTCTCCCTAATGGTTACAGAACTTTAGTTGATGATTCTTTGCTCAGTGGGGGGGACAAAAGCAGCGGATTGCAATTGCAACAGCAATCCTTCAGACACACCTATTCTGATCCTTGAAAAAGCGACCAGTGCTCTTGATGCAGAAAATGAACAATACATCATGGTCAGATTAATCTTTTTTTTTTTTTTTGGGGCTACTGACCATGTGCTTTCCTCTGTACATAACTTGCTGTTATTATTCTTTACTGGATGTTATTCAAGCTCTTGGACATGATTGTGAAGTAAGAAGGACCATCATTGTCATAGCACATAGGTACACAACCAGCCAGAAATTCAGAAATTCATATTAAAAGGGCAATATACACATGCAACACCATTTTTTGAAATTTTGCTAAAATGCTGCCAAAGGACTTTTCAACTTATACCTATTATTTTTTTTTCCTTTAAATTTCTGTCACCTGCAATTCTGTCTGAATTTTGAATTTATATTGGAAATTTTCTTATGACCCATGTTTTTGTAGGCTATATCAACCACAAAAGTTTGTGACAAAATTGTTGTCATGGATGGCGATCAAATTGTTGAAGGTGCTTTTTCTCTAAATAAATATGACATTATGTTGATCATAACATGAAGTTGAAACTATTTTTACAAAATGGGTACAGATGGATCATCACAAGCAGCTCATTCAAAGAGATGGGCTATGTGCACAACTGAGTAGAGAACAGGCAAAGACAGTGACCTGAGTTGAGGTGAGAGAAGTCAGAGCTTCTCAAGGGCTTCAGCGGGGTGATCATCTGGTTGAGGGACTTGCTGGTGAGGTAGACCCTTGACACAAAATTTGGTTTTGCTCTCTGTTCATGACTCTGATTTGGAATCTCTCTCTCTCTCTTCCCTGTTATTACTGTTACTGTTACTGCGCTCCATTTTACTAGTCTCTCTCTTTCTTGACCTGTCTTTGCTGATATTCCTATCATCCTTTTCTTCCATTGGTGTTCATAGACCATTGTATCTTGATCCTAGATCTACACCCTGAGCTGCTTATACGTAATTATGTATGTATGGATAAGCATCTGGTTGCATGTAGGATTGACACTAGGGTGCAGGCTTTTGTGACGTGGACTGTGACACAGATTTGTGTTTACAAGTGTAGCTTAATGAATGTCTTTAATTCATTCAATGTATTCAATCTTTTGTTGTTGTAAGAAAACTCTAATTTATTCCTATTACTATTCTAGTTAATTCTTTTTTGTCTAGATTTTTTTTTTCCTTCTTTAGGTTAACTCTAATCCTCTTAATAAGTAAAAAATTAATTAATTAATTAACTCTTCACTTTTTTCGAACAATTATATTCCTATGTTAAGTCAACAAAGTTATATGAATAAAGATTGATTATTCAACTAAAAATTGAAAAGATGGGCGAAGGTTTTGATATGAAGGGTAATTAGTGGCGAGACATTTATTTTTGGGAATGAATTCAATTGTGCTTATAATTAATACTTTTTTATATAGTGAAACTTGTTTATTATGCATTACATTTGTTTCAGAATTATCATATTTTTTTTCTTTCTTTTACTGAATGCAAATAATGTGTTTTCATCCTTAGTCAAATTACAGTTTATGTGGCAGCTAATCCCTGAAACTGATGGCTTACCTGCTAATCTTGTCCATGTTCCTTTTAAGGCTTCTCCCTTAAGTGACTGTGGAGGGTTATGTGGCAGTCTAAAAGTCCAAATAAAATTTGAAGAAGCTCTATGTAGCCACTAGTAAATTTGGATGAAAGGCAAGAAGAGGCTTTATTTTGGTTGTTGCAAAATATTTCATGTCTATTATGATCCAGGGTGTATTTTGTGATTTATATGTGGTGAAAGAAACTGGAATCGGCCATGAGATTGACTCTGTACATTTGCATGAGCCGAAATTTGAGTACATGGCAGATAAGATTGTTCTGACTGTGGAAGAAACTATATCCATTGATCCTCCCTCACCTGTTTTTGTTCTCATTGGAGCCACCATCTATTATAGTCTCAAAGTTCTTGGGGAAAATGCTCCTCATGGTATTCCCTTGCGAATAATTATAGATGAAGTTCATCTTATGTGCTTTTAACTTTCCTATTTCATAACAATTCCAACCCCGGTTACTAGAACTTGAGGATACATTACATATATTATGATAATCTCTTCATCATCCTGTCAGTTATATATACCTCAGTCAAAATTTTTGGTGCATAGGGCATCAGGTGGGTTATTATAAAATGCAATAGTGATGAAATATTATATTTTGGGATATTTGAGAAACCTTATATGATTCCAATTTCGCATGCACGGACTGTTTATGCTTTATGAGTATGTTCTTTCCCGGGGGGGTTTTTTTAAAAGGGGGGGAAATTTTTTTTTTTGGGATTTTTAGAAACCTTTTGTTCCTTAATTTCGCATGCATGCACGGACTGTTTATGCTTTATGAGTATGTTCTTGTTGTTGCTTTGCAACTTTGGCTTGATACTAGAAAAGAAACCATGGCGGGTTTGTGTGGTCAGAATTGTTTGTGGACTGGGAGGTGAAAGTAGAAATTACTAAGAGTACCCTTTGAAAATTTTCAACTTTGTCCTGGGGAGGGGGTCAGGTGGGTTTGTGTTTTGCTGCAAATTTAGTACTGGGTAAATAGTCCTATCTATGCTGGGATCTCTTCGCGGCAAATATGTATCATCTAAAGCAGTGGGACTTGATATATTTATGGTGTTGTATATCTCTTGGAACTATTTATTGTGGAGTCTGAGAAAAATAATTCACCATAATAAAAAACTTGAATTCTCCATAACATCCAAATACAGAGGGATAAGCAAATCTTTCCTAAAATTATTTAGTTGTAAGCCTTGAATTTGCTGCTTGGATCACTGTGGTTATCATTCCATCCCACGTCTGTCCCTATTGCCATTTGTATTGGAACTTACACTTCTAAGGTGTAAAAGTGTACTGGGATTTACTGCATTTCTTATGCAAATGATATTTTATTTATCCGATGTTTTTGCAATTTGGTGAAAAATTCTCAAAATTTATTTAAAGCACTTTTACTATATCAGTTATCCAACTCCATTTCTAATGTTTCTTTGCAGCTATAAAGTTATCATCACCTTACCATCGATGGCCTGTTATGAATTCTTCAGTTGCCCAAGTGGACCCTTTGATGGGTTCAACTCATTCAATGAGCTTAGGTGAAACAACTATAATTGCCGAAGACATTAGGGTTGCAGGCCACATGCAAACATTGTCTCTTCATGTTGTTCTACCTGATTTTATTTGTTCATACCTATCACCTTTGTCGGCTTCCGGTAATCCTATTGATGGCGTTAAAGCAATTTTATCTGCAGCACACTGGTATGTTGTTTCTGGGGGAAATATCTTATCTACATGAGAGTCTTTTCATGAGAACCTGGTGCACCATAAATCTAACTGACAGAGGTAACTCTGCATATCTCTTTTCCTTTGATAACTTATCTTTTTTGTTCTTTCTTTTTTCTTTGGGCCGGGGGGGATGTGCTTCTAGGTGCAATTTTTGTTTAGGTATGCATTCTGTATGCCAATTGACATAGATATTGCATCTCCTTTTCTTTATTATGTATTAGGATCTTTCGCAATTTTTGCATGACATGTAATCAAGCCTCTGTTTCTATTCTAGATGGAATTGTGGGCTCTTGAATATGTTTGTATTAAAGCTTAGCTACAGGAGAGTGTTGCATTTGATGGCGCTGATTGGAGAAGGTTTCATGTTGCTAGTGGTTGCAAAACCTCTTGGCCTCTTGTACTCATTTTCCCCTTCTCAATAATTCATACTTGTGCATGAACTGAAGGAAGAGGTTCTATGGAATAGAAAGTGTTGTGAGATTGATCTTATTATATAACTGTAAACTTAACTGAAAGAGCCTGGGGGAACAGCGGGAGGAGGATACTGTTGCAAGGAGAGAGTTTGAGAACTCTGAGGGAGAGGGAGAGGAGATGGATGAGAGAAGCAATAAAGACTCAATTCACAATGAATGATCATTTCAACAATAATATCTTATGTCAAAACAAGCCCCAATGCATAAAATATATAGGCCAACCTTAAAACAATAATGAATTAAACTACAATAAAACTACTAGACAAGTCTTGTGTCAGGAGTTTGAGAATTTGGTTATTTTTTAGCCTTTCCCACCTCACGAGCCTCAGTAATTGTCTGTAACAAAACCAGGTGAGCAATACTTAGATGAGTGAAATTGGTGAACCTACTTGAAGGTGGAGTTGGTTTGAACAATTTCATTGTCTGCATCTTACCAGTCAGAAATCTCTAGCCTGGACAAAAAGATTATCCTGCTGTTCTATTGGACATTTATCTAGTTCTATGATTACCCCGTACTTGGATATCTTTTTACTAATTTCAAGAACACATTATGAACCTCAAAGTGGTTACTGTCTTGTTTCAGCTCTTGCATATGAGTTTTCTTTAGCTCAATACCTTTTTTGATTTATTTTGGATTTAGAGATATGTCAAGCCTTGTCTGATCCCACTTCTATTATTTGCAGCTAGGGTTTGCTCCGAATAGTCTTCGATAATGGCATTTGATTGTTTTTTCCTTCTCTTTCAATTTTCTTCATGTTCCAGGAAAATGAAAGAAAAAAGAATTCAGATCTGATATGCTTAGCGCATGGAATATTAGAATCAAGCTGTCATTTTTTCATTGTTCATGTCCTTTAAAGTAAAAAGATGTTGGTGACATGTATTATCCATATCCAGGGTATTCTTCTTGGCATTTGTTTAATTAAGGCTTTAGAGTCTTGTACCTGCTTCATTAAAAGTTTTTCTTTTTTTCTTTGTCATTATTAAAAACTTTGTAGTGTTTTTCTTTTGTTATACATTGTGATACACACCTTTACGGATACCTCCAAATATGTGTGAGAGGAAGGTGTAACACAACGAATCAAGATCGATCTAGGGGTTTGTACGTTGGGGTGAATGAAAGTGGAGGCACCACAACGGGGGTGGCAACCCATTAATACTATCAAAGAGCGTTTTAGGATAAAATCTAACCTGCCCCGGGTAGCTCACTAAGGTGAACCAACTAAAGAACAAACCTCAATGTAATATTATTCAAACTTGTTTCTATATTACTGATAATCAGGGTATATTTATACCCATACATGCCTAAAGTCTTGGTAATAAATCTATAAAGTTGCGGCTAATTAACCACAAATTATTCCTAAAATCAAAAAACCTAATTGGTAGATTTGGGGATTGAAAATTTGACATTATTCTTTCCCTAATCAGCCATAATTATTCCTAAGAATTACATGCCTAATTGCCAGATTTAGGGTTGAAAATTAGGCAATATTCTCCCCCAAAGAGTCTACAAAATCTTCCATAAAATAATTTTGCATGCTGGCCGAGAAAAAGGAAACAAATACAAATGATTGCTTGTTACTTCATTTAAGACAGTTGAGCTTGAATTAATTGTATGGGCTTATACTCTTCGTTGGGCTTCTTGAAAGTAGGCTGCATATCCTTCATGCTCCCAATTATAAATGATTCTTTTGCTTTTTAAATCTCTTGGCTTTTGATTTTGTGATTGGGCCCACAGGAAGACTTGGAGGCTCTACTGACTTGATTTGATCTTGATCTTCATAGTAGGTGGCATCGGGGTCAATAAGTGTAAATGGAATAGAGTGGATGTTCTCATCATCTCCTCCCCCTTGAGAAGGATTTGCCCTCAAGTCTTTATCATCTACATTATAAGGAGTCAAATCAGTAACATTAAAAGTAGGCGAAACTTTGTACTTACCTCTTAGGTCCAACTTGTATGCATTATCATTAATACATTCGATCACTTGGAAGGGACAATCTCCACGGGGATCCAACTTGCCCTTTCGTTGATGGGGAAATCGCTCAGGTCTCAAGTGAAGCCATACCCAATCTCTAGGTTGAAACGCCTCCCTTTGTTGAGCTTATTTGCAACTTGCTCATTCCTTCGCTCAATATTCGCACAAGCCTTTTCATGAATTCTTTTGACAAAATCAGCTTTCTTTTGGTCATCTAAATTTATCAATTCAAAAGAGGGGAGTGGGGACAACTCGAGAGGGGTTAAGGGGTTAAATCCATAAACCATTTCAAATGATGAAAATTTAGTAGTAACATGCGTAGCCCAATTGTATGCAAACTCGATATGAGGTATGCATTCTTCCCAAGTCTTCAAGTTCCTCCCCACTATGGTTCTTAGTAAGTTACCTAAGGTACGATTCACCACTTCAGTTTGCCCATTTCATTTGTGGATGGCAAGCGGTAGAAAAACAAGAGCTTAGTCCCTAATTTACTCTACAAGTCTTTCCAAAAATAGCTAAGAAACTTGGCATCATGATCGGATATAATGGTTTTTGGCATACCATGCAATCTAACTACTTCTTGAAAGAACAATTTGGCTATATGGGATGCATCATTAGTTTTTGCATAAGGAATAAAATGAGTCATTTTTGAAAATCGGTCTACCACGACAAAAATTGAATCTTTACCACTCTTAGAGCTAGGCAAACCCAATACAAAGTCCATAGAAATATCAATCCAAGGGCCCTTGGGAAGGGGAAGGGGAGTGTATAAGCCATGGGATTGAGTTCTAGACTTAGCTTGTCGGCATGAAATGCATTGTTCACACACCCTTTCAATATCTTTTCTCATTTTTGGCCAATAAAAATGTACATGCAAAGTGGATAAAGTTTTATCTTGACCAAAATGTCCCATTAGTCCTCCTATATGAGCTTCTCTAACAAGTAAGTCCCTTACCGAGTTACGGGGATGCAGAACCTATTTTCCTTAAACAAAAACCCATCTCACACATGAAATTTCTCAAAAGCATCTCACCCGCATGAAACACATCACTAAAATCTGGATTTTGAAAATAAAGCTCCTTTAAGTGTTCAAATCCAAGAATTTTAGCATTCATGGTGGTCAAGAGATTATACCTTCGAGAAAGGGCATCAGCCACAACATTCTCCTTACCCTTTTTATACTGGATCACGTAGGGAAAAGACTCTATGAATTCTAGCCATTTGGCATGTCGCCTATTTAGCATGGTTTGCCCCTTCAAATGCTTCAAGGTTTCATGGTTAGAGTGAATTACGAACTCCTTGGCATGTAGATAGTGCTGCCATGTCTCAAGGGCTCTCACCAATGTATAAAGCTCTTTATCATATGTTGAGTAGTTGAGACTGGCATCATGAAGCTTCTTGCTAAAATAGGCAACCGGTCGTCCTCCTTGCAATAAAACAGCTCCAATCCGTGTATCTGATGCATCAAATTGAATTTCAAAGGTGTTAGAAAAATCGGGAAGAGCTAATATTGGAACATTAGTTAACTTGTCCTTAAGCGCTTAAAAGGCTCATTCTTGAGCTTCTCCCCATTTAAAAACTTTATCCATCTTGCTGAGGCGCTGCAATGGTGCTAAAATCCTTTACGAAACACCAATTGAAACTAGCCAATCCGTGGAAACTTCTTACTTGGCTAGCATTGCAAGGTGTAGACCATTCTTGGATTGCTCGTATCTTTTCCTCATACACATGTATGCCCAGCGAGCCAATCACAAATCCAAGAAATAAGAGTTTATCCTGACAAAACACACATTTCTTCAAATTTGCATACAAACACTCTTTTCGAAGAATTTCAAAATTTTCTTTTAAATGCTAAATATGGTCTTGCATATTGTGGCTATGCACAAGTATATCATCAAAATATACAACCACAAATTTTCCTATGAAAGGTCTCAAAATATGATTCATTAAATGCATAAAAGTGGTTGGGGCATTTGTGAATCCAAATGGCATAACTAACCACTCATAAAGACTTTGCTTGGTTTTAAATGTCGTTTTCCATTCATCACCCTCTTTTATTCTTATTTGGTGGTATCCACTTTTAAGGTCAATTTTAGAGAATACAATGGCACCACTAAGTTCATCAAGCATGTCATCAAGACGGGGTATAGGGTGACAGTACTTTACCGTGATATTGTTGATGGCGCGGCAATCCACACACATGCGCCACGATCCATCCTTCTTTGGTATTAAAAGTACCGGCACGGCACGCGGACTCAAACTTATGCACATATCCATTTGCTAAGAGCTCCTCTACTTGTCTTTGAAGCCCCTTAGTCTTCTCGGGATTGGTTCTATAGGGTGGGCGATTCGGTAGCGGTGCGCTAGGAACCAAGTCAATATGATAATCAATCCCATGAATTGGTGGCAAGCCAGAGGGAATTTCTTCTAGAAACACGTCCTGGTACTCCTGCAAAAGAGAAACAATATTGGGAGGTAAGGAACTATTTGACTCAATAGTGTTAAACAATATTTTATTATACTTCAAAAGAAAAACTTTCCTCTTATCCATCAGGGCCTTTCTTGGGCTTTCACAAAGAAGTTGGTTTTCTTCCTTTCTTCCTTTTGCTCCTTAGTCTTTGTTCGAGGCTTGTCCTTGCTTTTTAGGGGCCTTTTTCATCTTGATCAAATCATCATGAATTTGACATGGTGTCGAAGGAGCAAGAGTGTAGGTTTCATGGTCATGCAAAACTGTGCACTTGTTGGTGCGCCCATTAAAATTTACTTCTCTATCAAATTGCCACGGCCTCTGTAAAAGTAGGTGTCCGGCCTCCATGGGTACTACGTCGCACAAAATCTCATCTTCATACCTTCCAATTTTGAAAGATACACAAACTTGCTTAGAGATGCCTATCCCTTCATCATGATTCAGCCATTGAAGTTTGTAGGGATGTGGGTACTTAGTGGTTGGAAGCTCTAATTTTTGCACCATGTAAGAGCTAGCAATATTTGTAAATGACTCAGTGTCAATAATAACAAGACAAACCTTATCCTTAACACGACAGTGGGTATAGAAAATGTTCTCTCATTGCTCCTCTTCTTCACTCTTGGGCTGCATGCTAAGAGCTTTTCGGGTGACTAGTATTTCTCCCGTTTTGGCCTCCTCATCTTGCTCACTTTCGGATGAACTGTTAGAGATCACATCTTTCACCTCTTCATCAGATTCGTAACTACCATCTTCCTTGATAAGGATGTTTCTAGTGTTTGGACAATCATAGGCAACATGTCCTCTCCCACGATAGTTGAAACACTCAATGTCTGGGGATCTTGGTGGCGCCTTTCCTGCATCTTTTTTAGATACCTCTACCAGTTTTGGGGTACTCGGCTTAGGTGTGTTGCATTTGATCTCCATCTTGCTCTTAACCTTGTCTTTATGTCTAGGTGGTACGGCTGCTTTTCTTCCTATTGATATGCTCTTCCACCTTAACAGCAAAAATATACCAATTCTTGCAAAGTGTTATATTGATAAAATTCAACTTTGTGAGAAATATTAAAATTCAAACCTCCTAAAAATCGAGCTTTGGTAGCTCCCTCATCCTCTACCATACCGATACACGTCATGAGGCGCTCCATCTCTGTGCGGTACTCCTCTACATTTCTACTTCCTTGCTTGAGACTTTGCAGTTGGTTGTGAAGTTAAGTGTGATAAGGCGGCACAAACCTGCTTCTCATGATATTCTTCATCTCAGTCCAAGATCGGATTGGTGGCAAGCGTGTTCTCTCTCCAAAAACTGTAATTTGATCCCACCACACCATAGCAAAATCTTAAAGTTAGGCAACTGCAATCCTCATTTTTCTTTCATCATCGTAGTGATAGCAAGCAAAGGTGGAATCCATGCGTGCCTCCCGATCTAAATAGGCCTTAGGGTCTGATTTTCCTGCAAAAGTAGGAAATTTGAGTTTCAGATCTCCTCTTTGCATGTTTCGGGACCATTCTCGCCTAGGACTCTCTTGGTAAAAAAAATCTATTGTCTTTTATCCCATTTTGTTCATCCTCTCCGAAGGCTTCATAGGGTTCATTTGAAAATCGTTCCCGTGTTGCTGGTACAGGAGGTGTAGGCATGCCCTGTGCGACTTCTAATTGGTTAAGTCGTCGAAGGATCTGTTGAAACACTTGACCCATTGCATTGAGTTGAAATCTTGGATTTAGGCCATTTGTTTCACCATGGTTATGCTCATTGTTGTCCATGATTTTTTTTTTTTTTTGGCTGCAAAAAAAATATTAGTGCAAAAAAAGATGGACCTCACCAAAGAATCACTCCCTTGCGTGTATCACTCAAAGGTGTTTGCACTCTTTGTTTTACCACTCATGTTTCACTCTTTAAAGGCTTTTGTCACTCTGGTATTTTTACCTCTCAAGCTTCTTTCCACTCAAAGTTCTTTTGAGAGGTTCACCAAATGACCACTCACGTACAAGCAAGATTTTACACTAAAAATACACTTTGAACTATGTTAGTCGAGTGGTCTACGACTAAGCAAGGTGTCCAATTTTTTTGAAAACAAAGAGGGAAAGATCAAAACAAGGTGGTTTGGCCAAGTGAAGTTTAAACGGACGAGTAGGGTAACAAGCATGCACTAAACAAGGAATATTCACGATTTCAAACAAGAGGTTTTTTTTTGCCACAAAATGCTATTTGGTTGGCTAAAAAAAAATTGGTTCGCAAAGGAGACCACTTGAAAATTTTCAAAGAAAGACAATGGATGAAATTAGAATAAATTTAGGGTTTACAAAATCAATAAGCTACACCCGACGCATATGTAGAGGACCCTAAAAGAGTGCACAACTTGAAAACTGGCTAGGTATTTCACAAAATTTCCTTCACATAAAAAGAGTAATTAATAAAATTACACACCAATAACTTTCGCAATAGTAATTTTTTTTTTTTTTTTTTTGATTCTACAGAAATAGAGAAGCCTTTTTTTATTTTGGACTCTGCAGAAACTGAGAAGTATTTTTTTTGTGATGGTAACAAGAAACAAAGATGAAGACTTCAAAAACAAAGATGGCAACACCAACTAAGAACAAGAACAAAGCTACTGTACGTATTAACTAAGAGCAACAAAATTAATAAGGGATATACAACCAACCTCTAGCCAAGCTCTGATACCAAAAGATGATACACGCCTCTACGGATACCTCTAAATATGCATGAGAGGAAGTTGTAACACAACAGGGTTTAGTATGTTGGGGTGAATGAAAGTGGTTACACCACAACGGGGGTGGCGATCTGTTGATACTGTCAAAGAGCTTTCTGGGATAAAACCTAATCTGCCCCAGGTAGCTCACTAAGGTGAACCAACTAAAGAACAAAATCTCACTGTAATATTATTCAAACTTGTTTCTACATAACCGACAATGAGGGTATATTTATACCTATACATGCCTAAAGTCTTGGTAGTAAATCTAGAAAGTTGCAGCAAATTAACCACAAATCTTCCCTAAAATAGCTCTGCATGCTGGCCGAGAAAAGGAAACAAATACAAATGATTGCTTGTTACTTCATTTGAGACAGTTGAGCTTGAATTAATTGTATGGGTTTGTACTTTTCATTGGGATTCTTGATAGTAGGCTGCATGTCCTTCATGCTCCCAATTATAAATGATTCCGCTGCTTTTTAAATCTCTTGGCTCTTGATTTTGTGATTGGGCCCACAGGAGTACTTGGGGGCTCTACCAACTTGATTTGATCTTGATCTTCATAGTAGGTGGCATCGGGGTCAATATGGGTAGATGGAATAGAGTGGATGTCCTCATCACATTGGCTTCCTATCAATTGTTTCTCATTATTTTCTTGATTCTCTTGCACTCGGAATTTGCTACCCATCTTTGCATAGTGATGATGTTAGGTTGCAATATGATGAGTCTGAATGTTGGAAAACTTCCCTGGTGTCAAGCAATTTTTCAGTTGAACAAGGATGGTGGAATTCCAGAATCCTGAAGGCAAGTGAATATAGTGTAGGAAAGTTGACAGCTTCTCTTACTCATCAGGGGTGGCATCTTAAAACAAAGTAGGTAATTTCATTAGTTTTTATCCTGTACCTAAACATTTTCCCTTTTTGGGGTGAGGGGTGGGGATACGGGTGGTAGTGGGGAAGTGGTATGGTTGTTTGGTTGGACTCTGAGAAGCAACGATTGAGAATTAGCTGCCTGTATGCTAGTATAGGTTCTTAAGGTCGTACAACAAATCATGTTGTGCGAACAGGTTAAGTTCAACATGAATAAATTAGCTGTTTCTCAAAGCATTTATCTTCCGTGGGCTCCTGCTGTTAATCAAGAGCTGGAGCTGAAGGCAATTGGAGGCTTGTTGTGTTTCTGATTTTTAACCTTGTAGTTACTTAATTCATTAATGGTTTATTCATGACTTGGGATATGACATTACTTTCCAGGTTGTGCAAAGGCATCTGCTGACTATAAATGGTTTTCTTCAGACATGACCATTGTGTCTGTATCAGCTTCCAGGGGTTGCCAAAATGCCTGGAAAAGCTGCAGTTAGAGTTGTATCTACATTTGACTCATGCAACCATGACGAGGTAAAGAGATTTGGGTGATAGTGGTGGTGACTGCGCTAGTAATATCAGTTATGTACCTCTGAAGATGTGCCTAATTATTGAGTCAAAGACAAATTTCTATATTCCACCAAATTGTGTTGCGTTTTTGCATTTTATAATTTGGTATTGGTACCGTTGGCATACATTTGAAGGCTTCTAATCGAAAACCTCCATAACTAATTGGCAGAGATGTGTATCCTGAGCAGTCTGAGTATAAGATAGTTTTTCTTCCGTCTCAGTAAAAGTACAAGACATTTTTCGTATCTGCATTAGCATCAACCTCAACATGTGAAGGTCTAAAATTCTTGCCTCTTATTAGGACCTAAACATGTCCATCTTTAGAAGTTAGAGCTTTCTTATTAGGTATTGGACCCAGAAGCTTGTCTTTTTGTATTTTTCCTGCCAAACTTGACAAACATGAATGTTTATGAACACCCTAGCTTAAGCTACTTCTGGTTGATTTGCCTCTCCTGTTATCAAGGTTATAAGTTTCTTGACCTTTGTGCACAAGAATGATTTTTACTCAAAGTTTGTCAGCTTAAGCAAAATTCCTAGCTGTAGGACTGTTTTCACTTTGCCTTGCTATCTTGCCCCGTTTGATTTGCAGGGTTGTATTGGCCTTTCAGGTGGCTTATCTAATAATTGCCCGCTGGTGGATATTCATGACTGATAAAGTGGAACCAATAATAATGAAACATGTTTGATAGTATGGTCAGAATATCTACATATACATACATTAATGTGTGTCTGTCTGTCTGTCTGTCTGGTGTTTAATTTCGAAAGTGAGCACTTCTGAAACTAGTTATCTTGTTCCTTAGATTTCATTGCATTGGAAGTCTAATTGTGCATTTGTCCCATGGTTTCAACAATTTTCTTCATATTTTAGTGGTCTTTTCTTTCCTTCCTTTTGTTTATTCTTTTGTTGTTTTTGATAATTAAACTAGGCAGGTGGCAGTTGAAGTTTCCATTCCATCATCAATGATGATGTTGCACAGCTTCCCAGAGGAGACTGTCATAGGGTCCCAACAAAAGGCTGCCGTGACTATGAAAGAATCAGATGGTGAAGCAATTCTATAAAATCATCTTCATAGCTATTTCTTGCATTAGCAACTTCTCTCACTTTCTTTTCTTTTATGTTTGCTTGATTTTCCAGGTGTTTATATATATATATATATATATATGTGTGTGTGTGTGTGTGTGTGTGTGATGCTTTCAATTCCTTCATAAAGTGGACAGCTGGAAGCAAGTCTTTTCCCATTGTCAATGTGACAAGGGAGATTCCTATCCTGGACAAAAAGTAGACAATGTGGAGCTAAATGAATCTTTGTTTGGCCCTATGTGTGGATGGACCCATGTATAAGCATCAGCTCCTGGCCGTGCTATGCTGCATGCCACACTATTGAAAGAGTATCAACACTTTGATCATCATTTTAGTGGATCTATTGTTCTAAGAGCAGCCTCCTTGATAGCAGCATATTCACCCCTTATCGCGCAGCAGGCAGGTGCTGGAAACCAATTTGGTGGTTACTGGTTTGATTTGGTTCAGGCAGAAGGTTCTGCTCAGTTGGAATGCCTTGAAAGTTTGTATCTTGTACCTGGGACACATCTAGATGTTATGGAGGACCTATATCATGGGATCATGGCATTGTCTTTATCAAAACTGCTGACAATCTTGATGCAATTCATTCTCCTTTGAGAGAAGGCATTGCGGTGCATTGGGTATCAGCCAGCCATGAGAGTTTGTGTAGATTTCTATGCCGCACACTGGAAACCTTTGTAAGCTTCTGCTTCTCCAGTTTGCATTTCATTGATTTGTTCATACTAATATGCCCTTCTGTGCTTGTCATTTTATGTGACTCTTTAAAAGGGGAAACTTGGAGATGACCATCCTCTGCCTGCAGTGGCAGAAGTGGATCTGTCACTCTATTGTAGCTTTCCTTCTTCAATTGTTGTAATAGCTGATGAACCTGGTCTTAAACATATGCATCATTTAAATCTAATTCGTTGTTGCATAATAAATTTGTCCTCTGCTGATTGCTTCTCATGTTCCCATAAAGTTTGCCTTTCATCCGGCTCCTAGTTATGATTTACAACAGCGAATGCGCCTGATATTATAAGGGCTGCAATTCAAGCTAAACATAGTCTGGCACAAATTCAAACTTGAAAACCGTTGCAAACAGCCACACCATTCGAGATGCTGCAGTAGGCATTACTGACTCCGGAAAAGCTTTTGCAAACTCATCTTCTCTCTCCTTGATGTGGGAACTAAGCAGTTGTGATGGGCTGGCTCAGTATGGGATGATGCCATTGACTCAGAAAGGTCCAAATATGTTTGGGAAAGATTCTTTGCCTTGCAAAATGCATCAGGAATGGTATTGTCTAGACGTTGGCATCTTGTCTTTGTCAATCCTTTTCTCTTATATTTCCTTTTCTCTAGGCTCTAGGGTTTTGACTTAAGAGATGACACAGGCCTATGTGACACATTACTTGATAATAATGGCTATCAAATTGCAATTAGTTGAATTTTGTCTGCATACGGCCTGGTTTGCAGTTAAATTTCAGGTCAATTTGTCTCACATAATCACTTTTCTGGAGGACTCGTGATGCAATCACTTGCACTTGGATTTATGTCTCCTTTGGAGAGAGAGGCCCATTTAACATCCTTCGAATCATAATAGCTTCCTATAGTATGAAAAATGAGTCTTCTTCGATCCTAGTTTGTCCAGTTGAGTATAAAATCACTATGCTTGTTCATGAGTTTTAAGAAATGACAGGCTATAGTAGAAACTAAGAGTGAGGATCTAGTCTTTCAGCAAAGTCAAGGTGGTAGTAGCCATTAATTTAGTGACAACTATTTGTTCCTAAGTTCGGTTTACTAATAGTGTCAGTACATAATCCATGTTATCATGTGTTCCATTGGGTTTATCCTAGTGTATATTTAAGAAATAGTACATGATACATCGAAATAATTGATGGATGGGTCTAGTGTTCTAATATACTTCGGCAAAATAATTGGAGATTTCCTGGCCAACGGTTGGGAAGCATTTTTATGTCTTTAAGCAGCACAGTGGAGCTATCAGGACAAAACCATGCCACAAAGAAAAACTCTTTGACAATTTTTTATGTTGATTACTTAACCATATTCACATGCTCTATCGTTCCCACTATTTTGTAATAGGTTTTTCGGTGCTTTGTTTTAGGTTATCCTCCCCATATGTGGCTCTCCTAAAATGTTAAAATATACTGTTGTGCTCTCAGTATTGAAAGTACTCTGGGACACTGAAATTCTTTCGGTGCATCGTTCGTGCTGCTGTTACTGGGATCCTTGATAGGGTAATTGAACATCATTCTGCCATGCTACTTGAGAGTTTCAGGTCAACCTTTTGCCATTGTTGATTGATGATCTTTGTTAGGCTTTTTAGATTATCTTGATGCATGAGATTCACAAATTGTGTTACTGTGCTCCTCTTTTTCCTTTTGTTTTTATTTTCCTCCCCTCCCAAGGTTCTCACTCTAAACTATTTTGAATTATGCAGCTAGTTTCTATTCTTAGTAAATCCAAAGTTCATGTTGTATTTTGGTCCAGATGCTTAGGTAAAACTTTCTTGGCCTCATAAGGGAAAAGCCCTTTCTTTTGTGTATTATGTTGTCATGTTGCAAGCCGGTGTATTGTAATGATTTTTGGTATTTATATTTGAACCTACTAAATATGCAAGTAAACTTCTTTCATCTAATATTAGTTGCATTACATAAGGTCCCTCATACACTTTTAGTGGATGAATCACCACCCTCCTAGATTGCTCTGAGCATCGTTATCTAGGTTTTATTTGGTTAGAGATTGTGGTTCTCAGAACTTTGGTCATGATCAACATAGTATTGCTTCTTTTTAGCATTCCCTTTTTCTTTTTCTTTTCTTTTATTTTGTAATTATTATTTTGGTGGATGTGTAAAGTTATTTTGATATCATTATAATCATGTTTTGATCTTCTCAGTAATGCTTTATTCTTTATACAGTATTGTGTTTTATTTCATTAGCTGTTTTTGGCAGCATCTCCTTATATTTAAAGCAATATATTTTAAACCCTGTTTTAATTTTCATTCTTCTTTGGATCATGACCTGTGCTATAGGCTGTCAAAAATTTGTTTGTAAGTACGTCTGTTAACAATTATTGAGACATTCATTGCAAGTCTTATGCTATTCTAGGCAAACTTTCAATTAGTGGAGGGAGTGTCAACAACACAAGTAATACTGCCACAATCAGATGCACAGTGCTTGTAGCTTAGGGTCATTCCTAAAGGGATTGGAACAGCTCATTGCCGTTTATGGCATTACATATAGAATAGATCATTGTAGATTGTGGAAGGAAAAGATAGTCGAAATAGCCTCTGACAATCATGATAACTCTTGTGCCTCAGGTATGAGAAAGGGTGGTCCATCACCCTCCATACCCTGCAAACTTGTTCTACAAATTTAGGGATTTTCTTACCCGCCAATTTTATTCACAAGGGTAACTAAATATGGGTCTCCATAGTGGTTGTTGATGGCACAATCACTATTGTTGGAGATGGGTTTTGACTTTACAGATTTCAGCTCCTTTTGACTCAAACGATTGCTTCGGGAGATGTTTCAAAACCTGCAAAAAACCGCTGGAGGGTGCTCAGGCAAGATAGGCTCCAATGTTGAAGTCAGAAAGAACGATTTTCGATAGAAATGATACAGAATAAAAATGAGAGAAAAGGAGAGCTGATAGCCCTGTGATTTGTGTGTTAAGTGTTTTTTTTTTTCCTTAGAGAGCATACTTGGGTTTTGATGTGCTGAAAGCTTATATACCTGATTATCCTGAGAGCCGTGTGTTCCCAGGGTGTTACAACCCTAGTTCCCTTACGAGGAGGACCGAAGATCTCGGGATTCTTATAGTCAAATATTCTCTGGAGATTTAAAATCTTTATCGTTTAGAAAGTTTGATAATACAGAGAGATTTATTCGCTTATCGATTAGATTTCTAAGGTTTCTTCCCTTATCTAGAGGATATGTTTTGTATTAACTTAGGAAACTAAGGCTAGTATAAGGCTTAGTCTAATATTTCCTTTGGTTGACGTGAGCGATCAGTCTCTTAATGAATTGTCGATCATCGATCAAGAAAAGAAAGACATCGGTTCGGGCTCGCCGAATGCTTCTACCAATCAGTTAAATAGCCATCGTTTGGAATCGACCAAGAGGTTAGCTTACGCCTTCTACTGGGAAAGGTAAATCCCTTATCGTGGCTGACAGGAGAGTTCTACCATGAGCTTTTGGGTTATCGGGTACTACCCCGATGGGACTTTTGAACATGTCTCATCATTTTCCTCCGACTCATGGTATCGTTTTGTAAGAAAGGTGTCATGAGTGATGAATGTTTATCAGGAATTGGAAAATGCCAAGCCTTTAATGCAATACGCGTTGCTTTGAATTATGTGGTTCGTCCTCTGTATGCTTCGAATGACGTAGAATTAAAACAGGCTGTGGGTGAACGCCTTTCTTCTTTAATTATCCCAGTTTCCCAAGGATTATCGCGTATTCCACCCTTTGAACGAGTGATCCGAAATAAATGTTTCATGGGAAGTTGAAGGGATTTAAGTCCGCCATTTATTGCGCACAAATCTCATCAAAAATTTTCGTCTGTTCAGTGATTCGCGAAGATTTCCTTCTTCTTTTGCGGCTATAAATAGAGGTCGCCTGACCTTGTATTGCCTTAGAGAAAGTAAGCATGTTCCACTCGTTCTTCAAATCCTTTTATTCTAAGAGTTAGTTTCTTTGAGAGTTCCTTCGATGGGGGGCCTTAGGTTGCCAGGCTTGGTAGTGTAGATAGTTTCTGCCGTTGTGAGGTCTCGTAAAAAATGGGACCACAGACACGAGGTCTCATCATGTTGTTCGATATTTGGACGCCAAGCTGGGCTCTGTCAAGATTCCCATCGGGGTTCTCAACTTCAGGGGGTAGTTTTAGATATGCTCCCACTCTGGGTTGAGTTTGTCGTCTGACTCGCGTTTTCTAACTGTGGATGGTAAACAGTTGAATTCTGATACATTTTCACAGTTTCCTCATTACCGTTTTGTACTCATACTTGCTTTTCGGCGGTCTTCTTGTCCCTGCTAGACTGCCGAAAGTTTTGAGATTCTTTCTTCCATTTTCTCTTTGTATTGTTTTTGTACTTTCCAATGTGGCCGAATGGCTTATTTGTCTAGGAATAATACTATAATTTTCTTATGTATTTCTATCGATATAATCGGTCCGACCATGGGACTAGTAAACCGTGCCTATTCGTGTAATCTGATATGTATTTATCATATAGAAGTAAAAAGTAATTTTGCTTTTACTTGTTGGTTTCTGCCTTTGATTGAATTTCTACTGATAGCGTCAGGGTGTTCGACTAAATGATGTAATTGTCAGAACGATCGTATAGTAGGCTCATCGTACGGTAGGAGAGATAATCACGAACACTGATGAATGTTGATCACCTTTGCTTGATTGGTGAAATAGAGTGTACTTAACCAGAGGGTACATTCTTTCGTCACCGATTGTGCATCGACCGATGGGAGTCTAATAGGAAGTTTAATTGTTCGGGAGTTGCGCACCCAGCGATCTGTTACATTCGTTAGAAACTAAGCAATTAGATGGGTAATATCTATTCGACTGGGTGTCTTGTCTCTTTCGTTGTATCCGACAGGACGGGTCGTGTCTACCCAATTGGGAGTTACATTTCATATTAATGACACGTTTCGTTCGATAGAAAACAACCGATAGGAGTAGGCCGTATCTACCCTACTGAGAGTTACATCCCTTATTAACGACACGTTTCGTTCGATAGGAAACAACCGATAGAAATGGGTTGTGCCTACCCTACTGGGAGTTACATCTCTTATTGATAATACGTTTCGTTCGATAGGAAACAATCGATAAGAGTGTGTCGTGTCTACCCTACTGTGAGTGATATCCCTTATTGACGATATGTTTTGTTCGATAAGAAACAACCGATAGGAATGAGCCGTGCCTACCCTACTGGGAGTTATATCCCTTATTGACGATATGTTTCATTTGATAGGAAACAACCGATAAGAAATCGATAGAAAGGAAACGATAGGAACCAATCGATAGAGCAATCAAAAAAGAAAAGCACAGGGGCGTTAGCGTTACTTAATAGGAGGTGTTCTTCCAACCGTGGCGAGCGATATGATTCACCAGTAGTAGATGCATAGCTTTTTGGCATTCCAAGTCCTGATCATAGCCGATCCATCTAAACTGCTGAGACGATAAGTCCTTGGGTGAATGACATAACGTACCTAATAGGGTTCTTCCCAATTGGGCACTAGCTTGCCCCTAGGTAGTGGTTAGCCGGTTGCTTCTGCCTTCCTTAGGACCAATTCCCCAGACTTGAATGTTCGGTTCCTGACTCTACAATTATAATACTGAGCCATTTGTTGTTGGTATACAGCCATCCGAACTAAAGCAAATTCTTACAACTCTGGAAGTAAATCTAATCATTCTCGTAGAGCAGGCTCATTTCATGTTGTGTCGTATTGAGCTACTCGGAGTGAATGAATTCTTATTTCTATCGGTATGACGGCTTCACTTCCGTATGTCAAGCCGAATGACGTTTCGTCGGTTGCCCTTCGGGGTATAGTATAGTACGACCAGAGGATACTGTAAAGCTCATCCGCCCATCATCCCTTGGTTTCGTTCAGCATCATCTTTAACTGTTATAGGATCGTCCTGTTAGTTATCTCAGCGAGTCTTTTAGTCTATAGATGAGCTACTGATGAGAATCCATGATGAATTTCCAATTTGCGATAGAACTCTTAGAACCTAACGTTGTCGAATTGCTTCCCGTTATCTGTGATGAAGACGTGGGGTATGTCGAACCGGGTGATGATGTGAGTCCATACGAACGATCGGGCCTTAGCTGCTGTTATCTGGGCTAAAGGTTCAGTTTTCACCCACTTGGTGAAGTAATCGATAGTCACTATGAGGAATTTCTGTTGTCCGGTAGCTGGCGGGAATGGTCTAAGGATGTCTATTCTCCATTGGGCAAACGGCCAGGGGCATGGTATGGGACTGAGCTTGGTCGACGGCAAGCCGTGGCATCGAAGAGAAACATTGACACTTTTCACACCTCTTGACGTAATTGTCAGAGTCAGCTTTCATGGTCGGCCAGTAATACCCTTGGCGTAAGACTTTGTGAACTAAATTCTGAGCCCCCAGGTGATTGCCATATATCCCTTCGTGAATCTCTTGGAGGACATAATCTCCTTCTTCAGGGGTTAAGCACCTCAAGTATGGGTAAGTGAAGGACTTCCGATAAAGACTGCCATCGATGATCGTGTAATGGGTGGCCTTTCGTTTTAGTTTTGCTGCTTCCAACAGCGAATCTGGCAAAAAGTCATGCTTCAGGTATACATCTATAGGATCTTTCCAATTGGGAGATTGGTCAGCTGCGAGGACCCTTTCGGGCTCATTAATGCTGAGGTGAGGTAGACTCTCAATGTAGACTACTCGACTAGAGGCAACTGAATCTGAACTATCTAGTTTCGAGAGTGTGTCGGCCCATGCGTTCTCTGATCGAGAGATCTGTTACATGTTAACTTTGTTTAGTTTACTCATCGTTTCACGCAATTTGCTCAAATACTTGGCCATGATCGGATCTTTAGTCTCATAACCCCCCAATTTGTTTAATGACTAGTTGATTGTCGGTGAACACTCGAACATTTCGGGCCCCATGTTCGTCGCAATTCGGAGTCTGGTTAACAAGATTTCGTACTTTGCTTGATTGTTTGTGGTCTTGAAGTCAAATCGAAGAGCATACTCGACCATGAAATTGTCTGGGCCCATTAATATGAGCCCAGCATCACTTTTTGAGGAGTTTGATGACCCGACAACGTGCAATGTCCAGTCAGGTAGTGACCACTCGTCAGGGCTATCGATAGACCTGTGTTCGGCTGGGACCGGAAGAGTGCATTCAAGAATAAAGTCTGTTAGGGTCTGGTCTTTGATCGTGGGTCTCAACTGGTATTGGATATCAAATTCATCCAACTCCACGCTCCATTTGATGAGGCGGCCGAAGGTGTCCCTTTTTTGATGGATTTGTTTCAAAGGTTGGTTGGTGAGCATCACGATGGTATGAACTTGAAAATATGGCTGAAGTCGTCTGGCCGAGACAACTAGAGTATAGGTTATCTTTTCGATCAGTCGATAGTTGATCTCAGACTCTTTTGGGTATTAGACTGATATAGTAAACTGGTCTCTATACGGTCGAATCTTGCCTCATAAGAACAGAGCAAAGTGCTTGGTTAGAAATAGAGAGACATAAGTATAAGCTCTCAACAAGAATAGGATGAGATAGCAGCGGAGGCAACATAAAGTATTCTTTAAGCTGCTCGAAGGCCATCTGGCACTCGAACGTCCATGCGAACCTTTGGGACCTCTTCAAGGCATCAAAAATGTGTTTATATTTTTCCCCAACCTTTGACATGAATCAGCTTAAAGCTGATATTCTACCGGTAAGGTATTGTACCTCCTTCAGCATTTGGGGTGGTGACATGTCCAATATGACTTGTATTTTTTCCGGATTTGCCTCGATCCCCCGGTTGGTAATCATGAAACCTAAGAATTTACCGGACGCAATTCCAAAAGTGCACTTTGCCGGATTTAGTCGCATGTTGTAGCGTTCCAACGTTTGAAAAGTTTCATTGAGATTGGCAACATAGACTTTTGTATTGGTGCTCTTGACGAGCATATCGTCAACATATGCTTCTATGTTGTTGTCGAGTTGGTCTTTGAAGACTTTATTGACCAACTGATGGAAAGTCGCTCCGGCATTCTTCAGACTAAAGGGCATGATCCGGTAGCAATACGTGTCAAATTCTGTGATGAAACTTGTCTTTTCTTCGTCTTTCGGTGTCATTCGTATTTGATTATAACCAGAATAAGCATCCACGAAACTCCGGAATTGGTGTCCCAAAGAGTTGTCCACTAGCTTATTGATATTAGGAAGCGGATAGCTCTCTTTTGAACACGTCTTATTGAGATCAGTGAAATCCACACATATTCTCCATTTGTCGTTGGCCTTTTTTCACCAGAACCACATTGGCTAACCATTCGGGGCACTTAACTTAGCGAATGAGTCTGGCAGCCCGCAGTTTTTGGGTTTCTTCTTGAATGGCGCATTGGTGTTCCAGGGTAAATACCTTTTTTTTCTGTTTGATCGATTTGTAACTAGTGTTAACGGTCAACTTGTGGACTGTAACGAAAGGGTGGATACCTGGCTTGTTTTCGGGAGACCAAGCGAAGACTTTCAAATGTCGGCATAGATAGTCAATAATTGCTTCTCGTAGTGGTGTTGGCAAGTTAGCCCCGACTCGAATGGTCTGGTTAGGATTATCAGTCAGAGTGATCTTAAAAACTTTTTCTATAGGCTTAGGTTTGGTCGTCGACTCAACATCGTCCCTGAACTCTAGGGTGTCGATCGGAAAATTCTATTGTCCCCCTTAGCCGTGAGAAGGGCATAGGGATCAAAGTCGCTATGAAAGGTAGCAATTTCTTCTAGGGTTCTAAACTTGATCTTCATATGTTTCGTACTGGGTAGTGCCTCTAGTTCGTCTAGACTAGGATGACCGAGGATGGCGTTGTAAGGCGAGAACAGGTTCACTACATAGAAGACAACTTTGGCGGTCACATGGTTGAGAGGAATTCCTAGAGTTACAATGAGGGGGATGACTCATTCTGGATGGATGCATTCGTCAGAAAGGCCTTTGAGGGACATAGTGGGAGGTTGAAGACGGGACGAGTTGAAACTCATTCACCGGAAGGCGTTCCAAGTGAGAAGGTCACAGTTTGCTCCTTGATCAATGATAACCCTCTTAATAGTATAAGATTCTACTTTGATAGTGATAACCAATGGATTGCTGTGATTGAGGTCAACTCCGATTAGATTGTCATTGTCGAAACCAATGATTGGCCTCTTTCTCTTGATGATTGCCATGATCAAAATAGACAACGGAGATAGATATGTTTATTTAGGGAATCAACATATCTTCCCACAGACAGCGCCAATCTGTTGGAGGTAAGTTTTGACTCTATAGATTCCGACTCCTTTTGACTCGAACGGTTGCTCCGAGAGATGTTTCAAAACCTGCAACAAACCGCCGGAGGGTGCTCCAACGGAGGAGATTTTGATACTCAAGTCAGAAAGAGTGGTTTTCGATAGAAAGGAAACAGACTGAAAGTGAGAGAAAATGAGAGCTGATAACCCTGTGATTTGTGTGTTAAGTGTTTTTTTTTTTTTTTTGTCTTAGAGAGCAAGTGTTTTTTTTTGTCTTAGAGAATGTTCCTGGGTTTCGCTATACCGAAAGTTTATATACCTGATTGTCCTGAGAGCCATGTGTTCTCGGAGTGTTACAACCCTAGTTTCCTTACATGGAGATCTGAAAATCTCGGGATTCTTATAGTCAAATATTCTCTGAAGATTTAAAATTTTTATCGCTTAGGAAGTTTGATGATACGAGGAGATTTATTCTCTTATCGATTAGATTCCTAAGATTTCTTCCCTTATCTCGAGGACGTGTTTCGTATTAACTTAGGAAATTAAGACTAGTATAAGGCTTAGTTTAACGTTTCCTTTGGTTGACCAAAGCGATCGGTCTCTTAACGAGCTGTCGGTCATCGATCAAGAAAAGAAAGATATTGGTTCGGGCTCGCCGAATACTTCTACCAATCGGTTAAGTAGCCATCGTTTGGAAATGACCAAGGGGTCAGCTTACGCCTGCTACTCGGAGAGGTAAATCCCTTATCGTGGCTGATAGGAGAGTTCTACCATGAGCCTTCGAGTTATCGGGTACTGTCCCGATGGGACTTTTGGGCATGTTCCATCAACTATAAATAGGGGTAGCCATAGTAGGGGTTCCCAAACTAAATTCATAAGATTCACACACCATCTAAAGAAAGAATTGAGAACTTAGAAGGTTTCTTGCTCGTCCGGAAGAACTAGATAAGGAGTTATAGTTGCCGGACTACTATGATCGGAGGTATGTCTTGCTTTCGCTTATTTTGGTTAAATTTTTGTTATTTATTTCATGCATTAAGTTAGCATGAATGTTTTACATATAGTATCAAAGCTATTAAAGTATTTGTCTGTCATTTTCTGGTAAATTTTTGAAATTTTTTGTTTCTGAATTTTTGTTAAATTGGTTCAACTTTGAAGAAATTTTGGTATTTTAAGGTTGGAAATGTGAATGTAAACATGAAATTTTTGGATTTATTTGTATTATACTATCACACATAAATGAAAAATTATGCATTTTGTACAAATAAATTATTTATATGGCTTTTGCACATCAAGGGGTGTGCAAGATAAAGGTTAAGGCTCGCATACAAATTGTAAAATTGTTGGAATTTTTCAAATTTTTATAAATTAATTTTTGTACGGTTTTTGCATATAAAGACGCATACAAAATAAAGTGAAAGCTTACATAAAATCGAAGAAAAGTATTCTTGTGATCCGCACGATTTTTGATTTAAGGTATGACCACGACAGCCTTAATATGAAAGGAATTATACATTGGGATGGTTTTGACTATATAAAAGAAAAAATATTATTTGTGATTGTTTATTTTTGTGTGACAAATTTTATGGATTAAGATTAGATGGCAAGACCGGATAATCTAGTTATGTGGATAGTCAACCTTACTTTAGAGTTTGCTTCTACAAGGTTTTTTGAGTTTGGCAGATCGAGTGCATGTCTAGGAAAGTCCACAGGCAATTTCTATGTCAGGAGATTTATTTTTTTTTAATATATATTTTATATTAGTAAACATATGATAAAGCTTCAACTAAAGTTTATAAGCATTTCTGTTACAGTTATACAAACCGTTGATATCATAGAAGTTACCATATTGAATGTTGAGAACTACAAGGTGTGGAATGAGAAGATACTTCTCAATTTGGGGTGACAAGATTTGAATTATGCTATAAGGCATGATGAGCCGCCTAGTGTAATGGATGTTAGCTCTACAACGGACAAAGCTCTTTATGAGCTCTGGGAGTGATTTCATCGCCTCAGTATAATATTCATTAAGGATAAAATATCGGCTGACATCCGCGACTCTGTCAATCAGTATAATGTTGTTCGTACTCTTCTTAAGGCAATTGATGAGCAGTTTGAGACATCTAATAAAGCTCTCTCCACCACCTTGATCATGGAGTTCTCATCAAAGAGACTCACCACTATCCACGGTGTACACGAGCACATGATGTGGATCCGGGATATAATGGTCCTACTAAAGACTCTTGAGATGGAGATGTCTGAATTCTTTCTGGTACACTACATTCTGAACACCCTCCCACAGTCTTATAGTATTTTCAAAATTTCCTACAACACGCATAAGGTTAAATGGTCTATCAATGAGTTGATAACCATGTGTGTGCAGGAAAAAGGGAGCCTGCTCATGGAAATGAAGGAGGGAAGCAGTAATGCACATTTGGTCACGAAAGGAAAGGCAAAGGAAAAAGCCAAGCTAAAAGGAAAGGCAAAGGGAAAAGCCAAGCTAAAAGGAAAGAATGGACATATAAAGAAGAATTGTGCCAAATTTCAGAAAATGGCTTGCTGCTAGAGGTACAGAAATCTCTTTTGTACGTTATGAATCTCTTATAATTGTGACTTCTTATGACATATAATGGATTGATTCTGGATGCTCAATTCACATTATGAATGTGTTGCAAGGCTTGCAAAACTTGCGAAAACCGATGGATCTTGAGCAATTCATCTATTTAGGAAACAAGATGAGCTTGCATGTTGAGGCCATTGGAGATCGCAAACTTGTTTTGGCTAGTGGATATGTCATGCAGTTGGAAAGAATTTTTATGTATCAAGTTTTTTTCTAGAAATCTAATTTCTGTGTTAAAACTTGTACGCTTTCCAATTTAATAATACAATGATAGTATTTTTGTATTCAAATGTCGGTACGGGTCTATTAATTGACGGACTATGCGGAATTAATCTGCAAGATAAGACATGTTACAACACAACACACGTTGGTGTGAAAAGGTGTGTCATAAATTAAAACTTCTCGATGTTGTGGCACCGGAGATTAGAGCATATCTCAATTGAGAGGGTTAAAAAGTTGGTAAAGGATGAACTACTTAGTGCTCTAAATTTTAGTGATTTTGAAACCTGTGTAGACTGCATTATGGGCAAACAGTCCAATAAGGCAAAGAAATGTGCCAAGAGGAGTTCAGACATATGTTATCCAGATATGGACTCATATGACCAAAAGTACTTCATCACCTTTATTGATGATTACTCACATTATATGTATCTCTATCTCCTTCGTCATAAGGACGAAGTGTTGGATACCTTTAAGATTTTCAAGGCAATGAGGCGTTGGATGCCTTTAAGGTTTTCAAGGCAGAAATAGAGAAATAATGCGGTGAGCAAATAAAAATCATGAGATCAGATAGATGTGGAGAGTATTATGGGAGATATATTGATGATGGATAGGCACCTGGTCCATTTGCTTGGTTTCTTCAGGACAATGAGATTGTTACCCAATACACCATGCCTGGTTCTCCAGACCAGAATGATGTGGCTAAAAGAAGAAATCGGATATTGTTGGACATGGTAAAGAGCATGATGTTTAGCTCTAAATTGCTTAAGTCTTTGTGGATTAAAACCCTTAAGACGACTGTGTACATATTGAATCGGGTTCCAACTAAGACAGTTTCCAAAACCTCATTCTAGATGTTCAAAGGTTGGAAATCCAGTTTGCGACATGTATGCGTTTGGGGATGCTCGTTAGAAGTAAGGATTTACGATCCACAGGAAAAGAAACTGGATCCAAAGACCATCAATGGGTATTTCGTTGTATATGCCGAAAGGTCCAAGGGATACAATTTCTATTGTCCATCTTATCATACTAGATTTGAGAATCAAGAAACGTAAAATTTCTGAAGAATCACTTAATCAGTAGGAGGGATTCCTTTCAAGACTTAGTCCTGGAAAGAAATCTATCAAGTATGCCTTCCATTTCAAGTGAAAAGATGATTATCATTCAAAACGTCCCTCCAGTACTCATGGACGTTGACCCGATTACAGATGATAATCAAAATATTCCACAAGTTGTTGACATCGAAATATGTCAAATTGGACAGCCCTCTCCTAGAGAGACTGTGGAGCCGACATTAAAGAGATCTTTTAAGATCAGGAAGTCAGCAATACCTAGTGATTATGTAGTCTACCTCCAAAAGCGTGACTACATTGTTGGTGCCATAGACGATTCTGAGTCGTTTTCACAAGTCATAAGTTCTAACGATTCGAGTTTGTGGCTGAAAGCCATGAAAGATAAGATGGATTCCATGAGAAGTAATGGAGTCTGAGATCTTGTAGAGTTGCCTAATGGGGTAAAACTCATTGGATGTAAATGGGTTTTTAAGACAAAAACTGACTCATTTGGCAATATTGAAAAATATAAGACTAGACTTGTTGTTAAGGGGTTCATTCAGAGAGAAAGAATCGATTACTCGGAGACTTTTTCTCCGATATCTAAGAAAGATTCCCTTCACATCATTCTGTCGATTGTTGCTTAGAGTTGCAATAAATGGATGTGAAAACGACATTTTTGAATGGGGAACTAGAGGAATAGGTTTACATGTGTCAACCTGAAGGATTTTCTTCTAGTGATGGTGAGAATTTAGTTTGCAAACTTAAGAAGTCTATATATAGATTGAAGCAAGCTTCCCGCCAATAATATTTGAAATTCCATTAGACAGTCTCTTTATTCGGTTTTGAAGAAAATGTTATGGATCGGTATATATACCAGAAAGTTAGTGGGAATAAAATTTGCTTCCTAGTGCTGTATGTGGATGATATCCTACTTACAACAAATGATAAATGGATGTTGCATCAGGTGAAGCAGTTCCTTTCTAAGAACTTTGCCATAAAAAATTTAGGTAATGTGTCTTATGTCATTTGCATTAAAATGCCTCGAGATAGATTTCATAAGACTCTCAGACTATCTCAAAAAACCTATATTAAGAAAGTTCTTAAGAAATACAGGATGCAGGACTGCTCACCGAGTGTAGCTCCTATCGTAAAAGGTGACAGATTCAGTTTAGACTAGTGTCCCAAGACAAAACTTGAAAAGGAATAGATGGTCAACATTCCGTATGTTTCTGTGGTTGGAAGTTTTATGTATGCACAGGTCTGTACCTGAGCTGATATAGCGTATGCATGTACCTAACCTGATATAGTGTATGCAGTTGGAATATTGGGACAATATCAGAGTAGTCCCAGTTTGGAGCATTAGAAGGTTGCAAAGAAGGTGTTGTGGTACTTGCAAGGTACGAAGACCTAAATGCTTATGTATAAGAGGATCGACAATTTTGAGGTGGTCGGGTTCTCGGACTCAGATTTTGTTGGCTATGTTGATTCTCGAAAATCAACATTTGGAAATATTTTTGTTCTGGCCGGTGGAGCTATATCGTTGATGAGTGCTAAGCAGACATTAACTGCGACCTCCACTATGAAAGCTGAATTTGTGGCATGTTTTAAGACTATGTCACAGGCGGTGTGGCTATGAGATTTCATGGATGGGCTAAGAATTTTGGACTCTGTACCTAAGCCATTGAGTATATTTTATGATAAGTCGGCTATGGGTTTCTGTCTAAGAATAATAAGAATGGTACTCAAAATAAACATATCGACATTAAATACTTAGCCATAAGGGAATGTCTATTGGAAAATAAGATTGTGATCTAACATATTAGCATCGAATGTATGCTCGCTGATCCCTGACTAAAAGCATGCTTCCAATTAAATTCAAGGATCATATTATAAATATGGGTTTAAGTCCCAATTTTAATGGAATTTTGAATTAAATTTTCTCATATAAGGTTACGTACACATTTCAGTTTTGAGAAAAAATCATGAGGATGGATCTCGAATAAACATAGGATATATTCATAAAGATGGTTACCATAAGGATAGGGAGTAGCATGCATTGTAATACACAGAAGACAATACTTGCTAATATAGAGGATTTGTCGCTATGATTCATGTGTGTCTTTCCCATTAAGATTTAGGGTTGGATAAAGTCACCAAGTTGGGTGAATGGACCAAGTGGGAGAATCTGAGAAATTGTGGTCCATCATCCTCCATATCCTGTAAACTTGTTCCAGGAATTTAAGGATTTTCTTACCCACCAATTCCATTTACAAGGATAACTAAGTATGGGTCTCCATGGTGGTTGTTGATGGCACAACCACTATAAACAGGGTAGCTACAGTAGGGGTCCCCAAACTCAATTCATAAGACTTACGCATCATCTAGAGAAAGAATTGAGAGCTTGGAAGACTTCTTGCCCATCCAGAGCAGCTAAAGAAAGAGTTACAGTCATCAAAAAACCATGGCCGGAGGTATGTCTTGCTTTCGCTTATTTTGGTTAAATTTTTGTTATGTATTTCATGCATTAAGTTAGCATGAATGTTTTACATCTGGTAGTAGTGTTATACTTAGAATAGCTGTTGAGGACCTTTCTATGAGTTCATCCTAGTGTATTCATTTTGTTCTCCATTTGCTTGACAAATTTGATATGTGGCGTGTAATCAAATACCAGAAAAAAGGGGGGATACGTGGCTAATACAGTGTCTTCAAATTTTTCAGGCCATTCTTGCCACAATTTATGGAAAAGGAGATATTGTTCTTTGTCAAACATATTGCAGAGTTAGAATTGTGATCCCTTTGTCTACGGCACTGCATGCCCAGAGTGATCAATAGTTTAGTTGTCTTCACCACTTATATCTGAAATGACTAAATTCTTGTTCTCTACAGGGCAACTTATTTCTTTCTATCAAATCTGCCAAGGGTTATAGGTGGGCTGTGGACGATGAGAAGCTACTATATTAGATGTTATGTTCTATGATCCCTGCCAGTTTCTACTAAATAAGCAGCTTGCTGAATTTGTTTTCTTTGTTTAGGTGCTGAGTTTTCAAGTGACAGATCAATCAAATAGCAAACACCTAACAGCTGGTGGCAAAGAAATTCAGAGCAGTATCTACTTGGATGATAAGGATCTTTTTGTAAGAACAGTATATGGGAGGTAGAATATCACTCATCACTCATCACCCCTCACCCCTCACCCCCCTCCCCCCCCAAAAAAAAGTTGTTTTGCTTCATGCTCTTGCTTTTCTTCTTCACTCATTCATTAGATCATTTCTGGAGTCAGTAAATGGGCCTGTCATCCCAATCTGACATGAAGGATTATTGTGTGGCAGATCTGCAGGCAGCAAAAGTGTTGCAGTTTCATTCTCTTGCAATTTCATTTCAGGTTCATTTTCACAGTTAAGAGCTTATATGAATCTACAACACTATTGGTTGTGCCTGATCTACCTCTAGCTCTTGGCGGTCCAATGACCTGGGTCCTACCACCAAATTACACAACATCTAGTCGCTTGCCTTCATCTTCAGAGATATACACCAGTGGCATAATCAGAGTTGGAAAGGGACGATTGCTTATTCTTTGTTAAGAAACTGTGGTGGGAGGAATGAAGATGTGCAGAAGGATTCTATTACAATTGTGGGTGATAAAAATCAAGACAACAGAGAGTAATGGTCTTGTATGCATCCAAGCAAAAGACCGGGTCACCGAGAGAGTTGAAACTGCATCGTGTGTAAGTGTTGCTGAGGTATGATTCTACATTTTCATTTACATATGAAGATAAATGAAGAAAATGCTTTACCCTCCTGAAAAATTTTTTAAAAAAGAAAAAAGAAGTCTGAGAGGAGTTTGGTTGATGATTTTTTTTTTTTTTTTCCCAAAGGATAAAATCTCAAAGTGTTACCTATGCACTATATTGCAATAGACTCCAACAACAACAACAATAATAATTTAAACCTTCTATCCTAAAATTTGTGATCGGCCATATGAGAAACAAATATCGAGGAAAAAAAAAAAGAATGTTGATTTAATTTGTACGGATTCTCCTACGCTACTCATTCCTATCTAAGATCATCTTCTCAACTAAATTTATAATTATCATGTTTTTACGAATAAATTGTATCAAAGTTTTCAAAGGCCTACCTCTACGTTTGTATTTAGAGAACCCCAACATGTAATTTATATCTAGAGATCCAATAAAAGTAGAGTGTAGAGGTTGCTCCCTTTAGTCGTGTTTTGGCTGACCTAGAGGAAATGCAGCAGAAGGATGCCCTTTGTGTTAGCTTTTGGTTGATTGTTAAGTCTTTCTCATTCTTGCTCTTCTAAGTTGCTGGTTTGCACCTCCTTGGTGCCTTTTACTCTTTTTGTGTTATTGAAATCTAGTTCCATTATTAAAAAAGGAAATATAAACACACACACACGCGAGAGAGAGAGAGAGAGAGATCTGACATGTTATCCATTATTACATTTGCTTCTATGAGAGAGAGAGAGAGAGATCTGACATGTTATCCATTATTACATTTGCTTCTATTCATCTGAACTTCTGTAAATGTTATTTTCTCTATTCAGGTTGCACATATAAGATTAACCACAGGTTTCCAGTTCCACATAATTAATCTAGTTCTAGTGATGAACTTGAACGTCAAATAAATTATGAGGATATTTTAGGTATAAATTTTTTGATTGTAGCAATTCATATTTAGTGCTTATGTGTTTTGACATTCAGCATGGGTTATATATATATGGAAACCCTTTCCATGAAGCGTATAATGTAATTCTATATGACATGAGACTAATTTTCCCAATATTGTTGCCATAGATGTTCTGAATAGCTCTAATGGGAGTTTCCATCTCAAGGTCTGTTTTTCCTGCATTGGTTTTCTGATTTTAGGAGTTGACAGGTGTAAGAGTTTAAACATTGGCATTTACTGCGCCTAATCGCGTGCTCCTTTGATTTTCAAATTGAGAACTTTAAAGTGTCTAACCAAAGAATAGAAATATTCATGATCCATCCTTTAATCCTTATCTGAAGGCAGTTTGAGGCGGTAGAGCTCTTGTGCGAGTATCAATTGATGGACCCTCACAAGTCAGATTATATTTTGGTACGTATTGGATCACTGTTTGTACTGCTGCTGTATTATTATTATTATTTTCTTCCTTAACAACATTATTCTGCCATATCAATGTTAATCTTTGATTATCATTGTTCTGCCCATTGGTTGAGCCTCTTACCTACGAGGGCAATTTAAATCTGTCTGGGGCTAATTTTATAAGTTGAACTAATTTTGTAGATTATCCTTTTTATTATTTTATTATATGGCAATAAATATGACTTACATGTAAATACCAAAACACTTTAAAATATCAAGCTTTAAGTATGTCATCGATTGTTAATATTCTAGTATATTCCAAATCTGTTGACCACTAACAATACAGCTACAATGGACAAATTGACCTCCATCAAGTAATCATTGATGACTAGCTAGTCTTGTACTAGATCTTTGATGCTCATAGGAGTGCAGAAGGCAGAACTCGTGATGCAACTTTCTACCATTTTTCTATAAACAGTCTGAGTTGGATGAAAATCATCCCAAAAATAGTGCGATTTCACACCTTTACAAGGTAGTTCTGGTTGTCCCTTAATGCATAGACCTGTCTCCTTCACTCTCTTGCAACAAGGACTTGAAACATCTGTCACTCCTACATAATAATTAAAAAAAGAAAAAGAAGATATTTAATATGAAATCATGTGGTTTAAGACTTCACTAGAGTAACTTTGCTGTCATAAGGTGTGTCTTATTTTAGTCGATAATCTAAGTTGGAATGGAAGGGGTCTTCAAGGGTAGAATTCAAAAATATATATTAGACACATGATTATAATTTTAAGGGTAATAGTTATAAATTTAAGTAAAGCCCTTGGCCCATGGTTAAGTTGAACAAGTTTGCTTGTAACTTAATAGTTCTTACATGTTCTCCAAACTATGTGCAATAGACAAGCATGGACCTATGTTGGCTATTGTCTTGCAGCTTTTGAGTCAAAGGAGAAGATTGAATTGAGTATTTCTAGTTGGGGAAAAGTAAATTTACCTGTTAAGTTGAGTGTAATGCCACCACCCAAAACAAAAGTAGAGCCTTCGAGGGTGACTGTCAAAGTGAGTAGTGATGCAGCAAGAAGAACATTGTAATATGTCACGTAGCCGTTAACTTTGGAAACACATGTTCCTGTATGTGATATCATATCTCTGACTGCTGGTAGACACCCAATTAGCCCCAGTGCAAACACTATAATTTTCCGAAATCCCATATGGTAAACCCTCTGCAAAGAGACAAAAATGATTTGAGTGATTGGCGCACCACACCGGTACATTCCCGGTTTGGAACTGAATGAAAACTAGAACCAGTAGCTTTGGTGGTAGTTTTGGTTCGGTAAGAAAAAATAGAACAAAAAACCGGTATGATTATTCCTATTTTGGTTCCAACTCAAAAACTAGACTTCTCGATTTTGGTTCCATTCCTATTTTTTATGGTTCCTTATGGTTCTCATAGTTCTTTAACAGTTTTGATTTCAAATTAAGTTCTGATCAGTTACGGTTTCAAAATTTGAGAATCAAAATTGAATTATTGATTTAGCCGTTCTAGTTCCAAAACTAAATTGAATATGATTTGGTTCTTCATGTTTAGATTCCTCTGGTTCAAAACCGAATCCATGGTAGTGTATATGCATGTAAGGGACCAATTTAAGGGGAGTGAGAAGTTTATGAGCTTTGTTAATTTTTAGATCCCTGCCACACTATGTTGCTCTGCCTGAACTGCCCTGTCCCTATCCCTTAGATTTAGTCCCATAAGCTATGTGTTGTCTATATTAGTAAAACATTAAAATTTTTCAAATTTAAATTAATTAAAATTGCTTTCAAATTAATCAAAAAAAATTTCAAATATGCTGGATTGCTACAAAAATTTCACCTTCGATCTATCTGACATTATTCTCAAATTATATCCAAAAATTATAGTGGTCGTGCCCACAAGAAAACAACACTTTTTTTAATAAATGATAAATTATGTGGGTAAGAGCATATGTACGTACATGCGATGACTGATTTTTTTTTTTTTTTTGTTACAGGATTACTGATTTTTTTAAGATTTGGGGTAGTTCCTTAGAATCTATCGATCAAATTATAGCAAAAGAAAGTGTAAATGAATAAATAAACAGTCCCAAGTCAGCATACCTATTGCAAGAAGAGAGGAGAGAGAGACAGAGTTTGTGAACCTGTAAATCTTTAGAGAGTCTTTCATTTAGTAATTGGGCAAATTGTAAAGGACTAAAGGTATCGCTGCTATTGAAAAAATCAGGGCGAAGATAGTTGTTGATGTAGTCATTGCTGCCCACGGAGAAAATCATAATAGAGTCTGCCAAATATTGTGGAAGTACTCTGGCTGGGATGAGCCTTGGTAAGTCCTTTTCTACCAATTCTTGCAGCATGTCCAATTGATTGTCTAGTGTCAGGCATTTTCCCTGCATTCATCAAACCCCCCCCCCGCCCCAAAAAAAAAACAAAAGATTTCAGAATTTCCCTTTCTGTTGTTGTATCCTTTCTGTTAGAGAGAGAGAGTTCTTACCATGTTGCTCCCTGTTTCAGGAAGAATTCCACATGACCCAGATGCATAGTTCACACCGGTTGTAATATTTCTCTTTTTCAGACCCAAAGCTGGTGGAACGTAAGGTAATCCAAGATATTCAGCTGTACACAAAAACCAAAAATGGTCAAATTCCCTGAACTAAACCAATAAAGTATGTGCATGTGCAGGTCTACGTATGGACATATAAATTTTAAATTGGCTCTTATAGTCTGTTCATGCCAAATTTCTCTCTCGGTCAATAGGCTACTCGATTGATCAATCGAGTAAAACAAAGGGTAAGTATGTATTCAAAGCTTTTCATTTTTAATTTTGTAGCAAGGCCTACCCACGAAGTCTGCAATGGTTCTACCATTGGTGAATCTTCCGGTTGGACCAAGTTTAAAATTCGATCCGTAAGGCAAGTAGTTGACCTTAGCCAATGTCGATAAATCGTTGTTGTTTCCACTGTCAAGAACGGAATCACCTAATATATACAATGCTGGTACCAAGGGAGTACCAATGTTGTGGGAGAAAAGATGAGACCAAGTGAGGAAGTAAAGCAGTGACATTGAGAGTTTATTACCCATCTTTTCTCTTTGTAGAAATTGATGATTTACAAGCCTTTTGAGAGTCTTTTCTGATTAGAATGACAAGGGCCAGGATGATATTTAAACTTCTGGGATTAAGGGAGTTCTGCCAAGGGAAAGAGAGTCAATAGGAATTTGTTAAGAGGAAGAACTATGTATCACTTATAGACAAGAAGCCCTTTGCCTTGTTTACACTTAGAAAATAAAGAGCCATGCTCAAATTTATAAGGTAATATTCGATTCTGAATTGTTTTTTAGCAACCTGCACCATAGTTCACACTTCCTGTTTTATTGCCAAAGGTTTATCTTTAAACTCGGTTGTTCTGTTAATCTTGTTGGGTTTATTTAGTTAATTATTTAGAATAAATAATATTACTTGAGCATGAAATCAAAATTTAATGTGACATAATTTGTTTGGAGGTGTTAATGATCAAACCCATGTACAAGGTTTGAGAATCTTTTCTTATTTGAATGAGAAGGGCAAAATTCTTTCATGATTTCTATGTTTTATGTTCTTATGCCTTCTGGATGCGGAGAGACTTTGTATCAAGAAAATGAAAAAACAGTGATTTAAATCAATCAAGGCAAATACAGACTTGGAATTAGACAATGGCATAAGAGTGATTGAAATCATTCAAGACAAAGTTTGAGGTAATGTTTGAAGAACAAATCAAAGAATATGCTATATGATTGATTTTTTTTTTCCTTTCTTTTTTCTTGTTGATATTATGGTTTTTGTAAAATATTGTCTTGTATTTTTATATAGTTGAAATTGTGTTTTTTCTTGTATTATTTTCCTCCTTTTTTAATTTTTCTATAGAATGTTTTTTTTTTTTTTTTTATGGTTCTTGTAAGTCAATTTTGAAATTTTTAAGTCACCATAATTTACTTGGTTAAGTGAATTAAAAAAAAAACAATTAAGTTGAAAGTGCTCTATGGTTATTTTAAGTCCTACTTTTTATGGGGGCCTAGTTTTTCTCCCTTGTTCTCGTGGGCACATTATTTGTGTTTGCTTCACGCTCGTAAAAACCCAAATTCAGTTTAAGAATTAGAATTTTTTTTTATTGAATCACGATTTGAATCCGAAATTACCAGATTAGATGAGAGAAATTGTGATTACTAGATTGTTCTGATAAAGAATTAGAATTCAACAATATATAAAAATAAATAAAAACGAATAAACAGAATATTCAAAGTTAAGTATTTAAAAATTTTATATATGTAATTTTAAAAATGACAAAAAATAAAGAAATGACAGACATGAATTGAGGGTTCCAAAAATTTTTAAATTGGGTGCAAGGACTTTTGAAATTTTTGTAACTACTCTTAGGATTATTAACTTTCATTATGGACACAAAATTTTAATGACCAATGACCAAAAAATTTGGCCTAGGACACCAGATTTAGGCTCTGATCCGAAAGGACCTGGGTGCAAATCCTATTACTGTCAAAGATAATTATACATTATGATATTAACTTTCAATTTGTTTATTTAATGATATCAAATTCAAACTTTTAATTCAATTAAGAATATTTGTTAAAAACCTGATGAAAGTTAATGATGTGTCACGATAAATAAAATTATTATCTTTATAATATTCAAAAAAATTAAAAAAAAAAGTAATAAAAAAAAAACATAACAAAACAAAACAAGTTTCATTTATATCTCCTTTCATCATATTGCAAATTTCGTCTTGCAGAAATTAAAAAGAAACAAAACAATTAACTGAAAAACCTAGATCAAGCACAATTTACCTTCATTATTTCTTTTTTCAAAGAAAATCCTAGAAAACTAGAACCTAAATTCAGCTCGACTTGCTTTCGACCTTAAATGAATGTGGGCAACCAAGAGAGTCACCAAGCAAAAACTTTTGGTACGAGTAATTTAATTTTAAAAAAAAAAAAAAAAAAAAAAATAAAAAAAAAAAATTAATAAAATAAAAAAAAAATTTAAAAAAAAAAAAAAAAAAAAAAAAAATTTTAAAAAAAATTATTTTTAAATAAATATATTTTTTATTATATATATTTATTATACATATTAAAACATTTTTTGTTGAAAAGATTGGCAGGGGGAAAAAAATCTCATATTAGGCACCACAAAACTCGCTTATTAATTAAACAATTGGTGGAAAAGAGAAATTATTTTCAATAAGTGAAATGTCCACCAAGAAATTTGAATTTCTTACTAGAAAATGAATCTCACATTCACCAAGACGTGCTGCTTGTGACAATGCAAGGGAACCCAAATTAACCTACTTGGCTAATCAAAATTATCTCCTCTCTTCCCCCCCCCCAAAAAAAAATTCTCAAACTTGCATATCACATTCTATTCTGATAACTTGCATAGCTTAAAGTCGGACGAGCTCTTCGATGCTCAAGGGAGAGCAAAAAGAAGAATTATGGATGCATTGATCACTTTCAATCTTGTAAACAGCTTCGGTTTGGTGAACACCATCCCAAAAGAAACGTTCAGCTGCATCTTTGCAACCAGGCACCATTGGAATGCAGCTCGACGTCCCGAACAGAGCCGTGCAACATGGATTTCTTGTGTCAGTTAACCCTACAACATAAATTAAGATTTATAATTTTGTTCTGTTTCACATTGGATCATAAAAAGCCTCACTAAAGAAAAGTATTTTTAATTTACCGTATTTAGAAGGATTGTTGATGATATCCAGACCCAGGGAGAAATACCGAGCGATGACAAAATTTGAGCCATGAAGAGTTGATGTCAAATCCTTGAGCATTGCATCAAGCTGAGTATTATAGATTGATATCAATTGGTTAGTAATTTCTGAACATGGTCCTAAGTGTGGGATTGTCCTTGCCACACCTGGGGTGCATCCCAAAGGACCAATTTCAAACACCACTACTTTTCTCACTCCTAATCCATATAGTATCTGCAAAAAATAACAATGACAAAGCCAAGCATATAAATGAGACAATTAAATTTTTTTTTTAAAAAGTGTTACCTAGATATTTTCACAAATCTTGTACAACACTAGTAATTGGACTTTTGTTTTGGCTACAAAAATAATGCCAAGTATTCTAAAATCCAAAATAATGGGCATTTCTGCAAAACTCCATAGAGTACTAATACTGTAGATCTAGAGAGAGAGAGAGAGAGATGGTACCTTCAAGGCCTTGGAAAGAGCATCTAAAAGTATTTGAGCGAATTGCTGAGGAGTGGAATATCTACTTTGAAGAAAGAGTGGGTAACTTCCTATATCATTGCTGCCGATATTAAATATGACAATAGACTTGGACAAGTAGTTTAAAAGATTTCTCTTGCTACCAAAGTGATGGGTCAATTCCCCTTCGACTAAGCATTGGAACTTATATATCTGATCATCCAAGTTCAAGCATTTTCCCTGCACACAATTATAAGACGCATGACTCCTCTTTCTCTACATCTCAACATAAATAAAATATCAAGTCAAACCACATTTTATATACTTTTTTTATTTTATACTGGATTGATCGATATCTGAAATCATATTCTGACTAATTCAATCTGATTCGCTGTTAGACCCTTTTTTGGGAGAACTCTCATAATATAATTTTTTTTATTTTCAAATTTCGAATATGAATCTTGATTAAAAGATGTATCACTCTTCCCAATAAGTCAACTGTCTGTTGATAAACCACACTTTATACACTAATAATCTATTTGTTAGGTAAAGGTGACTTCAGTTTTATATAATTCAGGATGTTTTCAAATTATTAGATTTGAGATATTAATAAATAGTCAGTCTAATAAATAAGAGTATTAGATCTCTTAATCAAGTCTCAAGTTTAAAACTTAAAAATAGAAAAAACTATATTAAGAAAGTTTTTCTAAATTAACCTCAATAATATAGTCAGAATATGTATGCCCAAAAAAATATTTATATATCATATTTGAGATTCAAGTATATATCATATCAGCCCTCAACTCTTGCAAGAATGCCCTTCTTGAACTTTGGATTCTCCGTATTGAAATGGTTGAACTTCCCGTCTGAGCCCATCTGTTTTGGGCCTCTGTTCTCAACTCATTTCTTGACAACGGTTTTGAAAAGGCACTACTACAAACAAGCCTAACCCATTGGGTGTGTGCGTCAGAGAGAGAGAGAGAGAGAGAGAGAGAGAGAGAGAGGGTAACAACTTACCAACAAGAGTCCAGTGGCAGGAAGAATTCCACAAGACCCGGATGCATAATTCAATCCAGTCACCGTTCCTTCACTCTCACGACTCATTGCTGGTGGGGGCAATGGCAGTCCAAGAAATTCAGCTGCCAATACATATCACAAAGTTCAAAATTAATAAAATTGAACAAAATATATATACAAAATTGATCATTCTCTCTCTCTCTCACTTGTTAAAAAAAATAAATAAATAAAAATAATTACCCACAAAATCAGCAACATTTTTGCCATTAGAGAACCTGCCAGTTGGAAATGGAAAAGAAGAAGACCCATATGGATAATAGTTGGCTTTAGCCCAAGTTGGTAAATAATTATTGTTACCACTGTCCAGTAATGAATCCCCAAACGCGTACAGTGCCGGCGCTTCGTGACCTTGACCAACAATTGCTTGTAAAAAACACATGCAGGTCAAAATTAAACAAAATGAATTTAATTTACCCATGATTTTTTTACCGTAAATAAAAAATTTGAAAGAAAAAAAAATGTGGGATTTGTTTGATATTAGACTATGATTAGGTTTGAGAGCTTTTAGGGTTTGTGTGGATAACTTGGTGAGTGCATGACACCCCCCCCCCTCCTCTCTCTTATTGAGTGAAAAACCCAGATGGTGACCTACCGTTCTCTAATTAAAAGTTACATTTATGGCCATATAAGTTTAACTTTAAATCTTTAAGTTCATACCTTGATTAATGTTCTTAATTCTTCATTATCTTTAATTTTCTTCTTTTGTTTGCAAACTAAGTTCATACCTAAATTAATTAACTTAAATATTTGATACTGTTAAAGAATATATTATATACCAAAATTAAATCTTGATTCTAATACATATTTAAGTTTTTCTTATTTTTATATTTATAATAATTCTTTTTTATATAAATCCAACATATTATAATAATTTATTAAGACAATTGAGTTTCAAGTTTCATATTATTATGTTATTTTTCATATCTAATATAGCATCACAATCATATACTTCTATCTTTATTATACATAATTAAATACAAAGAATTCAGTCGTAATCTATGACAAAATAAAGAAAAATTTATGTCAATCAAGTTGAGATAAATCAAATGAGTTTTAGAAATAAATTAATTCTTTTGGTTTTAATGACTGTAGTTACAAATGTAGATGACAAATTATGGATGACGAAACAAGAAAAAAATAAATAAAATAAAACTGACAAAGTAAAACGACATCGGACTTTATGGATTATCTTTGAATTTGCGCACCTATGATAGGCTTACCTAAGAGAATAAAACTAACAAAGTAAAACCTGACATCGGATTTCATGGATTCCCTTTGAATTTGCGCACCAAAGATAAGAATAAAAACCAGTTTTTGGAAAAGGAAATGAATGGTTAAAGTATGAAAAAGAATAATTCTTTTTCTATCCGATATATCATTTTTTTTTAAAAAATTTATTTAATTTAATTTTAATTTAAAAGAAAAGAAGAAAAAGAAGAAATTCTATCATTCAAACTGTCTCGGGCCTTCTAATTGATTGGAACCTAACATTTAATCAACCGAGGAGATAATTTTGATCCAATTTCTTTCTAAAACTACTTTTGGCATTATTATAGCACACCACCATTTAGGTATTACTGCAAAACTTCATAGCTTTTCTTTCTTTCTCCTTCCCAGGTAGAAAAAGAAGATGGAAGGCCAAAGAGGCATAAGGAACGTTGGCTCTTCCAACAATGACATAATTTTTATAAGATTGTGCCTCCAGAGGCACCTAGATGATTGACCCACCAACAGTTTTTTACTTTTACCATATACCCAAAGAACTAGTCGCAAATATTATTATGAAGTCAAATATAAATAAAGAGGGTTGAAATTAGGGATGACAATAGGGTGTGCAATGCTAGTCAGTGCTACTCGTGCCCTGCCTCCCCCCCCCCCCCCAAAAAAAAGGGCAAAGCTTTGTCCCATACCCACACCTACAGACCCAAATGTCACACAGGTAGATTCATTGATCTATAAGGAATTCTAATTTAAAAAATGATATAATGTGATAAAACCTAACAAATATGGGAGGATGTCTAAAATATAGAAGATGAATATTTTAGAAAGATATAATATTGTCATTAATAGTATTTTTTATATATCAATACTATAATATGGAAATATCATATATTTGAGAGAATATTTGAATTTGGGGCTTTCCAATCATATACACATCTCAAATTGTATAAATATTCCATTTGTATTCACATTCTATATATAATACATTTAAGAGAATAAGAAATCTCTCTTTTTCTTTCTTTATTTTCTTTTTCTTCTTTTAATATTTTCTTTAATCTTACAATACGTTATCAACATGAAACTCTGCCCAATCAAGTATGAAGTTCTCACCAATGAAGAATAAGCTCTTTGGTATGAATTTTCTATTATTTTTATTTATTATTTTATATAAAAATTTTATTGAATATTATGGTTTTTTCAAAATATACTCTGAAATTATAATTTAGTCTGATTTTCCACATAAGAAAAAGAACTATGATAGTTTTATTGTGTTTATTATTTTCTAATCTTATTATTGATTATGTATATAAACTGGAAACCAGATTTTGCAAGTTATTGATTTGAAAGTTAACATATATATATTTATATATATTATAGATACGTTATTTATTTTCTCCTTATTTGTTATAGTTGATAATGTTGAATATTACAAAATTTGAATTTGTGACTCTTAACATTATGAGAAAAAATTATTTATCATGGGTGTTAGATGCTGAAATGTATCTAGATGTATGGGTCTTGAAGACACCATTATAATTATTTAAAGGAATAATAATGATAAAAAAGTAAAGTCACTTAAAATGGTTGTTTATATGATAGAAAAATTTTATGGAGAAAATATTATTAGAAAAAATATGTTAGAAAATTCTCCATTTTTCATACTTACTCATGGTTGAGCAAAATAATGAACTACTGATGAAAAATCATGAAATCCGGAGTCGCTCCATTCCTTGAAATGAATGCAGCAACATATAAGAAAGACCACTAGAAATGATTTTAATCTATTCCCTGAAATGAATGTGATTACATATTGTTATATAAAAAGATAATAATTGTAATGATTGTCATGATTATATAAATTTATCAAACCACCAGAAGTGGTCATGCAAATTTATCATCACAAGAAGTGAGACAATAATGATGAAAAAAGACAAGATAAGTTTTCAAAATTTCTGAAAATGATATAAAATCAATAAAAGACGAAAAAGAAGAATGTTTCATTAATAGTGTTGCAATAAGTGTTACTTCTTCTACTTGAAGTTGGGAGAAAACAACTATTATTCAAAAAATAATAATTATTCCCTCTGCCTGAAATTTGGAAAAACAACTATTAATACTTTAAGTGGTAGTGCGAAATTAATTGAAAGTTCTAGTATAGTATAAATATATCTCCTTGAAGGAAAAATTGAACAATTGATTGGCGATAGAACTGTCTAAAATAGATTTACCTAAAATTTATTAGAATATAATTGTATTTTGTTTTAAACGAGTTGAGTTCTAAAATATTTATCATATTTAATATTTTATCTATTTATTTCATTATGAAAATAAACTTTTAAAACTCACTAGTATTAACATTGTTATGAATTTTAAAATGTTTATCAATTTATTGAAAATAGATACTTTTTTGGATTGATTCGCAATGAAAGGTAGAGATATATGTCTCGCAGACAGTGTCACTATACATATTATTTTAAAAGATAATAAATATTTTTCTTATTTGGTAATGCAAGAGACCAATGTTAATACAATATGAGAATACAAAATTGATAGAAGGTTCTGAAAGAGTCAACATATTCTTGTCTAGAAGAACTAAATTTAAAATTGATGAAATATTATACTCTCCCATGTCTCAAAGAAATTTATTAAGTTTTAAAAATAACAGCAAAAAAAAAATATCATATTGAGACAACAAGTGAACGAAATATTGAATACCTTCACATCACGAGTATAATTCTAACTGGGAAAAGGATATTAGAAAAATTACCTGCATATTCTTCCGGTTTGTATTATACATATATTAATGCAAGAGAAATATATGCAATAGTAAATCAGAAGTTTACTAAATTGAATAATTTTATTATTTGGCATGACCGGTTGGACCATCCCGAGTTAATAATGATGCGAAAAATTATAAAGGATTTATGTGGATATTTTTTAAAAAATCAGAATATTTTTTAATCCAATGAATTTATTTGTATTGTTTGCTTTCAAAACAAATTAATTGTGAAACTATCACCAACTAAAATAAATTATGAGTCTCTTGAATTTCTAGAACGAATACATAGAGAAATTTGTAAGCTAATTCACCCACCATGTGGACCATTCAAGTATTTTATGGTTTTAATTGATGCATCAATTAGATGATCACATATATCATTATTATCAACTCGCAATCTGGCATTTGCAAGATTACTTACTTAATTAATTAAATTACGAGCACATTTTCCAAATTTCCCGATTAGGAAAATTCGTCTTGATAATACTAATGAATTTACATCTCAAAATTTTAATAAATATTGTATGTCAATTGGGATAAGTATAGAATATCCTATAATACATGTTCATACCCAAAATAATCTAACAGAATTACTTATTAAGCATATTCAGTTGATTGCATGATCATTGTTTATAAGAACAAAATTATCAATTTCTGCTTCGGGAATGCTGTTTTATATGCAACAACACTTATTCACATCCGACCAACAAGTAGTAATGATTTCTCTCCATTACATTTGGTTCATGATCAGAAACCAAATATCTAATATTTGAGAATTTTTTTATGTGCAGTATATGTCCTTATTGCTCTACCACAACGAACTAAGATAGGATCTCAAAGGAGATTGAAGATATATATTGGGTTTGAATCTCCATCAAATATTAAATATATTGAACCCATGACAAGAGATTTTTTTCGACTCGTTTTGTTGATTGTCATTTTGACGAGTCTGTTTTCCCAATATTAGGGGAGAAAAGAATAAACAGTCTGAAAATAAAATTAGTTGGAATGAATCATCATTATCTTATCTTAATTCTCGAACAAAACAATGTGAACTGAAAGTTGAAAAGATAATTCATTTATAAAATTTAGCAAATCAGTTACCAGACGTATTTATTGACCATAAAAGAGTGACTAAGTAACATATTCCAACTATTAATTCTCTTATTAGAATTAATATCGCTGAAGAACAACATAACATTGCTAATTAATCTAAAACGTGCGCAAAACATGGTAAACCGATTGGTTTCAAAGATAAAAATTCTCAAGATAAAAAATGAGCAAAAAAAAAAAAAATAGATAGTCCAAACGAGAATATTGCATATCCCAAAAATATACCAACCCTGGACAATGTTTTATAAGAATATCAGGTATCTGAAAATACTGATAATCATAAGATCTTGATAAGTTATGTTATGACTGGGGAAATATGGAATTGAAATAATGTTAATGTTGATGACATTTTTGCATAACACATAGTAATGAGTATTGAGAATGAAAATGAGGATCTTGAACCAAGGTCTATAAAGGAATGCAACTATAGACCTCATTAACCAAAATGAAAAGATGCAATTGAGGCAAAATTGAAATCTCTTGACAAAAGAAATATTTTCAGGTCAGTAGTCTGTACACCTGTTGGTGTAAAACCAGTGGGATACAAATGGCTCTTTATGCGAAACCGAAATAAGAAATGTGAAATTATGATATATAAAACACGTTTAGTTACACAAAAATTTTCACAAAGATCCGGTATTGATTATGATGTAACATATTCTTCTGTGGTGGATGTGACTAATTTTTGATTTCTAATTGGTCTGATAATACAAAGGGACTTGATTTACAATTAATGGATGTCGTTATATCTTATTTGTATGGTCTACTGGATAACGATATCTATATGAAACTTCTAGAAGGATTTAAACTACCAGAAGCATGTAATTTTAATTCTCAAGAATATTACTCAATTAAATTGAACAAATCCTTATATGGATTAAAATAATCTGGTTGCATGTAGTATAATCGACTTAGTGAGTATCTGTTAAAGGAGATATATAAAAATGATCTCATTTGCCTATATATTTTTATAAGGAAATCCTAATGTGATTTTGTTATTATTGTAATATATGTTGATGATTTGAATATTATTAGAATTCTTGAAAAGCTCTCAAAAGTAGTAGAATACTTGAAAAAGAGATTTGAGATGAAAGATTTCGGAAAGACAAAATTCTATATTGGATTACAGATAGAAAATTTAAAAAATGGAATTCTTGTGCATCAAACAATTTATATAGAATAAGTGCTAAAATAATTTTATATGAATAAAACATATCCATTGAGCACCTCAATGGTTATGAGATCACTTGATATAAATAAAGACCCTTCCCGTTCTCGAGAAAATAATGAGGAGATTTTTTATTATGGAGTACCATATTTAAGTGCAATTGGAGCACTTATGTATCTTACTAATCATACGCGACCTGATATATCATTCTCTGTAAATTTATTAACGAGATATAGTTTTTGTCAAATCTGAAAATATTGAATGAGGTTAAACATATATTTCATTACCTACAAGGTATGAAAGATATGAGTCTATATTTTCTTAAATTATTCAGAACAGATTTGCTTGGTTTTGCAGATACAGGTTACCTATCTGATTCTCATAATAGTCGATCACAAACTGGATATATGTTCACATATGGTGGGACCGTCATTTATTGACGTTCTATAAAACAAACAATAATAGCTATATTCTCTAATCATATTGAAATTTTAGCAATGCATGAAACTAGTCATGAATGTGTATGGTTAAAGTCTGTGATTCAGCACATACAAGAATCTTGTGGTTTATATTCAAGAAAAGAAGTACCAACGGTCTTTTATAAGAATAATGTAGCGTGTATCGCCCAACTTAAGGAATGATATATCAAAAGTGACAGAACAAAACATATTTTATCAAAATTCTTTTTTACTCATAAATTTTAGAAAAATGATAATATGGATGTTCAACAAATTCGATTGAGTAAGAATTTAGCAGATTTATTTACAAAGTCACTGTCAACTATCACCTTTACAAAATTAGTGAAAGGTATTGGAATATATCGACTCAAATATTAACATTTTGAATAGCGTATTTTTTTTCCTTCACTAAATTTTTTTTTCCCACAGAGTTTTTTCTTAATAAGGTTTTAACAAACTCTATTTTTTGTGTAATAAATTTTTAAGGGGGAGTGTTATAAACTCTAAGAAATATAGGTAAATGTTTAAAATATGGAAGGTGAATATTTTAGAAAGTTACAATATTGTCATTAATAGCATCTTTTATATGTCAATACTATAATATAGAAATATCACATATTTAAAAAAATATTTGAATTTGGAGCCTTCCAATTATGTACACATTTCAAATTATATAAATACCATCTTTGTATTCTCAGTTTACAATATATTCAAGAGGATAAGAAATCTCTATTTCCTCTCTCTTTATTTTCTTCTTCTTTTAATATTTTTTTTAGTTTTATAACATATAATAAATAATACAAATTTAATCATTAAATATTAATTCACTGCAGATTTAAATTCTAATCATTTATCCCAACTTAAACATCAAATAAACACAATAAGTACTCGGCAAAGACATACATTGTATTAGGGTTTTCAAGTTCGGATAAATACAAAACAAAATTACAAAAAAGGATAATAACCCATATACTATAAAAGTAATAAGAAAGGGTCCAGTAATAATTTCGTATCGGCGAGTCAACCAGTGAGGATACGAGGTAGGTCAACACTACCCTACCTATGACTTGCCCCGCATCGCCACGGGGCAGAAAACCTAGCCACACTGTGGGGAAATTTTTTGTCCGGTAGCTGCCGCCCATGAGTAAAACCCGGGGTACTCGCCGTTAACCCGCCCCATTGCTATCTCCGGTTGAAATTCTTTTTTTAATAATTCCCTTTTTAGCCTTCCAATTGACTAAATTCAGAGATTAACTTAATTTACTAAGAAAGTGGTTACCAAATTAATAATAAGAAAACAAGGACTAAACTGGAATTGGTGAAAAGGGTTTCTGTTTATTATTAATTAAAAAAAAAATCAAAATCCAGGTATTTGATTTGATACGAGGGTATAAGAAATTCTATATAAAATATATATATAATAATTTTATTAATAAAATCGTACTCACAATACTAGTTTTTATTCATTCTGCTAATTTGATATAGCAAATTCATGAATTATTATCTAATTACTTCTTCAAATTTCTTTTCATATATTATGATTTTTTTTATTCGTCTAAAAGAGAAATGGGACTATCGGCATTGTTATTTATTTTAGCAGATAATATTGTATAAATTATTTGGTCAAAGTATAACCAATCTTGCAAAAAACAAACACAATCTCCTTCTCCAGTCCAATTGAAAAACAAAGATTCCTACCCTTTTTATTCCCACATTAAAATATTCGGCCATGAAATTTTAAAAAGCATCTGACCAATAAAGTATTGTTAACTAAATAAATAAATAAATTGATAAATAACATCATTTTCAGAACAAACCCATTTTGAGTCCTCTCCCCAAGGCCTAATAATCATGTTGTCGTGTAGACATGTGAAGTGGGTTTATGCTCAATAAAGAGATCTTCAATCTAATAATTTTCATTTTAAGCTTTAATTTTTCACAAAATTAAATAAAAATATACTTAAATTTTTAATTCAAATAAGAATTCAGTTACAATAATCATTTATCCATAATAATACAATGTCAGTTAATTCAATTATTAAAAGTTTAATCAAATTCTACTCTAATAAAAATCTGACGATCGAGATAAATTATTATTGTGTGAATCAATCATTTTTATATGAAAAAAATATAAAATTACATAAGTTATATGTATTTTTTTTTTATCTTAGTCATTTTTATCTTACTTAAAAATATATCTTAGTCAAGTCAAGCTAATCTGCCTCCAATTGATTGTTGTCAACTCAAGAGGGCGTCTAGCTGCCCTCGGCCATTTCATTTAGACATATTATAAAGTGACCTTCCAACACTTTGAAATAAATCTTTGTTCATGAAAAATGGTGTATAATTAATATGGTATCTTGTAGCTTCTTTCTAATTTAAAAATAAATCCAACTAATGTTGTAGCAAACTAGGCATTGAAGTATCGACAAGCAACAAAGGAATACGAGGTCAAGGCGATTGAACCAAGCCGACAAACGAGAAAAGAAGCATGTATGGGTTACAATTTCTTGAACTGTGCTGATCTTGGCACGTCATATCATAAAGAGGGTCTCATGAAGATCCGAAGCTGTAAATGTGGAGTTAAAATTATTTTTTTCTTTTTAGTATTTTAGCCTCTCAAAAACCGCGTCCTTTTTTTAACTCACCCAATCAAAACAGGCAAACCAAAGCCTTCAACTAAGGACTCCTCCGCACATTCTCTAATCATTTTTCTCTCTGTTTTTTTTTTTTTTTTTTTTTGACAGTTTTTTTCATTTTTTATGGGACATATTTCAAGTCTCAATCCAAAAGAGTCAATTTTCAAAGGATCCACAAGAAAATGGTCTACCGATCAATATTTAACAACCACAACAATAATCTACCGAATGATTGTAGTCGTCCCGATCGGTCTACTAAAAGACCTTAGTTGCCTGGATTTACCGAATGATAGGGTCTCAGCCGCCCCGATTAACCGATTGTGACTCATCAAGCGGAGACAGTCACCTCAATCAGTCAAACAAATGTCAGTCTTATAACCGGATAAGTCTCAAAAACTTTTTATCAGTCGAGTAACCAAACGATGAGTAGCACCCCTGTTGATTAAAGAGGAAGGTTAGAACTTTCTCGATTCTAATTTCTTATTTTGTAACAGTAATTCCGAGATCTTTCATATAAAGAAGGCATCCCTCCCGCAGAGGAAGGTTTCACGATATAAGAGAATCGTGATCAATTCGTAATATTGACTTCCGAAATTCTCAAATCAGTTCGATAAGGAAAGTAGGGTGGAAGTCCCTCAGCGGCGCACAACTCTCACAGGTATAAGAGATCTCAAAACCCTCGACATCAGGTACGCTCTCTAAGCCTAACACAGGGGGCACATTGATCACAGGGAACCACTTTCCCTCAACTCTCAGTCTATTTTTTTGAAACAAAAATCGCTCTTTACTGACTTGAGCGTCGGAATCTCCCCGTCGGAACACCCTCCGACGGTTTTTGCAGGTGTATCCACAATCGGTGATTACTGTTTGAGTCAAGAAAAAACCGGTATCTGTGGAACAATAACTCATCTCCATCAGATTGGCGTCGTCCGTGAAAAAACAGATTAAAGTAGTTCCTGTTCCTCGCAACAATCATGCCTCCGAGAACCAGAGCGTCCTCAAGAGCCGTCCCTCCTATGGAAGGGTGAACTGCCACGCTTTTTTAAGCCGCTTCCCTTGCGACGCCTGATCCAGCCACCTGCGATCCGATAGCTCCCATGAGATCACCTCATCAAGAACGGGTTTTACAACCCACGCTTCCTGTCCAACCCATGGCCGACCCCATTCTAGAGCGAGTCAAACTCACCCGGATGGAAATACTAGAATCCAAATTTCAGGATGTGAGTAGACAACTAGAAGACCTTAGTCGCACCCTCAGACCTGAAATCTAATCATCTATTGGGGGATCTAGACGTCCCTAACAACGACTGTCGCCCCCACGTGGGGAAGCATCCAAAAACTCCAAACTAGTCCCGGATGATCTTCGAAAGCAGATCGAACAACTGGTAGCCGAAGAACTAAAGCGGGCCAACTCTCAGGGAGATCAAATCCCCTCTTATTCTTACATTTCGCCGTTTGACTCCAAGATCTCCTCGGAGCCCATGCCTCGCAATATACTCCTACCTCCCATGGAGAGATACAATGGGACAACGGAGCCCCGGGATCATGTGGCTCATTTTATAGCCGTCATGATCTCCAGAGACATGCCCGATGTAGCCATGTGCAAGTATTTTCCCACTACTCTCTCGGAAAATACGCTCGCTTGGTTCAACTCTCTCCCACTGATGAGTATAAAGACATTTTCTCAATTACGCGAACAGTTCGAATCACATTTTGTGATAAGTAGGGGAGTCAAGAGGAAGTCCACCACCTTGCTTTCGCTGCATTAAGGTAAAGAGGAATCCCTAAGAAATTTCTTGGAAAGGTTCAAAGAGGAAATGATGAGGGTCCCTTCTTTGAATCATTCGATCGCATTGGCCGCGCTATTAACAGGTTTGCGGCCCCTCCAATATGAAGGTGTCCATCACAAAGAAACCCCCTGTTACAATCCAAGAATTTATACTCAAACTGAAAAGTACATTGCTGCCGAGGACGCCGAAGCATCCGATCATAGAAGGGATCGGACTGCCCGAAAAGAACGGAACCAATCATCCCGGAGATCTCCGCCCAGGAGAAACCGAGCGAAACCCCCTCCTCCAAGGAGATACAACAACTACACCCCGCTGAGTGAGACCCCTGGCCGGGTCTTAGCCCTTATCAGAGATAAGTCATACGTTCGATAGCCCCCGCGATCAACCGAGGATGATTCCAACAAGAACAGAACGAAATACTGTCACTTTTATCGTGATTACGGTCACACAACCGATGATTGCAAGAAAATGAAAGACGAATTGGAATTCCTAGTATGTGAAAGAAGACTATGGGAGTTTGTCGCACGAAGGGAAAGAGGTCCTCTTACCGATCATCGGTGCGAATCGCCACAATGTAACCAAGAGGAAGAACACCAAGCTGCTCAGCCTCCGATAGACCGAAGGGGTCGAGTGATTCTTCAGGTCCAGATGGACCAACAGAAAATGAGGCCAGACGCCTAATCACACCAATTTTCTATTATCCGAAGGCAATTCCTCCTATACCACAAGAGATCCTAGCAGCGAGCACTAACAAACGACAAGGTGAAAAAAGACCGGTCATTGATTTCACCGACGAAGATCTCATTGGGATTGACCCGAACCGGCACGATCCCCTTGTGATAACCACCAAAATTGGACAATTTGAGGTTCGAAGGATCTTTGTCGATCAAGGAGCTGGCTGTAATCTCCTATATCGGGATGCTTTCGGATGAATGGAATTCACTCCTATCGACCTTCAGCCCCATGCGGGCCCTGTTAAAGGGCTATCGGGTGAATGGATATATCCCGAGAGTATTATCTCTCTCTCGATCACCCTTGGAACACCTCCTAATCATGCGACAGCTCCCGTCGTGTTTAATGTGGTAAACCTCCCTTTGCTTTACAACGCCATCTTGGGCAGACCAGGTCTGAACACCTTGGAGGTTTTACCTATCACCAAGCATATGAAGATCAAGTTCAGAATATCGTCAGGGATTGGAACTCTAACATGTGAGTCGGAGCTTTCTACTTCCGCTCTAAATAGTCATCGGATTTTATTGCTGGTATATTTCTAAGTTGCAAAGGTATTTTTCCACGTCAGGGATTGAGACGTATTCCAAGGTCCAGTCCAAAAGAGTCAATTCCCAAAGGATCCACGAGAAAGGGGTCTACCGATCAATATCTAACGACCGCAACAACAATCTACCGAAAGGTCACAGTCGCCCCGATCGGTCTACTGAAAGGCCTTAGTTGCCCGGGTCTACCGAATAATAGAGTCTCAGTCGCCCCGATTAACCGATCGTGACTTATCAAGCGGAGACAGTCACCTCAATCAGTCAAATAAATGTCAGCCTTATAACCGGATAAGTCTCGAAAACTTTTTATCGGTCGAGCAACCAAACGATGAATAGCACCCCTATTGATTAAAGAGGAAGGTCAGAACTTCCTCGATTCCAGATTCTTATTTCGTAACAGTAATTTCGAGATCTTTCATATAAAGAAGGCATCCCTCCCGAAGAGTAAGATTTTCCGATATAAGAGGATCGTGATCAATTCATAATATTGATTTCTAAGATTTCCTAATCAGTTCGATAAGGAAATTAAGGTAGAAGTCTCTCAGCGACGCACAACTCTCACGTGTATAAGAGATCTCAAAACTCTCGACATCGGTACGCTTTTTAAGCCTAACACAATGAATCACAGAGAACTATTTTTCCTCAACTCTCAGTCTGTTTCTTTTAAACGAAAACTGCTCTTACTGACTTAAGCGTCGAAATCTCTCTGTCGGAACACCCTATGACGATTTTTACAGGTGTATCCACTATCGATGATTACTGTTCAAGCTAAGAAAACGTCAGTATCTGTGGAGTAACAACGCATCTCCATCAATTTCATTTTCACTTTTTTATGCACACGACACAGTCAATTTCATTATCAATCAGAAAAGCATTTTGTGGGTCTTCTTAGTCTTTGCCGTGTGGTGTGGAACAAAGTTAAGAATCTTGAAGGCGTTGTTCAGCTGGTAAGGTATGTGGGTCTTGATTCATGTTTTAGGGGTTTATCTGGGTTTTTGACGAATTTTTGATTTTTTTGCGTTCTTGGATTTGTTGGGTCTGTATGATTCTAACCAAATCCTTGTTCTTTGTTATGTTTTGGGTTACGGCGTTTCTGGGTTTTTGGTGTTTTTGTTTGAAATTGTCACTGTTGGATTTTTTTGCCTTTGTTAATGACAGGAATTTTAGTTTTATCGGTATTTAATTCTTGACTTGGTCTAGGCTAATTTCTAAAGGAACTGAACTGTTGTGTGAATTTCTTGGCGCTGGAGCAAAGAAGAAATTGTTTTTATGTGTGATTAATGAAGTTGAGACCCGTTAGTAATGAAAAGAACATCCATAGTCTTCTACGATTTGGAGATGAATTTTGCAATTTGATGGTGAAAATTCTACGTTCCAAATTGCAACTGAATTGATTTGAGGTTGGTCATTGACTTTGTTAGTCTGTTCAAAGAGTAGATAGAGGAGTACATGAGGTGCTTGTTTGAATGGTGAAACAATGGAAAGAATCAAAGGAGAGATTGATTGTGAAAATTGGTCACAAGAAATAATGAACCTGGGGAGAGAGCTTCTTTGAAACTCTTGTCAAGTGGACAGCATATATAGGTTTTTGAAAATTAAAGCTCATGTCCTGTGTTGATTCTTTTGTCCTTTTGAACTCGAATTTCTAAATGTTTGTGGTCATCTTAGTAGGCACCTTAGTTGATCCTTTGTAACTGTTATTGGCTTAATTATGATATGATCTACAGTTCCCTCTTACGCCTCCTTTGGATAGCCAATGGGAAAGAAACGGAATGATTCCTATGCCCGTTCCAGATTTTTGGGAAGGGGGTGTGAAAAATATTCATTTCTTGTCGATACTAAATATTCATTCCACACACATTGTGATCGAGTTCCAAGGTCTTGACATTGACTACTGGTAAGTCTTGTCAGTGGAAGCCATTTTTAATGTCTGCGGCAGTGGGGGGTAAGAGAGAGAGAGAGAGAGAGAGAGAGAGAGTCACAAAGATGACGGAGGAAGAGAGGTCAAGAAAGTGACAAGGATGAGAATGGGACAAGTTGTTTTTAATATTTTGTTTTCTTTAACCGCGATAGCCTTTTTTGCATTCCTACTTAAAGTTGATTAAGATTCCCAACTGCCCTCTCCAAACGCTGTGTGCCAGAATGAAATGGTATCACTCCCATTCCTTGATTTTAGAACTTGCAATCCAAAGGAGGCCTTACAGATATAGTACATAAATTTAGCATCCCACATGAACACATTTATTTCATGCTTGAATTGGTCAGTGTACATTGCCAAAAAAGCATAGATGATTTGCTGATGTCAAATTTCAAGGTTTAGTTGTTCAAAGAATATTAAAATTAGATGATTTGCTGATGTTGAATTTCAAGATTTAATTGTTTAAAGAATACTAAAGTTTTATGGAGAAGCACAATGATTTCGATTTTTGATCCATTTGGTTGGAGAGAAATGCTCGAACTTTTAGAAGTTATTCCAATTCAGAGATTGTTTTGACACTTCCTTGTGGACTTCTGCTTCTGAAGCTTTCAAAACAATTGGATCAGCGAAGAGCAATATTTGTTTCTTGTTCTTTTCATTCTCGTTTTGTTCCTTATAGGAGTATTCCATGTTCTCCTTTTTGCACTTTTCTTTCTTCTTGATACTAAAGCTTCTTTTTCCATCACCCAAAAAAAAAAAAATGCAAAGAGAAAAATGTGAAAAACATACGAACAAGCAGAAACTCAACTATATAAGTATTTTCCCTATTCTCTTCATGCTATACGTGGTTGCCACCATTATTAGAACATATCTGCAGTCCTTAATAATGCTACCTACTGTTTTTTTGCTGGGTAAAAAGAAAAGTACTGCTTCTTTTATCTTTTTTTGGTCACACTGCAGAGAGGCTGTGCTATACCAGTGTTTGTCTGCAAGATGTTCTCATCTTTTAAAACTCAAAAGAGATCTAATAATGAACCAACAAGCTGATTTGGCTGTTGTTGGTGTTTCCGCTGGTGTGGCTGTCAGCATTTTGCTAGCTTCTATTATATACTGTACCATAAAGTGGTACAAGAGGCATTCTCATCTCCGACTATGTGCAAATGAGCGGAGCCCAACAACTCCTCCTATACGTTTACATGGGTTAGATACAAGTCTTAACTTCAGCTCATCTGTAGCAAATTCCAATGTTGTTCAGGGTCCTGACCTTATTCCTAGGAGTGGGAAGTCCTCATGGTGGAGGAACCGTAGCAAAGACCGCTTTGTTTCCGCACCAGGCATTCCAAGATACTCATACAAGTATGTTAACATCTTATCCTTATGTATTCTTTGTATTTACACTTGTTTTTTTTTTTTTTTGAGCTTAATGTGCTTTTAACTGTTTAAAATACTAGTATCAGTATGCCCCCGGGGGGGGGGGGGAATTCCTGTGTCCAAAGCTTGCATGTAAATGTTGTGCTTGAATCTAGGATGCTGAGTTAGATTATTCCTGTTTCATTATCTGGTCTTCAGTTTACACCCCGAAGTTTATGACTCATGTGCCACACACCCGTTCCTTTAGAATGCCTCTAAATTTAGGTGGAGATCCTTTTCTACTGGTTCCTCGTGTAGCTTCAGTTCTTTTCATTGGGTTACATGAAACTTCTTTAAGTCATCATATTTGTACTAATGTTTCAGCAAAGACACTTAGTACAAAAAAAATTGCAAATGAAGTTAACAAGATATGGTTAACTAGGTTAACTATGACTTAAGCAGGTGGTAATATAAAAGCAGAATGAAGCACACAGTTTCTTTTCTGTAGGTCCACCTGGGGTTGCAGATAGGCCAGTTACATAGAATTTTGATAACTATGGTTCCGCTGACCTATTTTGTAATTTTAAGTAATTTTCATATGATAGACTTTCCATAAATTAATTTTTTTCAAGCTTTTTCTTGGTCATATCAAAAAAGATAACAATAGTAGTAGTACTAATAACACCAACAATAACAATAACAATAACAATAACAATAACAATAACAATAGCAACAACAACAATAATAATAATAATAAATTACAGGGTAATTTTCCCTTTTCTTTTCACTTTGCAACCCATTATCTGGTCATGTAAACTTATGTATGTCCAAGTTCCTTCCCTTAATCCTGATTTTTGTATGCCCTACTGCCAAGGACTTAGGATCAATAATTCCAAATTTTTCCATTGCAAATTTGTTTCTAGAGTCAATATGAGAAAAATATAGACTTATTTAGTCCCAGTCATCCTGTTGACTGGCATCAATTGGCCACTGTTGTGTGTTCTACGTTTACCATAAAAACTAGCTAAAAACTGCCAAATCTGTTCTGGTAGCCCGCTTTAAGTATTGCTTATCTTAACCTTGGAAGTAGCTTCATCTAGATTTGATTTAATCTTTATGTCTTTTCAGAGACATCCAGAAAGCCACCCAAAATTTTACAACTTTACTAGGACAGGGATCTTTTGGTCCAGTGTACAAGGCTATAACGCCAACTTGTGGAGTGGTTGCAGTCAAAGTGCTTGCTTCTGATTCAAAACAAGGGGAGAAGGAGTTCCAAACAGAGGTAGCCTTGACCTTTAATAATAACTTTAGAACAATAATGCCTTTTGCACCCCTTCAGATTCTATATAGAATATTTATTCCTAGCATGCCTCGTAGAAGCCTGGATCATGTGGATTGATGTAAATTATATTAATAAAAGGCCAATAAGCTATAGCTCAATTGGCACCGTCCCCTCTCCCTTTGTAATGGTCCCGAGTTCGAGTCTCCTTATATATGAAAAATAGAAAAAAGGAATTATATTCATAAAAGAAGATGCGTGAACTAATGGCTTCTTAAACAAACATGCCCTATAACCTAGCCTGTTTTTATGAGGGTTCTCTTATCATTATGGTCACACAATTTTTTGGTTTGTCCTGATTGTCTGAATTTGTGATTGGTATATGTATGATCATTTGTGGGGTTTTCACTTTATTGCATGTGCAATTATTGGAGTTAAAGTATGAGAAAAGTTTGCCAGAAATAGCCCAAGAGTTTCTAGAGTTGTGAATAGGCTCTGTGGATTGCATAATATTAGCACTTCAGACTGTTTTAACTGTTGACATGGGCTCAAATCCCATAACTGTCAGTTCACACCATATTTAGACTATAATAAACGGTTTTCACTATCAACAAATTCAAAGTTTCTTGATTTTGGCATCATCTTGAGATAATAGCTTTTATAAAGTGTAATCTTAGTTTTTCATTCAAGTTCCAACAGAATTACCTGATTGGCTTTTGCGGGTGGTATTATTGGGAAGACTGCATCATAGAAATCTTGTGAATTTGTTTGGATACTGTGTTGATAAAAGCCAGAGAATGTTAGGAGCCTGGCAAATCTTCTCTATGGTAAGGTTCAGTATTGCATTTATGATCTACCAGGGGTACTTTTGGATTAATAGAGATCAGATCTATTCAAAAACATATTTCATTGTTTTGTTTTAGGAATCTTTGTAGTGTGTAAGGGTTCTACAAGATGAAAACTATGTGAAAATGTATTGTAGTGTTTTTGGGTCCTTGTATGCATTGCGTTTTACAATCAATGCACAAATGTTTTCTACTGGTATGAGTTTATTTCCTTCTTGTGTTTTAGGGTTTTATTTTTATTGTTTCCTGGGTAGTTTTTTGACTTTTTCTTCTTGTGGTCAACATATTGAAAACGCGGACTTAATATCTAATGACAACGTTGAACTTTTAACCTGACTATTGCTTTGGAAGTTTTGTTTCTGAAGTTTTTATCCTACTTGCCAAAGATTAAAAATGGAAAGTGAGTCATATCCGGGCTGCTTAAACCAGTGTGTAGGAATCATTCTAACATCTATTTCTTTTTCAATTCGAAGATGATATGGCCAACACTATGCACAGTAGCCCTGCAAACCCATATACTGCTATTTTAAATCTAATCTTGTTCCTATGATATCTAAGAGACTTTACCGACTTAGCCATCCACAAATTCAAGCCTTTTTAACTTCCACCAGGCCATACAGCAGGCAGGATCAGTTGTTATTTCATTCAAATATTTATATAGATATATAGCTAAGCATCCAAATGCATAATTTCCCGTACAATCATAGCTTGTTTTCAAGTTTTTCAAATTGAGTATTATTTGTATCTTCACCCAGATGTTAACAAATTCATTCGTGCTTTAGGTGAAGAGCAGATTTTGACATGGGACGAAAGGCTTCAAGTTGCTCTTGATATTTCACATGGAATTGAGTATCTTCATGAAGGGGTATGTCAGCTTACCTTTTTTCCTTCAAGAGAAGTATTTATCCTAGATCCCACTTATAACAATCCTTGGAACAGGCAGTCCCACCTGTTGTTCACCGAGATCTGAAGTCTGCTAATATACTGTTGGATCATTCAATGAGAGCCAAGGTAAGCTGGCTACATAACAAAAACATGCAGAGACAATGCACAGTGGTGAACTTCATCTTGTTTGTACCTTTCTCTTTTGAGGTTATTTTTTCTCAGGTTAACAGACACAATTTTGAGTAGATTGCAGATTTTGGGCTATCAAAAGAAGAGGTTTGTGATGGTAGGAACTCTGACCTGAAAGGCACGTATGGCTATATTGACCCGGAGTACATGTCCACAAAGAAGTTCACAATGAAGAGTGACATCTACAGTTTTGGAATTATTATGTTTGAACTGATTACTGCCATCCACCCTCACCAAAACCTGATGGACTACATCAACCTGGTGAGTTTCCTCAACATTAGCTCTACTTCTAAACATGAAGCTCTGAAGTTCTCTATAGCTGACACAGAATTTTCTTTAATTTGCCCAAAAGGCGGCCATGACTTCAGATGGGGTTGATGAGATATTGGACAAACGACTTGTAGGGCAATGCAATCTTGTGGAAGTGAGAGCATTAGCTAGCGTCGCTTACAAATGCTTGCACAAAACACCAAGAAGGCGCCCTTCTATCAGTGAAGTGTCACGGGCCATATTGAAAATCAAGCAGAGGCGCCTTGACAAAGAGGACACATTGTCTTTTGCAAGTGAAGATATATCACGAATTATAAGCGGACTAGGGAGCCAAAATGTAGAATTGAGTAAGCTTGCTAGTGTTCATGGGAGAAATGACATAACCCTAGGCTAATTTTACTTGTTTTAGTTACCTATACATGAAAATTGGTGACGGAAACAATAGCATGAAAAATTTTTTGAGCTTCAATGCTCTTTTAGTGGAAGGTTACTGCCATTGTTTCGTCAATTTCATAGCCTTTTTTTCCCCATTTTTCTTTTGGCTCTTCAATTGCTCTTCCACCTCAGATTATTTACATGGTGCAAACACTATCTTTTGACTATCATACTTTTATCAACTGTAAACGTCAGAGAGGTACGAATGTAACATAGTTGAGGAGAGAAGAAATCAGTGTCTGAACTTGTTAATGGAATTCATTTTCCTGATTATTTACGCTTCAAATTCTGTTTCCATTGTTCCATTTTTCTTTCATATGATTCCCATTGCCAAACCTTAGATCTGTGCATAAATAATGGTAAGTTCTAGAAGCCAACAGAAAGTTCTGAGAAGATTATGAACGCGGTTTCCTAGACAAAAATGGATAAATTTTGCATGATTGAGACTGGTGCTGAAAATTCAAAAGCCATAATTCTTCCAACCTTTGTCTTGAGTGCCAAGAAATTTCGGCTATAAAAGGAGTTTTGAAGCATTCTGCTGCAGGAACACGAGACAGACAGAAGACGAGTAAACAAAACCACAGTGCATTACGTATCTCTTAAACCTGCTCTAGCTGCAATACTCTTCGGTGTTCAGATTCTTTTTCTAGGAAGATGATTTCTTTTGTGGCTTACCTTAACTCACTGCGTTCCTTCTTCCTCGCCATTGCACACGGCGATGATGCAAAGAGTGCAGACAGCCACAAACCATTTGAGTCCGAGGAAGTAATGGCTGCTGCTGCACGGCATTTCTCCTCAGCTCATAAAATAAGATTTGGCTAGTTAGCTTGTGCGGTTTATCTTGAAGCAGATGATGCTAATTCACTGCGGCCAAGCAGGTTTATGACTCATTACAAATGATGTTATACTTCTTATAATAAAAAATCCTTCCCCATATATGATGTTGATAAAAAAATTTCTGGTTATTTTTGTATTAAAAAAAATTCTATTGTCGAAAATAGTTGGAGTGAGCGACGTATCCAAATAACCATTTTTGAAATTCAATATAATGGTTTCCTCACCGTGAAGTACATATTTTAAAATTATTATTATCTCATAGAGAAATTTATGATCACTTAGTTTGTATTTTCATATATTTACATGACACAACAAGCAAGTTTGTTACTAATGATTTATAACTTAACTGACATTATCCTCATTTTCGTTAAAAGTTTTGAATTCGAATGTCATATGTTAAAAAAAAAAAAAAATTCTACCACCATCTACCGCCATATTAATATTATAAAATTTAGAATAACTCGGAAATTTTGAAAATGCTATAAATCTCATGATCTTTGATTCTAGGAAACTCAGGCCAAGAAAGTGGGGAGAAACAGGTCCAAGGAAAGCTCTACCCACCAGCACAGCACCACGAGCAAGGGAAGCTGGGATCATGGTCAAAACGAGTAAATCTCCACAAAGTATAGAAAATGACCCTCTCTTGAAAAATTCTAATTCCTAAACCACAAGAAACCCTAAAGAGCATAGAAAAATACTAATTTAAAAAAGTAAAAAAAAAAAAAAAGAGTCTTAGCCCACAAGAAAACTAAAGAGTGCTTGAACACCAAGAAAGTTAGCCAATGAAAAGAGAGTTGAAAATGCTTTGCTATATATGTACAAATAGATCCCCCACACCACACCCACAAGGCCTCAACAGGAAAGGAAGAGAAGAATATCCGCAATATATGTTTTATTACTCTTTGCACTTATGTAGCTGAAAGGGAAAAATGGTGGGGGAAGATGAATTGCTTCGGGTGGTTGTTCCATTTCAGTGGCTTCATGCTTCGAGGATTCCTCCAATGATGCGAAGGCGAAGAGTTGGGATTGCAGTAGAGGGTTCAAGCCAGAGGACATCATCGTTGCTGCAGCCAAGCATTTCTCATCTGCTCGCACTATAAAATTTGGCTAATTATGAGCTTCCAGCGCAACTTATTTTGATGGGCAAGCGCGGTTTTGAATCCATGTGGAAGCCATTTTTGGTGCCACAGAAGTATGCAATGCCACAAAGGAATGGCAAGCTTCTGTCGTGCACCCTTCTAGTTACATTCAGCCTGTCAAGCTCCTTCTACTGTTGTCTTACTCCCTATAAAATTAATAACCATTGTGTTATTATTCAACAATTATCATTTCTCTTTAGACATGAATGGTAAAATAATCTTTAATTATCATAAATTAATAATTACGAATTTGATGATTGTCAATTAAGAGTGTATGGTCGTTGTTACAATTTAAATAAAACTAAAAATATCATGTTATGATTTTGTAATCATGAATAAATTCAAGGATTTTAGAGAGAGAGAGTTAGCATTAGCAGACGGAATTTCTTTTACCAAAGGAAAAAAAAAAATGCAGCGGAATGAATTTGGGATTCCACAGCGATCCTTGCCTATTATTGAAGGCAATAAATGATTGCCACGTGGACTAGTGGTACCACGGTGATAGAACCTGCCCCTCTTTCACTGATTTTACTATTATTTCGGACCAGAAAATTATAAATAAACAAAATGAAAAATTAAAATTGGGCTCCTGATAATAATCGTCACCAATATGGCGCATGTTAGCATCTTCGGTACCAAAATTAATGAGGCGCATGCATATGCTAGCTAGGGTACGCCACTTTTTATCTTTCACGTTCTGGCTCTCCCTCTCTCTCTCTCTCTCTCTCTCTAAAGGTTAGGGCACTGCTTAGCAAAGTCACCGTTTCCGTCGCAAGTCCAACGTCTCTTTCCCTCTCTCTCTCTCTTTCTCTCTCGCGAATATGCTGAGAAATGCGAAGAATCACATGGTAGACGAAAAGGACGACGACGAAGAGTTCATTTGCAGAAATGATGGCTCCTCCAACAAAGGTAACATTACCAACAACAGAGAGAGAGAGAGAGAGACAGACATACAGACAGACAGACAGAGAGAGAGAAATTGAAGTTATGTTTGGTGTATAATTGTGTGCGTCTGTTTTGTTTGAATCCTTTTTCTTTTTGAATTGATTGTTGTTGTTTTGCTTTTGTGGTTATGAATCAGGGGAATTAGGAGGAAGAATAGTAGATGGGAAGAACGGTGATCAGAAAGCAAATACACCGCGGTCCAAGCATTCGGCGACCGAGCAGCGTAGACGAAGCAAGATCAATGAGAGGCAAGCCGTTTCATTTTCTTCTCTCTCTCTCTCTCTCTCTCTATTTCTCTCTCTCTCTCTTATTTGTGCAAATTCTGATTTCAATTGAGCAGGGTATTGTTTATATATATATATTGAATTTAATGGTGTGGATAGCTAGGGTTACTTCAAATTGAGTTGGGAACATGTCTCTGTGATTTATTTTGAGGAGTGCTTATTTGGTTGTCACTTCAATCTTTCATACTCTCTGTACATTTTTTTGTGTGGGATGCCTTTCTTTCTCAACTTCGTTCAGCCACGTAAAGATTTAGCAGCTATAAGTGCAAGTGGTACATAAATTTTTTCACGAATCGAATATGATGCGTGTGTATATATATATGTAAAATTTGTTATATATTTGTTGGTAAAATACAAATTTTGAGATTTCATTTGCAGTTTTCCTTTTAAATTTTCTAACCTAGGATACATGCACATGCATGATTATCAAGGGATAGATAGGGTTATGTATTCAAATTGAGTTGGGAACATGTCTCTGTGGTTTATTTTGAGGAGGGCTTGTTTGGTTGCCCACTTCAATCTATCATGCTCTCTGTACATTATTTTGTGTGGGTTGCCTTTCTTTATCATCTTCATTCAGCCATGTAAAGATTTAGCTGCTATCAGTGCGAGTGATACATAATTTTTTTTTTTTGCTTGTATCGGATATGATGTGTCTGTATATATATGTAAAATTTGTTATATATTTGTTGGTAAACTACAAATTTTGAGCATGATTATCAAGGGATTCCTAGTGGGAATATTTAAAATTATAAGATCACTTAAAATCCAAGTGAATAAGTCTTACATGGTGTGAATCTTGAGTGTCTAAGACATATTTAATTTCGGAAAAGGATTTAAAATGAAATTCAAATTGAGCCATGTAGGATGCTTGACACTGTAAATTTCTAATTTGTAGTATTCACACACCACAGCTTGGGAGAGTGGTGTTTTTTAAAAATACTATGACTGCTTTTGACACTAATTCTAGTATAATGTTCATAGTATTGTTTGTCAATTGACCTGATTTTCTATCTAATTGTTCTAATTTATATCTGTACTAATTAGAACGGGCAGCATAAGATACTGAATCCTATGTGGACTTATCTTTTCCTATGGTCACAATATTGTACATGCAAAACCTCCTTGGTTATGACCTACAATTTTGCAGAAATGCACCAAAATAAGGAATTATTCTGGATATTTGTCCAATGGCAATATGAGGCATACAACATATGGTGGCTATTTTTCATTACTGACCCACCTTTCCTGATAAAGTAAAAGTTGATCCTGGAATTCTAGTATAACAACCAAGAGATGTTAACTCATGCCAAACGGCTACTCTATATATATATATATTGGGTGGGGGCTTAAAAGATTTGATAATAACAAAGGAACCCAGAATACGAGGTATGGTAATTGGCATCAAAGAACGTAGTCTTTTTTTTGGGGGGGGAGGTTCTGATATGTTATGGTAATGAATGAATCTAGAGTATGAGATATGAGCATAAATATTCATTTAAGTTAAACTCAGTTTGGCCATATTGAATTTTGAAGAGTATCTTTCAGGAGGGTTGATAGAATCGACTTTGAAAAAACAGTCCCTTTAATTGTGTGGGAAATCATAAAATTTCCAATTGAACAACTTGTGACGTGCTTGTCACAGACATTTTAAATATGCTAACTCCAAATGCATATTGATGTGGGTGCTTGACACTCCTTTCTAGTGATTCTTTCTTGCAATGATGGGAGTGTGTATCTTCGACGCATACCTGGATTCGCTTTTGTGCCTAAGTTCCTGCACCATTGCTTTGTGCTTATAATTATTGACTGTAACTGATTAGATGCATATGGTATTGTTCCTGACTATGTGAAATGAATGAGTTGAAGAAGGAGAAAATTTTGTTAAAGTAATGTTTATCTATAATGTCCATAAATAAATTGATATCTTTCTGCCACAATGCAGTCTATCCTGTTACTAACTACTGGGCATTGAAATGTCCATTAAATATGATCTTCTTCATTTTTCCCCCTGAAACGGATCAAATATGGTCTTGTTATGTAATGAAATCTCCTGTCAATTACTAATTCATGTTGCGGACCAGTCATGGAGGTATATTATTAAATGGTATGTGGATCAGTCCCTGTATCTTTTGTTTGACTTCTATTGGCATAGTGCTGAAATATCAAAGTCTAAAGACAAAGAAAGTATGAAATAAATTCTGAATTTATTGAAAAACAATAAGAGAATACATTGGTGATTGAGAGCATTGAATCATGGATTACAAAGAGACGTTCAAGGCCTATTTATAGAGAGAATACAAATATAACTGTTAGACACACAAATATAGCTGTTAGACACAATTTTAGAGAGAGGAAAAAGGACAAAAAAGGTGTGCAGCTTTTGTGGGAAAGAGGGGACAGCATTCTGTCCCCTTCCTGCTGCACAACAGCCAAAAATATTGGCTGTTGTGCTGCCCAATGGCTAGTTCATTTGAACTAGCTGTTGGGCCCTTTTTGAAGGCCTTCTTCAAATCCTTTCTTGGGCCGGTTTCTAGCCCACAATTTGAAATTTCGTGGGCCTCAATTAAGGGTAGAAATCTGGCCCTTTTAATAGGACAATTTCAGCCCAATTGCTAAAGATTCTTAGGGCTGAATAAGTGGATCTAATTGATGGGTCTTGGACAGCTAGTGAAGACTTCTTTTTCAACACTTCCCCTCAAGTTGGGTGCGTAGATGTCAATAGTACCCAACTTGTCCTTGATTTCTTGAAGGTGAGCTGCGCTTCCCCCTTTTGTAAAGATGTCTGCTAGTTGCTTTTCTCCTTTGATGTGAGGAGTGGTAATGAGTTTTTCTTCCACCTTTTGACAAATGAAGTGACAATTAATCTCTATATGTTTGGTCTGCTCATGAAAGACGGGATTTGATGCAATGTGAATGGCCGATTGATTGTCACAATGCAAGTTGATCGGTGTCGACACTTTGAATCCTAATTCCTCCACTAGGGCCTTCAACCATACGATCTCGCTCGCCGCTGATGCCATTGCCCTATACTCAGCCTCTGCACTCGATCTAGAGACCACATGCTGCTTCTTGCTCTTCCAAGCCACTAAGTTGCCTCCTACGAACATACAATATCCGGTGGTGGATCTCCTATCCTTGGAGTCGCTTGCCCAATCCGCATCACAGTAGCCTTCAATTTGAGAGCTCCCATTATTCTTCATCCAAATACCTAGTCCGGGAGACCCTTTGATATAGTGAAGGATCCGCTCGGCCGCTCTCCAATGGGCTTTCTTCGGAGCATGCATGTGCTGGCTTATTTGACTAACGGTGAATGCTGGTCTAGTGATGGTGAGGTAGATCAGTCGTCCTACAAGTCTCTGATATCTCTCTATGTCCTCCAATGGCTTCTCATCATCTTCTAGAAGTCTAGTAGTGGCAATGGGGCTACAAGCTGGCTTTCCTCCTAGCTTGCCTGTTTCCTGCAAGAGATCAAGAGCATATTTCCTTTGGGGATAGAATTAGCCCATTATAACAATAGGTTAACTCAATTCTTAAGAAATACTTTAATCTTCCTAAATCTTTAATTTCAAATCTAGACCTCAAAAAATTTCTAACTATATCAATTAAATGTAAATCATTTCCTGTAATGATGATATCATCTATGTAGACTAAGGCTATCACTATTTTATCATGATTTTTTCTAATGAAAACAGATGAATCACTATGACATTTAACGAATCCACTACTAAGGAAAGCATGGCTTAATTTTGCATACCATGCCTTTGGAGATTGTTTCAGTCCGTAGATAACCTTGTGAAGTTTGCACACATTTCTTCCTTGTTGCTGAAGCTCTCGAGGAAGTTGCATATACACTTCTTCTTTGAGGTCTCCTTGGAGAAAGGCATTTGCTACGTCCATATGGTACATGTTCCACCCATGATTCACCGCAAGTGATATCAAGACTCTAATCGTGTTCATTTTGACTACGGGGGCATATGTCTACTTGTAATCTATCCCATAGGCTTGAGTGAATCCCTTAGCCACAAGTCTTGTCTTGAACCTTTCAATTGATCCATCACTATTGTATTTGATATTGTATACCCATTTGTATCCTACGGCTCGCTTGTCTTTGGGTAGAGAGGTGATTTCCCAAGTATCATTTTTGGACAAAGTATCTAACTCCTCTTTCATTGTCTTTCTCCATCTTGGATTCTTAGATGCTTCTTCGAATGTTTTAGGTTCAAGTTCCTTATTTATGGCACTAAAAAATGCTTGATGGCCCAAAGAAACATGTGAGATAGTGTAGACATCGGAAAGAGGATGATCGATAGAGAGGGGGCTATAGTAAAATTTTCATTCCGAAGGAGGTCGTCTCACCCTAGTTGATCTCCTAAGTTGAGGAGGCGGCTCATCTGATTCTTTTCTAACTTGTTCGGAGTTCTCTTCTTCCATTGTTTGTTATTCTCCCCCTAAGATGGATACTGGTTCCTCTTTCATAGTGTTTGATTCTTTCTCATTGTTTTGAGAATGTGTTGCTTCCTGGGAAGCATTCACTTCTTCAATTGGAAAGGCCGGCTGATCGGATGGAAGCAAGAAGTCCCATTGGTTAGGAGAGATTTCGTTCTTTGAATCTTTGGAAGTTTCTTCTCTTGCAAAAAAGAGTTCTTTTTCTAAAAATATCACATCCTTAGATGTGTATGTTCGGTTAGTGGTTGTATCATAACATCTATAACCCTTTTCAAAAGAAGCATAGCCTAAGAATAGACATTTCCTCCCTTTGTGATCAAGCTTGTCCCTAAGATGGGCATGAATATCAACATAACACACGCATCCAAAGGTCTTGAGGTAATCGATATTTGATTTTCTTTTTAGTAGAACTTCAAGTGGAGACATACCCTTTAAAACTTTTGAGGGGATTAGGTTTATTAAATGTACAACGGTTTTAGTCGCATCACACCAAAATTTCTTTGGTATATTTGCATAGATTATCATAACTCTAGCTATTTCTAAGATGTGTCTATTTTTTCTTTTGGCAACTCCATTTTGTTGGGGTGTGTAGACACAAGAGTTTTTATGTATAATCTCATTCTCTCTAAGGTAATTTTCAAACGCATGACTAGTGTATTCACTATCATGATCCGTTCTCAAGACTTTAATATAGGCATTGTATAATTTGATCACATATTTCATGTAGCTTTTGAGAGCTTCAAAGGCTTGATCTTTAGTGTGCAAAAGATATATCCAAGTGTACCTAGTTTTTTGATCTACAAATGTGATAAAGTATTTATATCCTAAATGAGACACAATAAGAGAAGTCCACACATCAGAATGCACTAGATCAAAAGCACTTTTATATATAGATTTTGAATTTGGGTACATAGTTCGGGTTTCTTTTCCCAAAATACAAGCTTTACAATGTCTATTCTTAATTTTCAAATTTGGAAATAGACGTTTTAAAGTTTGGTCACTAGGATGCCCTAATCTTTGATGCCAAAGATCTTCTTTGACATGGGCTACAAATGCATGTTGATTTTGATCCAAAAAATATAAGTTTCCTCTCTTAGAACCTTTGCCAATCAATCGATTCAACTTGAGGTCCTGAAAAGAAACGAAATTTGGGTCAAATACAACTCTACACTGTTGATCCTTGGTGACTTTGCTAATAGACAAAAGATTGGAAGTAAGCTCGGGGACATAAAGAGCATTAGTAGGTTTTCCAAAAAGATCGATTTCCCCTACTTGCTTAACTTTCAAATTTTGTCCATTGGCAACCCGGACTATCTTATGGTTAGAAAGGTTTTTAAAACGTTTTATTTTTCTTTTGTTTCTAACTATATGATAGTCCGTACCCGAATCAATTAAAAAATCATCAGAATTTGAATGAGTAAGGGTGCTTTGGTTATTACCATTTGTGGGAGCAAATAGTTGTAGCCTCCTTGTGACATCATTTAATTGATTTTGGAGGGCAGCAAAGTCAGCTAGCAAAGTCAGCCATAGAAGGTCCTTGGAGCTTAACATGTTGAGCAGTTTGCTGTCCAGAATTGAAAGCATTTGAGACTCCCAACGGTTGCTCCCTTGGCACGAACGATTTGGGTTTCAAGTATGGATGAAGATGCCAACATTTATCTTTTGTGTGTCATTTCTTCTTACAATGAGAACATACATCAGCCCTCTTAGGAATTTGATGAGCTTTGGCAGCAATATGTTCATCAATTATAGCCATAAATCCTTGTGTTTCAAGTTTTTGTTTGGAGTTCTCTTTCAATCTCATGCTGACTTCCGCACGTTGAATCATATTTTGTACTTCCCCAAATGAAGGAAATTCCTTCAATCGAAGGATTTCTTGCCTTAGATGTGAGAATGAGTCATCTAGACCCATGAGAAGCCCAAAAATCGTCTTCTTCTCTTCTTTTTCAAATGACTTTGAGCTCAATAGAATCTGGTCGGAGAGTGGATAGCTCGTTCCATGCGTCAATGTACTCTCCAAAATATTGAGCGAGAGATTTGCCTTCCTTTTTTATGGAAGTAATATGCCTTTTGAACTCAAAAATCCTCCCAAGATTGGATTCCAGCACATAGAGAGAGAACATTGAGTCTCATATTTGCTTGGCATTTGGGGCACATGTTACCATGGCCTTATGAGTTTCATCCATGGAATTAAGTAGAAGAAAGAATACATGGTTGTCCCATTTCTTCCATTCTCTAAAGGAAGAATCAGATTCTTCAAGTGGTTGATCAAGAATGTGACCCTCCAAGTTGTGAAGTTCTAGTGCTCTTCTCATCAAACTAGCCCATTGATAGTAGTTTCCTCCTTTCAATTGAATGGAGGATATATTTTGAAATTGGGTAATATTGATAGAAGGTGGAGGATCACCCAACCTTGAAGAGGAAGGGATCGAAGATTGCTCTGATACCATGTTGAAATATCAAAGTCTAAAGACAAAGAAAATATAAAATAAATTCTGAATTTATTGAAAAACAATAAGAGAATACATTGGTGATTGAGAGTATTGAATCATGGATTACAAAGAGACATTCAAGGCCTATTTATAGAGAGAATACAAATATAGCTATTAGACACACAAATATAGCTGTTAGACACAATTTTAGAGAGAGGAAAAAGGACAAAAAAGGTGTGCAGCTTTTGTGGGAAAGAGGGGACAGCATTCTGTCCCCTTCCTGCTGCACAACAGCCAAAAATATTGGCTGTTGTGCTGCCCAATGGCTAGTTCATTTGAACTAGCTGTTGGGCCCTTTTTGAAGGCCTTCTGCAAATCCTTTCTTGGGTCGGTATCTAGCCCACAATTTGAAATTTCGTGGGCGTCAATTAAGGGTAGAAATCTGGCTCTTTTGATAGGACAATTTCAACCCAATTGCTAGAGATTCTTAGGGCTGAATAAGTGGATCTAATTGATGGGTCTTGTACAGCTAGTGAAGACTTCTTTTTCAACACATAGAAGGTTTGGAGCATTGTATATTTTTTCCTGAATGTTTTTTGGCTGTGACAACTTACAAGGTTTTTAAGGAGGCGCCGTGGGGTTTACTGGGGCTTTCAGTCTTTTTGGAGTTTTGTGGTTACTTCAGAGGGAGAGGAGTTCCAGTGTCTTGGAAGAAAAATGTAAACTGTTTCAACTTTTGTAGGTGCTATGTGCTAGCTTCAAACATTCTTAGATGAGCTTGATATTGGATTTAGAATATGTTTACCAAGAGCCATTAATTAGGATTTCATTGATTGTAGTTTTTACGTAATCCATGTATATACTGGCTTATACACAGGTTTTTTTTTTTTTTAATCAAATATCCCTTTGTAATATGAGGTTGCGTTATTGTTCATGTTTTGCTAGGAATTCCTGTTTTGTAATAACAATATCATTACAGATTATGTATATAGCACAAGAAGTAAGAAGTCCACACTTTCATGAGGTTGAGAAAATTGTTGTAGAAGTAGTGAACATTTCACTCAGCCCCTGTAGAGCTCCGTTTGTCTCTTCCTCTTTTGACTGAACAAAGTGAGAGCTATCGATTAGGCAAATAATTATCTTCAGCATATAGGTGGTTGAAATGTTGTGCTACAGGGTAAAACATAATGTTGGCATCTGTACTATACTTGTTGCCGCTTTTTGTTAATACAGTGCAGCATGCTGTACTTAACTATAATGCATTGACTCTAGGAGGATGCAATTAAATTTAAACGTCAAGTCCCTCCCTCTCTCTCTCTCTCTCTCTCTCTCTGCCATGTTAATCCTTCATGGTTGATAGCCTTGATTATGTGATCACAACGACAGTATTACTACAGGAGAAATTTTTTTGCTTTAGATTGTAATCTGCCCGAGTTGGTTAACGTTAGTCATTTTTTTTCCTTTTGGTTTTTTTGTTACTACTGGCGGTCATAAATCCGTTGTCAACTTCGTGATGCATTATGAGTTTGTAATGCAGATTCCAGATATTAAGGGATCTCATCCCTCAAAATGATCAGAAGAGAGACAAGGCTTCATTCTTGTTGGAGGTTTGCTTTTTGAACTTAAGATGTTCTCTTTTTTGTTGTTTGCCCTTTTCTTCTCTTTGTTTTTGCTTTTCTATTTTGCAATTATTACCTGATTGAACAAGTTTATATTGATATATGTTCAGGTCGTAGAATACATTCAATTTTTACAGGAAAAGTTGAGATTATATGAGGGATCGTACCAAGGATGGAGCCAGGAGCCTACAAAATCTATGCCATGGGTATTGTTCTTGAAAATTGGCGTCACTTTAGATTTGGAATTCTGGAGTTCCTTTAACAATATTGCCATGGGAGTGTCTTTTATACAAATTTTAATTCAAGTACAGATTTCCCTCATAAAAAAATAGATAACTTTTTCTATCTTAAAAATTAACATCGGCACCAAGAGGGACATTCCATTGAAAGAACTAGAAACAAACATAGTGATGCAAGATGTGTATTTGCGTACATGGATGTCTATTTGATTCTATGTATGTGGCTAGTTTTTCTTTTCTGTTTTTGAGATAATGTCAAAATTCCAAAAGCAATACAAAATTGCAAGAAAGAAACTGTGACATTTTCCTCAAAAGGACATGATAAGTGTGGATTGAGATAAGATGATGAAAATGACACAAGAAGAGTATTTATCTCATTTTTATGTTGCTGAAAATGTTCTTGTGAAAACAAACGTTGATCTGTAATAAGGGAAAGAGAGATCCATATCCTATTGAGAAGCAAGACTAGGGTGACTCTCTCTCTCTCTCTCTCTCTCTCCCTCCATGTTTTCGTTGTTTCTCTTTGTCGAAAGTGTGAAGACCATTTTCCCTTCTTTTCAGTTAGCATATACTCTCCAAACTCAGTTGTATAATACACATTCTGTAGCACTGTACACCACCCAAGAAATTATTATTATTGACAAAAGAGCCACTCTTTCAGCTCCCTGATTTGGCTTTTGTTCTGCATCTGCCTTGTGTTGGATAATTGAAACGTAACAGTGCCTCCATAGTTATCTCAAAAGTCTTCACTGGGGGAATTGTTAAGATCTACATTAGAAGGAGTTTTGGACTCTTTAGTTGCTTTTCGAAGAAATCAATCTCTCCAATCATGATCCCTTCCAAGTTAATTGCCTTACAATGAGATGTCACTGTAATTCTTGGTGCATCTTTCCAGACTTGGCTTTCCAATACCATCTACAAAAAACCAAACAATTTACACCTTGGTTGCTATTAAATGAGGTCCACAAAAAGGGCGCAAGTTCAGTTGTGATTCCTCGATCCTGGTGCTTAAAACAAAACATTTTTGTGAAGTTCAATTCTAAATATTTTCAAAGTGTTATTTGTATGTCGCCAAAAAGTCGATAAAACTGCAAATGACCTCCTTTGGAACTTGTAGGTTCCACATAATCTCTCATATATCTGAAATAGTTCCACTTTGTAGATTTTGGCTCTGAGCAGCAACATTTCGTATATAAATTAAATAAATTGAACTTTTCCATTTGGATCCCTGCAAAGCAGTGAAAATTTTCTGTTCCTAATCCTATGCTTGCTCAAAAACTGGATTGCATGCAACTTGTAAAGAATCATGCTCGGTATGAACTTGTCTTTGGCAAACTGAAAAAAAGAAAAGAATATACACTGCTAGGGAAATAAAAATTTTGCAGGCTAGAGTAATAAAAGGGTTCACCCGGTACACAAAATGCTTCTCGGCTTAATGCGGGGGTAGGGGGAGAGTACGGGGGTAGGGGTAGGGGTAGGGGTAGGGGTAGGGGAGGGTGGGTGTATATGTACGTAGCCTTTCCCTTACATTTGGCAAAGAAACTGTTTCCACGGATCGAATCCGTGACCTCGAGACCACCAAAGGAGCAACTCCACCATTGCGCCAAGGATAGAGGAGTAATGTATAGTTATTTTTGTAGTTTCATTGGTGTGGTTCACATACTTGTCTATTAAAGAAGTAAAGCATGCCTCAACAACTTCAGACATTGAAAATGCATTTCTTGGGAATTTGAGTCTTGCACTGATTTCTTTGTTGCTGTGAATTTATTTGTCAAGAAGTGTATGAGGTTTGTTATGTTATTTCGTTTTTTTGTTCTGACATTGTGATGGATGATTATTTCTACAATCTGACCACACACTTCTTGATCTTTTTGTATTGTGTTTTCTGTTTGTTTATTGTGCTATAAATGGCATGCTTGGATAAGTGACTTTATGTCCTCACCGCAAGAGAAACATGGTTGATTTGTAAGCCAGTAGAAACCATGTCCATGATATAGTTTTCTAACTAAGTAATGGCTTCTGGTTGTGAGGAGGAATGTGATAATTTCTATAAGTTTTCGTGAAAATAATTCATTACTACTATCAACTATTTTGCAGAGAAATGATCATGGCCCCATAGAAAGTTTAGATGGTCACTCTCAAGTCGTAAGGAATGGTTCTCTTCACGAAAACAATGCTGTTGCCACCCCAGCAATGATCGCTAATGCGCAGCATGTGCATGCTGTAGAGTCGGACTTGAGGACAGATACTGCATACAGAGAAGCAGACTATCCCCAAGGGCCAGCAACCCAGGCAGTTTCAATGGACATGTCGTTACAACCAAATATCTTTTCTCCTTCTGACAAGGATGGTATTCCACACCATCCTCTGCAAGGCTCTGTGTTTGATGCTGAGAATATGTCCTCTGAGTCCTATTCTCGGTTCTGGCAGAGTGGACCGTGTACAGATGAATGTGAAATTCCAGTTTCCGCACCAAATGAGAAGGAAGAGCCTCCAGTTGAATCTGGTGAAGCTAATATTTCAAGAGCCTACTCTCAAGAGTGAGTCTCTGCTACTGTTCCTTTTTCCTTTTATCTACCCTAAACCTCCCTGCCCCATTAATTAAACTTGAAGAAAAGAAAGAGAAGCAACTATTATGGTTGGATAAAATTTTGTTTCTTGGCACTTATAGCTAGATAGCATTTTGGTTGCATAAGATATGATGCCTCTTGCCCCAAATAACAGGTAAAAAGATGGCATTACGTTAGAGCATAGACAATCCTCGCATGCAAGTATTCACTTGAAATATGTGCATTTCGCCATCAAAGTTCTTGCACCTGGTCAATCTGTTCTTGTAATGTTCTGCTAAGCTTATTTGCACTCTAGAATAAAGGATTTTGACATTGGCTAGGTATAAAATTGCATATATTTCGTGGAGGTTGAGGGTTAATTTGTATATTTTCTTCCAGGAAATGCTCAAGTTTGTTTGTCGTGGAATTCTACTTGATTCCTTTTTTTCTTCCCTTTTTTTTTTGTTTAATTTTGAACGATGAAAAGAAGTCAACTTCCAAAAATACTGAATTTGTTGTGGCACACATCATTTGTCATTCTTGGAGGATGTCTTTTATATATATATATATATAAGAACTCTTTCTCCATTGGATGAATTTACACAACCAATTGATGCCAAGATGACCTTGACCACCTCTCATTTCTCTTCTATATTCATATTTATATTTCTCTAAGGATAATAGTAATGGTGAGATTGGTTTTTCAATCAGGTTATTGAACACACTGACCCAAGTGCTGCAAACTTCTGGGGTGGATTTGTCACAGACCAGCATAGCAGTGCAACTTGATGTTGCCAAAGTACCAAATAGGACTCCAAATGCCACAGCATGTAGCAGTAAGGTCTAATAGAATCTTTCACCATTTTATTTACAAAATTCGATCATAGTTTTATCTTTATGAGCTATTATATTGTCCTAGAAAACCTCAAGGATGAAAGCATTTGTACTTCCATGCTAAACTAGGGGATGAGAATCAATACTTTGAACTATTAGTTAAATATTTTTTCAGTGGTAAGGTAGAAGCTAGAAAAGTGCCACAGGCATTACTATTACCTATGCATATGCGAATGGTATTGTGACCTTTGGACTGGACTGCCACCCATGGCTTGATGGTAGAGTTTTAAGCTAACTCAACTCGGCAATTTTTCACCTCGTCTCTATGCATTGTGGATGATGTAATTTGTCATTTTAATTCCCCTTTCTGTTGACTTGCCTCCAATTTATATCCCATAATGCGTGATTCTTAACATTTCCTGGTATATCTCGTTTGTAAAATAGGATCCAGAGACTTTTTTGACTAACAATCTGGTGATGGTGAATACGGAGGCCAGGAGAAGTGCCGAGGTTCAGGCCCACAAGAGACTTAGAATACAGAAATGCTAACAGCTGGTGTTCTTGCCTTAATTTCCTGCAACTCAAATGAGTTTTGTTGCCTGGTTTGTGCGTCTTCCCTTGCTCCCATGTTAATGTCTGCGAACTAGGTGGTCCAGATCAACTGTACATGTCATAAGAGCAGGGAGCATATCGATTGTGGTTATAACTTTTATTTTTACAGGCTTGCATGTATATAATGCCTTTAAGAAACTTTTGATAGTTGGATCCTCCAGTTCAGGGATTGGTCTTCCTGTACTCTGCTTTTGCTTCTAATCCTTTTTTTTTTTTTTGGGGGGGGGGGGGGTATAAGAGCGATTTACTTCTAATCTTATGCAATGCAAATTTTTTTTTTGGGTATTCTCGCTGAGCCATCACTCGGTATCTGGGGTTTCGTTCCGACTAATCCGAATTGACCTGTTGTCAGGTTTATTTTTGGAGGGAGATTTTGCAATGGCATCTTTTTTGTTTCCAAGGAGGTTCAAATCCGACCACTTAGTTAAGAGATTGTAAAGCCCTTCTCAGCGCTTCGATCAACCATGTTTAGTATGGTCAATGCAATATTACAATTCATGCCTTTTAATCAAGAATTGTGAATAAGGCAAGCATTCAACAGGGCCAGCTTGAGGCAGGCCCAAAGGGTATTAGCATATTCTTTTCATGCTTGGGCTGCAGCCTGATCCGTTGGACCAAGCTCCCAACCCCCAAATGGCAGGACCAAGAGTGATGTGTTTCAGTTTTTGATATTGCCCGGACTTCCAGTTAGGATAAGATTCGGCCTGCCCATTCTAGATGCATCGGGTGGAGTCGGCTTGGCCGGGACAACTAAATGGTTAATGGGGCGTTTAAGATGATATCGGCCTTCCCAACTGGCCCATTAGAGGAAGAAGCTGATGGTATAGTATTATTATTGTTATCATTATTTGTTACTTCACCACGGATATTAGAAAATTGAACTAATCTAATTAAGGTAGTTATAAGATTCAATTTAAAGGTTGACACTTCTAGCGTCTCTTTTTTCATTTTCAAAATTCAAATTTGAAATATTGGTTTAAGGGAGAGTATAATATTTCATCATTAAATCAACACAACGTTCTTGTTGTGCAGTATTACTTCTTAAAGAGACAGTCACCTTTGCATTGGCATAGATGCCAGTAGGGGGTGAACACTACTTGAATTACTTGAATTATCCCAACTAGTTCAAGTTAAGAATTGGACAGAGAGAACGGATGGTTCAAAGAATTTCCCCTTTGTTTTGAAAATTTTGGGAAAAGAAAAAAATCTTGATTGTTCAATATATATTATTTTACTCACTGAATTACATAAAATATAATTTAGAGAATAAATAAACAATTTCATATAGATTTTTTTTTTAAAAAAAAATTCCTCGAGATAGGTTTTGTAATTTTTTATGTAGAAAAACCAAATCTTTCCGTCGCCACTAACTTCAAACCACCGCGGCCAGAATCATTTAAATCAAGAAAGCAACCGGGTTTGTGATTATCGGTTAGAAGAGGGAAAGATTAGAGGGAATAATGATTTGAGTATGGTGACTGAACCACCCGGAAAGCGTGAACGTGAGGTGTTGAGAGCGGTAAAAAGATAGAGAGAGAGAAATTGGGGAGAAGATAGAAAGAGAGATAGAGAGAGACTAGGGAGATGGAGAGGGAGAGAGAATGCAAAGTGGGAGAAAGAAAAATTTTAATATCATTTTATTCTATATCAATCTGTTAACTACTAATTAATCTATTAATTATAATTAATCACTAAGTATTCTTATTAATCATAATTAACTACTAATCATATAGTTAATAGTTGTTACAATACTTCTCCTTTAGAAGATATCATTGTCCTTGATAGGACATAGTCTTAAACCCAATTTAGAAGGGTCAGCACCAACAGGGTCTACGTAGAAGGCCCATAAAGGACAACTATTGCCTGAGTTCAACTGTTCTCTATGACAATCCACCGAAGGGCTTTAGTCGCCCAGATCCCCCGAACGATAAGGTTTCAGTCGCTCTGTTTACCGAATGAAAGTAACCTCTTCGATCAGGTGTACAATCACTTGTCTAGCGAACGAACAAGTACCGAAAATCCTTCATTGGCCAAACGTCCATTCGATAGCCAGTGGCTCTAACGATGCTAAAGGAAAGTCAAAACACCCTATAGCTTTGGTATTCCGCTTGAGAACGGAATCTTTAGGATCCTTCAGTTAAGGAAAAAATCTTTACAGGGAACGAAAGTTCCCAAACGATAAGGATTATGATCAATTCAGAATATTAAACTCTAGAAATTTTTGGATCGGTTTAATAAGGAAAGTATGGTGGAAGCACTCCAACGGTGTACGACTCTTGCAGGTATAAAATATCCTAGAATCCTTCAAATTAGATATGCTCCCTTAGTCTTACATATTGGGCACTCTAATCATAGGGAACCTCTCCCTCTTTGAGCTCTTAGTCTGTTTCTTTTATACTCAAAAACCGCTCTTTCTAACTTGAGAGTCAGAGTCTCCCTCGCCGGAGTACCCTCCGGCGATTTTTACAGGTTTTATATCCCGTCGACAGCGACTGTTCGACTTAGCAAGGATGCAGTATTTGTGGAGCCGTAACCCACCTCCAACAAATTAGCGCAGTCTATGGAAACAGACTATAGCAATTTCTGAAATTTTGACAATTATGCCTCCGAGAACTAGAGCATTCTTGAGAGCCACCCCTACTGTAGAAGGATGTGCCCCTATACCCACTGAATCCATCCTCTCTCCGACTCCCGATCACTCGATTCATGACCACATGTTTCCTCCTCGGCCATCCCATCCGGAGCAAGTTTTACAATCTGAGGCCCAGGAACAGCCGGTTGCGACCCTAACATCAGAACAGCGAGCCAGCCTCAGATGGAAAGATTGGAGTCAAAACTCTAAAGAATGAGCAAGCAACTAGAGGGACTCAGCCGATCCCTAGAGACAGACGGCCACTCATTTGCGGCGTAATTCGATTATGAACGACCACCGAGACAAGTACTTTCTATGAATTTTGAGTCATCGGTGACCTCTTGACACGATCCTAAGAATCTGAAGAAACAAGTTGAACAGGTTGTAGCTGTCGAGCTTAAAATGGCAGGTGCAAAAAAGGGGGAAGATCCCCTCCACCCCCCAGGAAAATTGCCATTCGATCCGAAGATATCTTCAGAGCCAATGCCAAGAGACGTCCTTCTACCTCCCGTGGAGTGATATGATGGAACAACTGACTCTCGTAACCACGCTGCCTACTTCATAATAGTAATAGTCTCCAGAGACCTATCAGACGTAGCGATGTACAAGCACTTCCCCACTACTCTAAAGGGTAATATCCTGACATGATTTAACTATCTCTCGCCGTTTAGTATCAAAAGTTTCACCCAACTCCGATAACAGTTTGAGACTCATCTTATAATCAGTCGAGAAACCAAGCGAAAGTCTACTTCCTTGCTACCGTTACGGCAGCGGAAAGACGAGTCTCTGAGAGATTTTCTGAAAAGATTTAAGATAGAGATGCTAAAGGTCCCCGCTTTGAACCATTCTATCGCATTGGCTGCTTTCCTAACGGGTTTGCGCTCCTCTAACATGAAGTCCATTACGGAGAAACCCCCGACAACCATTTAAGAATTTTACTCCCGAGCTGAGATGTATATTATGGAAAAAGAAGTAGAGGCATTCGATCGACGAAAAAACCATCCTAGCGGAAAGGAATGCAACCGATCACTTCGCCAGCCTTCTCCAAAGACGAGTAAACCCGGAGCTCTGCCCTCGCGAATGTTCAGCGTCTACACTCGGCTAAACGAGACCCCAAGCCGGGTTTTATATCAAATCAAAAACAAATCATACGTCAGATGACCCCTTCGTCCCACAGAGGAAGATCCCAAAAAAGATAAGTCAAAGTACTGCCACTTTCATCAGGATTACGGTCACACGATCGACGAGTGCAAGAGACTCAGGGACGAATTTGAGTTTTTGGTTCGCAGTGAAAAACTGCAGAAGTTCATCAGTATGAAAGGAAGGAATTTACCTTCCCCCGACAATCGTAACGCACCACGGGAGAATGAGCCGCCTAACCGACCAGATCCTAGGCCGCTGCACGATGAGTCAAGAGGTGTGATCCTCCAGATCCGCAGCGAAGACGTTTGGCATGAACCCTATGTTCCCACTAGCGTTTGTCTGGCATACGACTCGGAGTTTCCTGCGCTCTTCCCTTGAGAAAGATTTCGACGCTTTCCCGTTACTTAATGATTATTCTAGTGGTGGTTCGCGACACAAGATCCTTAATGACTTACGGAAGAATCGCCCCCTAACCTTTAAAGTTTTCAATCGAACGTCGGACCTTAGACGCCCTGATCCTACCGATCGAATGTTCATCAAAATGGGATGAAACTTTCCGAACGGGTGGACACGACCCTAATCTCTAAAGTTTTCGATCGAACGTCGAGTTTTAGACGCTCTGATCCTACTGATCGAACGTGTTATCAAAATGGGATGGAACTCTCCGAACGGATGGATACGACCCTAGCCTCTAAAGTTTTCCAATCGAATGTCGGGTTTTAGACGCCCTGATCCTACTGATCGAACGTGTCATCAAAATGGGATGAAACTCGCCGGACGGGTGGATACGACCCTAACCTCTAAAGTTTTTAATCGAACGTTGGGTCTTAAACGCGCTAATCCTACCGATCAAACGTGTCATCAAAATGGGATGGAACTCTCCGAACGGGTGGATACGGCTCTAATCTCTAAAGTTTTCAATCGAACGTCGGGTCTTAGACGCTCTAATCCTACCGATCGAACGTGTCATCAAAATGGGATGGAACTCCCCGAATGGGTGGATACGACCATAACCTCTAAAGTTTCCAATTGAACGTCGGGACTTAGACGTCCTGATCCTACCGATCGAACGTGTCATGGAACTCCCCGAACGGGTGGACACGACCCTAACATCTAAAGTTTTCAATCGAACATCGAGACTTAGACGCCATGATCCTACCGATTGGGTGAATATGGCTTTAATATCTGAAGTTTCTTACTATACGATGGGTCAAAGTCACCACTACCTTATCAAGCGAACGAGATAAAGTATTCTAAAAGGTTTCTTTACACCTTAGTAGAATATGGGACAAATGGCCTGACACAAATCTTTTCATCATCGGAACAACATGAGATTACAAAGCGACAGAAGGAACAGTAAAGGCCTCAAGGATGGAATCTGGATCCGCTGCCGCTCTCTCGGTAAAACCCTCAAGAGGAGGTAAAGTCTCATATCGGCCAACTTGTCGGAGGATCTCCTCAGTGCACCTTAAATGTTCGAGCAACCTACGCTGGAAAAATTGGTGGTCGACAGCATCTCTGGCAACAAACGCCTTGAGGTCAGTCATCTCCTGCTCGGTATTTTAAAGAGACTCCTCCCGAAAATGAGCTAACGTTTTAGCAGCCGCTAATTTAGCTTCCTGTACACGTGCCTCAGCCTCCAACCTTTCACAACGCTCTCGAGTCAGAGTCAAGTCCACCTGAAGACATTCAATCTGCCTGTCTTTCTCCTCTTTAGTGTTCTTTCCCTTGTTCTCTAGAGCGTCTTTCAGCGCTAGCACTTTGTTGCTCAAATGAATAATTTGCTCATCACGATCTTTCCTCCGTTTCCTTTAGAGCTCGGTTAAGACCGCAGTCTAAGAAGGAATACACTTAACAGTTAGAGTTATACAATAACAAATCTTGATAGAGCCTGGACAAGAAGAATACTTACCGTAAGGTAAAGAGAGTGAATAGTCTTATCAACATGATCCGGAGATATCGTCTGAAGGGCAAGTTTCGGGAGAAACTCGAATCGTTCAGCCAGCTGTAGTGCCTCTCGTGAATCAATGAAATTATACTGGCGGCCCCCCATATAGACCACTACCGATCCTTCCTCAAAATCATCCTCCCCTCTATTGAGAGACTCAACCAAAATAGGATATGGAACGCCGACCTCTTCCTCTACGTCCTGAAGAAGACATTGAGATACCTTAGAAGATTGTTCGGATGCCTCTCCAGAAGTAGAAACGTGTATCGATATGTTCTCTTCCTGTCGCTGTGGATCCGGAGCTAGAGTGCTCCCAATCGCCTCAAGGAGTTCCTCGACCGGAGCGTCCCCCTCTCCATCTCTAAGGGGCGCACCAACGATCATCGGATGGCCGATCGGCTGGCCCTCTCTTATGTTCCTGAGGAGGCTCGTGTTCTCCAGTTTTCGCCAGCAAGTGGGCTAGACGATCGAACCCCTGATCTTTTCAGTCGGATCTGAAGGGAAATATCAGCTGCCTTCTTCTTCGCGCTCGGTCGCACTTCCCGCTTGGTAGAGACCTCTTCAAGAGGGGAAACATTTACAGACGGCACAAAATCGACTAACTCGTTCCTCTATTGCTCCAATAAGAGAGGATTGGTAATCTATCTTGCTTCATTCACCAGCAAGCCAGATAATAGCAACATCCGGTATTCTATCAAAAAATCTACCCAAATGCTCCGATGAGTAGCCTCACAATAGCGACCGACAAATCACAGAAAACGAGGATGATGAAGGAGATCTGAGATTGTCATGTTCAAAAAGAGCACTTGATTAGCATTCGGAAGTATTGGAAGAAGGTTTTTGTTCAGAAATCTCACGTAGAAAAATTTATACATCTAACGTTTGTCCTAAGATTCACTGTAGAAAAACTTCCAGCGAGATTCTCGACAGATTTGGAATTTATCCCAACCATGAGTAGAACCTTTGGTACTGCATCGTACCAAGGAAAAAAGAGCCCCCAAAATCTCCAAGTCGAAGCGAACACAGAAAAAGCCTAGCAGGGAAATCAGGGCGATCACAAAATGCCAAGCGTTCGGGATAAATAGCGAAAGGTGGATGTCCTAATATCGCAAAATCTCTACCAGCGGGCTCGTGTATGGGATCCTCAGGCCATACTTTACACATTGTTTGTACACTGGGACGCAATCGTCGGGGGCATGATTCGCTCTGTCCCTTTTACTGGGCAACACTAGTTCAAAGTCGCTTCCGAGCGACATGTCCCTTCAGATTTTCATCAGTTTTTCTTCAATCATTGTACTCCGTATACTGTCTACACCTTGCGACGAGGAAAAATTCTTTGACATTTTGTTTGCAGAAGAAAGTTCTTTGAAGAATGATTAAAAGAGCAACGAGTAAGAATGTTGGGGTATGTGATCCTCTAACAAACATGAATCTTTATGAAGCGTGCAGAAGACGATTCCTGAAAATCGAAACGACAAATCACACTAAAAAACTTTGTGCATTTTTCAATAATCATTACTCATAGTGCCTCTTTACCAAGAAAACCATAAGTAAGGGGCAAATGATGAGATATAACCTTAAACCCAATTTAGAAGGGTCAGCGTCAATAAGGCCCACGTAGGAGGCCCATAAAGGACAGTTATCGTCTAAATTCAACTGTTCTCTATGACAATCCATCGAAGGACCTTAGTCACTCAAATCTCCTGAACGATAGGGTCTCAGTCGCCCTGCTTACCGAATGAAAATAACCTTCCCGATCGGGTATACAATCACTTGTCTAGTGAACGAACGAGTACCAAAAACCCTTCATTGATCAAACGTCCGATCGATAGCCAGCGACTCTAACGATGCTAAAAGGAGGTCAAAACACCCTACAGCTTTGGTATCCCGCTTGAGAACGACATCTTTAGGATCCTTCACTTAAATGAAAAGATCCCTCTAGGGAACGAAAGTTTCTATATTATGAGAATCACGATTAATTCAGAATATTGAACTTTCGAAATTTTTAGATCGATTCAATAAGGAAAGTAGGGTTGAAGCACCCCAACGGCGTACGATTCTTGCAGGTATAAGATATCGTAAAACCCTCCAAACCAGGTACACTCTATTAGTCTTATATATTGGGCACTCTAATCATAGGAAACCTTTCCCTCTTTGAGCTCTCATTCTATTTCTTTTACACTCGAAAATCACTCTTTCTAACTTGGGTGTTGGAGTCTCCTCCGTTGGAGCACCCTCCGACAGTTTTTGCAAGTCTTACATCCCGTCGATAATGACTGTTTGAGTCAGCAAGGAGCTGATATTTGTGAAGTCGTAACCCACTTCCAATGGTCCTCAAGGATAAGAAGTAAAGAATTAAGATTTTAAATCCATGAATTTTGAATAAAGGATTGTATTTGTGTTAAAAGATAAGATGATAAAAATGAACAACAGATGTAACTTGAGTTGAAGGGAAAGTAGTAGGAGAAAAATGTAGACGAGAGAATTTGAGAGAGACTTTTTTTGAATTTCTTGGTGAATGATTTTGCCCAATGAGCACCAAAAGTTCAGTCTTTGAAGGATTTGGCAAGAACTCACTATCAACAGTTTCTTTCTTAGACAATTGAGATTTTGCTTTTGACAAAAATTTTTTCTCAATGAATCTCGAAATTTCAATTTTGAGAAAGTTTGATAAGAAATCATCATTAATAAGTTCTTTCTTGGTCATTTGTAACCATTCTTCTACTATTTGATTTGCTTTGCTGATGTCCAATATCTTTTCATTTTCTTGCTCCCTTTCGACCAAAACTTTGAAATTCTCATCGATACTAAATATTTTAAGTAGAATGTTAAATTCGTCATCAATGTGTTCTATGAGAATGTCCATCTCTTTGTTATGTTCATCGCATTTTTTCTTCCATTCTTCTAACGAATTATCTTCCGCCATTGATTATATCAAGAATCGAAGATTTTAACACTAATTTTTAACGAATCAATTCTAGAGAGTGGTAAAAAGATATAAAGGGAGAAATTGGGGAGAGAGAGAGAGAGAGATAGGGAAAGTGAGAGAGAGAGAGAAAGAGACTAAAGAGGAGACAGAAGGGGAGAGAGAGAATACAAAGAGAGAGAAGAATTCCACTAACATTCTATTTCATGTCTATTACATATTTTGATATTATTATTTATACTATATTTACTGACTAATTTTATTTATTTCTAGTAATCAATTTGTTAACTATTAATCAATTTATTAATTACTAATTAATTTAACAACCACAATTAATCACTAATTATTCCAATCATATACTAATTTTTAACGAATCAATTCTAGAGAGTGGTAAAAAGATATAAAGGGAGAAATTGGGGAGAGAGAGAGAGAGATAGGGAAAGTGAGAGAGAGAGAGAGACCAAAGAGAATGAGATAGAAGGGGAGAGAGAGAGAATACAAAGAGAGAGAAGAATTCCACTAATATTCTATTTCATGTCTATTACATATTTTGATATTATTATTTATACTATATTTACCGACTAATTTTATTAATTTCTAGTAATCAATTTGTTAACTATTAATCAATTTATTAACTACTAATCAATTTAACAACCACAATTAATCACTAATTATTCCAATCAATCATGATTAATTATTAACTCCATGGTTATAATAGGGAAAGATTAGAAGGAATAATGATCCGAGTATAGTGACTCAATCACCCGAAAATAGACATGTCACTGGGTCAGGCTGGGCCGGGTCCGGTCTGGTTCGGAGAAGGTTCTAGGAACCGCGAGCCGGGTTGGCTGCGGTTCCTAGGCCAACCGAGGCCATGCCGGGCCGGTTCCAGAAATATTTATTCTAGAACCGGCCTAGTCTGGTTAGCCTGAACTAGTGTGTCTGGCTGGACCTAGTTCAAGGTTCAAGGGGGGTAAGCTGTGCAAAAAAAAAAAAAAGGTGTATCACCAATGTTGGTTGCCTGAAAGAAATCTAACACTCCTTAATCATATTTGTTTGGATTTGACTCAATATGGGAATGAAAAAAATCACGTCGAGAGATCCCCCTCCCAAGATTTGAAGCCTCCACTAAAAAACTCTAAATCCAAATAACGGGAAAATCAAAAAGGTAACCACAGCTACAATCAACACAAAGAACACTTAAATAACATTTCATTGCAAAATGAGGTGATTCAGGTTCAACAGGCTCATTTTTGGATTTTGGTATAGTTGGGACTTGGGAATTCTTATACGTATTCTCGTCCAGAAAATACTGCACAGGGCCACTTACACACAAGGCCAATAAAACAATGCTCGGCAAAAATGATAGTAAAACTAAAATTATGATCCATACCATGTTCCAGGTATTATGTCCTTTAGCTTTTCCCTGCACTGATTGCTGCATGCACGAAATCTTCGCACCGTGAAAACCCACCAGATAGTACATCGGGCAAAACACCAATGATGTCAAATGCCTCCTGCAAATCCGAGGCAGAGGTCATATCCTCAAGCCATGACAACAGCTCCTTGGAGAACCCTACCATTTCCTTAACATTCAACAGCTTCTCCTTCATCACCATCTCCCACGCCTCCAGGCTACCGCTCTCATCCTCCCCTCCTGATCCAGTTGAACTTCCTTCAGATTTGGCCAGTGCTATGCTTGATGGCTTCCTACCTTTGAAGAACTGCTGCAGCTGTTCAATCAGGCCAGTGTAGACTAACATTGGCTGGACAATAGATAAGAGATCATCTGCACTTCCAATTTCAGATCCTGGGCTTCTACTAGAACTTCCTGCTTCAGACTTTGGAGTTGTGGGGATAGATGATCCACGGGATGTTTGTCGGCCATGCGTATGCTGCATATAAGCATGGTATATTCCGCGTTGCAAGAACGACTGACGGTGTTGCAGCCAGGACTCGTAGGATTCGGACAAGAGTGAATGCACCATCATGAATTGAACAGTTTCTTCAGTTCCTACTGAAGGTTGAACTCCTGGACTGGATGATTTGGATTCTGATACGGAAGAAGCCAGGTATGTTGAGATATTCTTTGCCATTGTTCTACGTATTGTAGGGCTTCCCTGGTCAAGAAGATGGCGAGCCATCTGAATCATGAAGGGAAGAAATTTAGAGTTGCTTTCCCTACCCCCACCTTTGCTGTCAATGCAGAATGATGCGCCTGTTGCAAAACGTGCTAACATCTGCATCAAAAATTAGAGCACGAAGATTACAGCAACTTAATAAACTAAAAATGTCCTAAACAAAGAAATTTATTTGTCAAGCACCCGGAACAAAGGAAGGTAATACTTATCTAAGAAAATGCTAGCAACAGACATAAGTTTAAAATGTTTTTAAGCAGAGGCTAAATGATCTGTTCATACCAAAACTATGTCATACGTCAACAATCGAAGACGGCTCCCATCGGTGCGACCAAGAGCATTAAGATTATCCCAGTACTGGTCAACATAGCGGATATACTGCGTCATTGGAACAGATGGGCCTCTCACAGGAAACAAGGAATTACAAAGTGTCTCATTGTTTCTCAAGGTAGCCCCCTCCCACTCTTTCTTTGGATTTTTCAGGGCCGCATCTGCCCTTTTGGCTTCTTGATGACACTGGAAATGTATGATGTTGAAATGGCTAACAGTCGTGTATACACACTCCCCACGACCACTTCCTGTGGTGGCCATACCAAGGTTGACTCGCTTGCTGTAGGAGTAAACCCCAAGCAAGTCCATAGGCCTCAGACTATAACCCTCCCGGCATACCATGCAGGCTAACCCATCTTCCTCTTCTTCCACATCTTCCAGACCTTCAAGATTTGGCCTGGCAACAATGATTCTCTCACCACCATCTGAGTTCAGCTCCTGCCGCATCCCAAGTCTCTGAAGCAGCTCCTCTCTCTTTATAAGAGCTCGACGCCTCATTTCATCCCTAGTGGCTCGTCGAAGCTTGCATATCTTCTCTCCTAGAAACCCATCTTCATTTCCCTCCTTATTAGCTAATGTATCTAACAAGTTTTCAGCTCTGGCACCTATCTCATTTTCCCCAGATACACCCTCCAAAGCATGGAGCAAAGGTAAGATCCCTCCCTCATCAATGCACCTCTGAGTGGGAAGATGGCCCATTGACAATCCCCTCAGCATGGACAGGATTAGAGGAATGGAAGGAAGTTTTAGACCCAATGCCCACTCTGAAGTGGATTTAAAGCCTGCCTGCCCAGCAACTGCGAAAGTCTCTTTCAGATGTTTAACAGCTACACCAGTAATTCCCTTCTCCAAGATTATGTCCTTCAACCTCTCCCCACAGGAACTTGTTTTTAGTGATTCTGACACCCTAACAAAGTTCTCTAGTGCAAATCTCTGTTTGGCAGCTTGCAGAGCAATGTTCTCATCTTTTGGATTGTCTTCCTGCTGTTTCTGCAACTGGTCAACCTGCTGTTTCTGCAACTGGTCAAATTTATTCCAGTCTTGCAAGTAAGGGTTGAAATGCTGAATGAGTGCTTCCATTGCTGCAGGTTCGCCATAGGTCAAGTAAGGCAAGATTCTTGCCACCATCTCAGTATTCCTCTGTTGTTTGTTCGATTTCTTGAGCCCTGAAGGATGAGACAATCTTTCCAGGAACATAAGAACTATTTTCTTGGCCTGCTCACCAGCACCAGTTTCTTCACTGGTAACAGTAAGGACACTTTGTGCAATGTTAATGTTATCGCTTTCATTAGCTTCCAGTGTAAGACTTTCAACAATCAGAAGAATGCCTTCTGCTGGCTCCATTGCATCCACAGAGAAAGCTCGCCGAGCTGTTTCAAGAAGTAAACTTAAAGCTCCAAGCCTCAGCAAAGCCCGTCTGTTCTCTCTAATCTTGCAGCAATGCATGAGAAGATTAAGCACAGCAATGAGCTGCTCCTGGTTGGACCTCAGATCTTCACGCAAGTGCTGTATGTTCAAACAAGCATCACATGATAAGATCATGGGAGTTCAACAAAGAAGTGAACGGAAAACAAGCTTGTTTAGAAAAAGCATCGACTACCCAAGACCAACATTATGTTGCCAGAAGAATAAATATATATCCGCAAAGGATGTAAACCGGCATTAGATGTTAAATGATAGACCAAATGACCGAAATTTAGAAACACTGTCAAAATTAAACCTTCTGCACTCACCAAGCAAAAATTATAAGGAAACCATAAACGGTACAATGCAAATCGTCCACTTGATACAACTGAGGGTCAAGCTTATCTATGATGAGCCACAAGAGTGTTCTTTACTCTAGAATGTCAATGTCAAATGAGGGCATGCTATTTTCATCATTTAATACCTCATCCCATATTTGCTTAGGCATTTCCAAGCTGTATGCATTCAAATTGTCTTGGTTATAATTCTCATGTATAGTTCCTAACTTGATTAATCTTCAAAGACCTCGTTTGTTCATTACTTGTAATTGTAAAAGCTACTTATCTACTTTTCATTGAAATATTAATAATTAAAAAAAAATAATTATCAAGTTCAATATTGTCATTATGGCTCCTATTATAACGCATCAATTATTGATTAACTAGAATAAAATATTTTCGTTTTGGGAATTGATCTCAGAATAGGTCATCGAAAGGCGTAACAATAATCATTTCAATTATCTAAGTCTATCATCATCGCCAAAAGCAATAATCCAAAACCAACTGCCAACATGGATAATTACCAAAGATAAAAATAGGCTATATCTCAGAACTACTACTACAATTAAATAATTGATAAAGAAAAGCTTAACTTGTGAACACCTTGTTGGTACCTACAGCAGTTAGATTTAGATACTATCAGAGCATAAACTACACGGTGCAATACATCCAAGATAGCAGCAATATGTTTTATATTTTAACCCTCTCTTCTGTGCTATATGGTTTAAAGAACATATACATGGTGTCATCAGGAATGTGCTCAAGAGAGTAACATGTGCAAGACCAAAAAATATAGTCAAAGTTGTATATTCAGAAGTTTTAGATAAGTCCTTTAAGCAACAAGGAATTGTAAAACTGGAAAAATCCTAATCTTCTTTACTTACACATGTGATATGAAGTATGAACAAACATTACTGTATAGTTGGCTATTATTTGATTTATTACCAGTTATCTCTTGGGGGGCATTTGCAAAAGAAACAGGAAAGTACATACCTTGATCATATCCAAAATAATTTCTAGCCCACCATGCTCACGAACTGCACCAGCAATTGCAAACTCAACTTCAGGATCCTGTGATTCTTCTCTATCCTCCTCCAATTCCTTAATCATAGGCTCTGTAGCTTCACCATCCAGACCCTACCAATACAAAACCAAGAAATTAAATTTTTTTTCCCCACTAATTGGGATACATCCCAAAAACTCTGATCTAAAATGCCAAATTGATGCAGAAACAGACCTGAAGTCTGTAAGTCACTGTCATTGGTGGACAGTCTCTGCTTGATGTTACTGCATTAGAAGATAGCAAGGTGGTACCAGTAACATTACTTGATTGACTACTAGACTTCTTCCAAACTTGTTCATAGACCTGAGAAATGCTTAAATCCAGAGAGATGATATTTCCGGCCACAAGCAGCTCCATGCTATAGTCATCTTCAAGAAGGCCCAACAGATCCAGTTGATGGCAAATTTTGTTCTTGACATCCCGCATGAGTGGACCAATCTCAGCACTTGAGTAAGGATTCTTGGTCATTGATCCCCTGATGAATTCCTCTTGGGTATGCGCCTTGTTCAGAACCAAGAGATATACAGACTCTGGTTTTGATGGGCAGATCAGATTACAAAGCTGCTCCAAGATAAACTGCACATGAAATTGTAAAGAAACATATGTAGTTAATTAACAGAACAATCCATCTGATACTAAGGATTTTCTCCTTGTGAAAAGTGTAAAAATGTCTAGGAGAAGAAATTTTTTGGATTAATCAATTTCAACCACCTACAGCCACCCAGCTATTAGCTATACATGGTTCTCCACAGGCCAGCATGCTTGAAAGTTATAGGCACCCTTGGGCACTACCTCTAATACTGAGGCATGAGGCCTTCACATAGAAGAGGCACATATTTCAAAATGGTTTTATCTCACAGGAATAAAGTCTAATGCTTAAATTATTGGCAAACTGTGTCTTCATTCAAATGTGATAAAAAAGTGGTCATATCATACCAAATGTACATTATCATTGACCAAAAATTTAGGATCTATCACACAAAATCAATGGAATTTTCTCCAAACGGTAAAACCATGTTATTTTCAATTTGCAAAAGCACAGAAACAGAAGTTATATAATTTCATCTGATACAATTCCAAGTAAGCAATAAACAAGAATAAAAATGATGATAAGGATGGGGATGGTAAGGTATCTAGGCAGGAAGAAAAAGGAGGAAACAACAAAATAGAAACTAAAATGGGTACTTAAGTAAAAAGTCCACAAAGTAATTGCCTCAGTCACTGGGTTCCAAGATACCAAAGGCTAGCACCTCAAGAACACCTTACTGAGACACCCGTAGGCACTAGGGGAGTGCCTTGAGCATCCAGTGTGCCTAGGCAAGTGACCAGATCATAGCACCTTTCACAACAAGGCTCAGAGAAAACAAGGATGACTGGGCAGTGCTCAAAAAAGGTAAAATGCTACATACCATGGAGGTTCGGCCCTTCTTCTCCTCTCCATGTATTTGTAGGCCACGGATGCAGGCTCGGATAAACTGCCTTTTGTTCTCACTGCTCTCAACGAGCAGACTATCAAGAAGATCTTTGAGCAGTCGATTGCAATCACCAATTAGCTTTGTTTTCTGAACTATCAAGCCCCGAGTAACTATAAGAGCCTCCAGAATTTGAGACAGTAAATTCTCTCGCATGAATCTGTGATCAATATTAACATTTGTTAAAGACAGAAATGAGATTAGTTCAAATAATTTTCTTTTCATTTCAGAAGTACCTACCTTGACCGAATATTGGAAACGTCCAAAAATTTTCCAAGAAGCTCTATAAGTTTGTGAAGTATAAAGCCCTGAGAAATGTCAATATGGAGGCTCCTCTCCAGAGATTCAATATTACTCACTTCTTGGGTAATCAACTTACATATTGTACTCAGACAACCTCCAACGGTCAAGAAGAGACGGGCATCTTCTGAGTCTATCATCTTGAACAGCAAATCAAAATATTCAGCAGCACTTTCACCAGCAGAAAGAGTTGCTGGTAACAAACCCATAAGTAAGTTCAATAGCCGAAACCGTCTAGCTGAACTTTGGCCACAAAGCAAACTAATAAGCATGCACATCTCTGATCTTATAGACTGAGAACAAGCACTCAAAACAAGCTCTGTCACCCATGAACCAAGCTCAAATGTGGAGAACTCACTCTTAGGAGCCTTAGAAGCACGGCGCTTCCATTTAAGTGCATACTTAAGAACCAAGTATTCAGTTCTCTGAGGCCGAGACTTCTGACCTGGACCTTTGATTGCCTGAGACACCTTATACTGTCTCCTCACAAAATCAAGGTATGATGCCCCCTTCTCCCATTCTGAATAGCTCAGTAATTGAATATCCTGAGTCTTACCTGAGCCATCCCAACTTTTCTCTGATGCATCTGATGCAGTCTTAGCCCCACCGATAAGACTGCCCAAAGATCCTGATGGATTTGAGTTGCTTTCATCCTTGACCTGGGACAGCGGAGAAGGTTTTCCAAGGCCATGATCTTTTTCTGCTGTATCAGGTTTTGGAGGTGTGCATGCCTGAGAAATAATCCTTAAACACGGGAGAATAACATGTTCAGAAATAGCTGGATGTTTTGCGCCCAACTTGATGGAGGAAAATAACAACTGGAAAACAACACGTAATCTTGACTCCCAGTATTCATCTGTCAAGGAACAAATCTCTGAGAGCAATAACAGCTCCTCCCGAGTGGCCAGGGCAATATCCATGGAACGATGATGTTCGAGGCAGTACATGACCTTCTTTTGAATGAGATTGTTCAACTCAGTCACTGCATTTACATTTCCTTCAGAGAAAGCACAGAGAACTGCTCTAGCTTGAACTCGAGCAGCTTTAGGTCCTTGGTGAATATTGTTTTCAAACAACTCCGACAAAATGCCAGCAGACACCAGTAGTTTCTTAGAATTTGGATGCTTTGATAATACCTGTAGCATATCAAGACATTGTGTTACAAATGTCATAGCACAACCATAGCAACTGTTTGGTGACCTTGAAACTATCAATCTGGAAGATGCCCCTGCACCATCTGAATGTTTTTGGTGCAAGTAACTCATCAAAACTCTGCGTAACCCTTGCAGTGTCTGCACACTTTTGCTTACAGAATCAAAAGCTGCTTTACATTTCTCACCATATAAGACACCAAGAAGAGCAATTTTACGATTGATCTTACATGATGGCCCAGGTAAAGAAACCATCATTTGCTGGACCGAATCCTTCTGTTGTGAATCCATTTCATTCTCCCCAATGCTTGACACAATCTTAAGCAAGGGTTTCTTGAAGCCCAGAAGTTGCTGATATCTCCGATGGGCATTCTCTGATTCAGACTCGATTGCCACCAATCCTCTTTTCATATCCTCATCATTTTCCATGTTATCAAATGTGAAACTTGGTTTTGCAATAAAATTAAATTCAAAGCGACCATATTTACTATATCCACACTCATTGCACAGAAAGGAGTCCAAATTTTCATAATTAATGTTGCGGCACTGTCTGCATTGATAGGCATTCTCGTGACAATTGCTACATATTCCATGCCTATCAATTACTGGTCTGCTGCATCGTGGGCACTGCAATGGCTCCAGGGAGAGAGCTTGAAGGTTTTCATAGAAAGAATCTAACTCAATCATGAAATTACATGCAGTGATTGGAATAGGGAACTCTACTTTCAGTTCAGTCTGGTTGAAAGCAAGATGACAGCTCTTTGCACGCTTCCATAGTGACCAATTGTTTTTCAACTCTGACAAGTCAGCAACAGGCCTATTGTTGTAGTACAGGTTCAAAACTTTCACAGACTTGGACTTGCGGGCATCATGAACATTCATGGTCACTGTCTGAATGGTGTAGCTGCCAGTGCATTTCACTATGATGCGGTTGTCAGTAAACTTTGTTTCAGATTTAAGACTTTCTAGTTTCATCCGACTGTAAGGAACCTCAGGTGAACTACAAGCAACACATGGCTCACTCTCAAGATAGTAACCATCAAACTCCACGAGACTGCTTAATGTGTTGTAGATACGGGAGTTGGGGTGATTAGCCAAAAGCTCATTTTGTAAGTGAAGAGTATCAAAGATGTTTCTGACCACGGTAGCAGTCAGGCATCTATCCACAAGTTCACTACTTTGTTGCTTAGAAACAATATCAGGGACTTTTCCCAGTAACCATGCAACGAGTTCTGTATATTCGATAATGTTCTGACCATACATTGGCAGATTTTTCACTTTCTGCAAAAGAGCTGTTAACATGGTCTCCCTGAAAGACTGCTTCGCATGATGCCATACTCCATAAATAACAGACTTAGCTTCAGCACGCACCGAGCTTGAATTCCATTCAAGGAGAAAGCAATCAATAAAATGCCTTAAGACAGTACCATCCTTGTCAGTAAAAATATTAACAACTGGTTCCATATCTAAACAGGACTTCTCCAAACCAGATTCAGTACCATCCTCACCCTTCTTCTTCTTCTTTGATTCCCCAGACTGTGAACCTGATTTTGTGGAACCTGTTCCCATATCCCCAGCTTCAGTTTTTGTTGAAAGGGCACTCATGTCTTTTCCAGAGTAGAAGGCCAAGTTCAAGAGTTTGAGAGTCTGAATCACAGATTCCTCACCAAAATGAAAAACTCCATTCATCAAAAATGGTAAAACATCTCCATGCCTCAAACAATATTTCTGCCAGTTTCGAGGTCGTGCACCAGCTACCTCAGCAATAGTAGAAAGAGATTTAACTATCTTAACACTTCTTTCATAAGGGACAGGATTTTGAAAGCCACCAGATTTATTTACATGCTTGTACAGCCTTTTGACCTCACTTGAAAACTGCCAAGTGTCTCGAACACTGTAGTAATGAGTTTTACTACCACACAGGTGCAGAAAAAGCCTTCTTGCATATCGCCTTACAAATGTTGTGTGAGGGTTATTAATGTAACTGCAGAGGACATCCTGATATCCATCCAGCTTCAAATCCCTAACTGAGGAAACTCTATATACTTTATCTTTCTCCCCAGCCTTGTCTTGCTTTTCAGGTCGAACCAAAGTGTACACCAGGCGGAAAACATTTTCCAGCAAAAGCCTATGATAGTCCATGAAAATATCGGAACGGTGGGCCTTTGCATATGAATCTGAAAAGAATGGAGCAAAGTTACCAGCTGGAAGCTCTCTTCGGACAGTCAGCAAAGCCCCACAACCAGAGCAAGGGTTTAAACCATGAGCAGTATCAATATTTGCTGCTGGTGACTTAAAAACCTGCATTAGTTGCTGCAGAATATCCATCAAATAATTAACAAATGGCTGCTGCCTAAGAGAACTGCAAGCTCGAACCAGCTGGGATGCAAAGTCATTTTTCTCCTGATCATCCAAGGTAGAAGCAGCAGCCGAAACAGTTGATGGAATGTGAACAACACTTTTATCTTGTGCTTCTGCAGTTCCACTTGATTTTGGAACGGAATTGTCACTGCCAGGTTGATGCCAGTTTCGCAGCATTAAGGTGAAGAACATGAAGACAAGGATTGCAACTTCACCGAAGGAAGACCGTGTTTTGGCAATAAAGGGCTTGTTGAGATTAATCTCATCTAGGAACCAATTGATCAATTTCTCCAAATTCAAACCTTCAGGCTTTGAGCCGTCTATAAAAGGTCCACCAACAGTAGATGACAGTCTGTAGAAAAGCTGCATGACAGGAATTGCCCGAACCCCAGATGTCTTCTCCATCCATCCTTTCAGTTGGTCCAAAAGCTCAGAAAGAAGCATAGAATTCACTGCACGTTTTGATTCAGAAATTGAAACAGGATCCATCACGGAAGCAGAAAACTCCTCCGCTTCATTGGGTTCTAGTACATGGATTGATGGAGTGGAATTCTGTGCCCTAACATCCGTTGTGACTGGCAACAGACTTGAATCACTTAAATCATCGGTAGAGAACTGAATATCATTCCCATCTCCCCCTAGTGTTTCTACTTCAATTGGAATGGCCGACATGGGATGATCTCTTGAGTGTGGCGGGGGAAGTCGGTCAGCATCCAATACTTCGTAACATGCTTCACACAAATCAAAATCAGGACAAACAGTACAATGCCATCTCCGTCTAAGGATAGGAACAGTGGAGCAACCATCACAGCAGTACTGAACTGATGATGTAATTGAGTCCTCTTCTATCATGACCTGTGCATTCCCACCAGCTGCATTGACAACCTCTGCCGGCACATTTGCAGATGCTGAATTTTCTGCCACATCATCTGTTGCTAACATAGTCTGCTTTGGGAATGGAACTTGAAGTAACCGTGAAGATATAGCCAAGCTGGCCCACAAAAAAAAAAAATCAAAAATAAAAAAATAGATGAAAAAAAGTTAAAACTCACAACCACAACAGATTAGAGAACATAGAAATAGGAAAGTGCAAACACCTGCTTGAAGTTTGAACAGCTTCATTGGCAGAAAAAAGAAGTTTGCTGAGCAAAACAACAGCAGGTGCAACAGGGTCGGCTGCTTCATTTCCATGCAAAGCCAAGCATTCAGCATAACAATAGATAAGTTCAACAGATGACATAACAATGTTACTCATGGTTTGTGTGTCCGGCTGCTCTATCTCCAAAATTCCCCATAAAACTTGCATGAGACTGTCCACAACTTCTGGACCTACATCAGTTGGCATAAAAATATTTAAGCTTTAAACAGATTCTCAAGTATAATACACCTTAATATGTGCACTGAATTTTATGTGCAACTATGGGTTCTTGGTCTTCAAGATAGAAATGATGGCATCTAAAGCCATACTAAGATACATGACACTATGGACAACCTTGCATTCAAGCAGGTAAAATTGATAGGGTGCGACTTTGTTAGGAATAACTCTCTTTCCCCTTTTTGGGCAAAGACAGAACAGAAGTAATCAACATAAAGGCCCAATTCCATGACATTCTATGATATGAAAATGATTTTCCCAGAAGTACTGTACTAATGATTTAAGGCAGAAGAAGAGGATGCTAATGGGCTTACAATACACCAAGCTCAATCAACCAGGGAAGAAATAACTAATACAATGGAATCCAGCATCGTTTTGGATTTTAACCTTCGAAATTAGAGGTTATTTGATGATTATAGGAATTCCCACAGCCATTCATCAATATTACATAGCAGTGATAATCCTGGCCAAAGAGAATAAGGAGAAAAAAAAACTAATAATGACTGAAGGGATGCGATCCAGAGCACAAGCATTGATTACAAAAGCAATAAATAACTTTACAATTTTCCTACATGAAAAAAAAAATTATAATTTACCATATGAAAATTATCTTTCAGCTGGAAGTTCTCATTTTGGAGAAAAGGAATAAAGAAACAAAAAAATCAATGTCACTGCTCTTGCAAGTAACAAGCAAGTGAAATATAATCGGATTGGATACAGTGTCCATACCAATTTTGTTCCCACAGAAAACTACCTGTGGAAATTGGAATCTAAAGGCTAGAAAGTAAGAAATTAGCCAAGTGCAAGTGTAACTTCATATCATAAGATTCTCAATCTAAAGCCTGAATAACCTGGCAAAGTGAACTATGTAACTTAACATTACAGGATTTTCAACTTGGGGTAGATAGACTGAATATGAGCCTTTAATTCTCCCTCAAACCCCGCTAGGAAAGGACTTTGTGCCAGAGGTATTCAAATTCAATCAGAGAAGCAAATGTAACACATTTGTCATACTCTCCAATCCAAATGACTCTTGACGTAATTGGCTGAAGCCCAATAATATTTTTTTAAAAAAAAGGCAATATGACTGGAATCAGAATATCAAGTTTATTACTCTCAAAATCACCCCATGCTTACGATGAGAAGCTATGAAATGCATGAACAATACGAAATCCATCATATGGTAAGGACAACAATATGAAATCCATCATATAGTAAGGACAACAAAGATACCATTAATATCCAGAAATGTAGCCAAGTTAGTCCTGCGGTGCAACGCAATCTTAGAGACTGCACGCATCTGTGCAGTGAACTCTTCAATAATCCAAGCAGTGGTAGAACCACCCACTCCCAATCTTGAAGAAATCACTGAGGTAGACTTGACTACACCAAGAAGGCGCATGGTGTCCTTAACCTAAACAGAAGAATGCATTAGTGTTTGAGACAAGTTGCAATTAACCACAAATATGCAAGATGTGAATTTAGAGGTGTACAAGAGGGGGATGCAGAGGGACGCTGTTAAGTCATGAAATAATAAAAATGTCTTTCTCCATCTGTTTAAGCTTTTGGTGTAGATGATTATTTTTCATTGTATTAATGCAGAAGGTCCTGAGTTCAAATCCACCAAACCCCTTTCACCCCAATTTAATATTTCACATGTTTGGGAACCCTTTTAAAAGGCTGTTACCAGCCAAATTGGCCTGAGGAAGGAGGGTCTGTAACTTATTAAGCAATAAAAAACACCTTTTTTCCACCGACTTAAACTTTTAGAGAAGATGTTTGTTTGATAAAAGCCAAAGCCACTCAAAAGTTCAAGTACTGAAATATGGGGTTTACTTGGTAGTATGCATCCTTTTTGGGAAATATAGCCTGCAGAACACCACAAGCAGCAGCTTGTAACAAGGGCTCCCTGTCACTTTCGAAAATTATTTCCAATAGCTGCCTGCACTTGAGATTGCTCAGATCCACCTTAACATCGTCCACTCTCGGATATCCTTCTGACTTGAAAACAGAATAAAACCTAGATAAAAGCTTAAGGCCATCTGCGATCACTTGCTCCTGAATAGGAGCCACCTGCACTGAACGAGACTTTTTGCAAGAACCTGTTGCCTTGGAATTAGAACCAAGCACACGAGATTCCATATCTAACACAGCATCCATTTTCTCTTTCCAACCAAATTCATCCTTAGCCCGGCCATATACTTCCAATGAGTCTATACGTGGCAATGCTGACCCATTAAAAGTTGGTCCAACAGAAATTGTAAATTCCTCATCGGCCAAGAGAGATTCAGCTACAGTAAATGGAAAATCATACCAAGAACGCATGCCTTCATCCAATTTGATAACTCTTTGAAAGATGGTGATATCAGAAGGTATGTGAGTTGCTGATGTATTACCCACATGCAAGCGAAAACCAACCATGACAATGTCAGGATTGGAATTTGTAACAGTTATCTGCAGAAGAAAAGGGAAGAAAAGATAAAATATCAATTGGAGAGATCATAACTGTTATGTTCAAAAAAGGTTCACATAGTACCACTCCCCAAGCCACCCACATTGAGAAAACTACAACTTACAAAAGTTGATAGCAACTAACAAAGTCTTCTCTCACTGCAAAATTTCCTTGTCAATCCACAATTAGCTAACACAAGCAGAGCAGAAAAAGTGGTAAATTTTAGTTGTAGTAAAGTGCACATGTCTATTTTTCAACTTATAACTTATCTTAGTCATCTAATTTGTAAACCTATCTATGGAACACAAACTCCTAATCAGGGCACAAGCACAACAAGCTACAGAAATGGTTATACAACAAATATAAAAGGGGGGGGGGGAATCACAGTTTGACAAACAGCAATAAAATCATAATTTTCATACAATTAATAATTAATTTCTAGATTCCACTTGCAACAACAACAACAACAACAATGATAATATGATCTTAAAACTTCAGATAAGCAACGAAAAATATCTGGTGAATTTCATTGCAATTTTTCCTTTCAAATTAGAGACTCTAAGAAACATCTAAAACAACAAGAGCCTTCAAAATTTACTATTAGAATCACTACTGCAAGTATCCCTCAGGCATATGATAATAACAAAGAGTTTAAAACAAAAGTAAAAAGAAACATCTAAAACAACAAGAGCCTTAAAAATTTACTATTAGAATCACTACTACAAGTATCCCTCAGGCATATGATAATAACAAAGAGTTTAAAACAAAAATAAAAGCATGCATCTTGCACTACACCCAACAAGTATCAGACACGAGTAGCATCAGACAGTCTCATGCACAAACACAACTTCCATCTTCTAGTCCGTGCTTAAATGCATCATACAGATGCGCACTTGCACAATCTCTCCCCTTCCCAACACCAACAAGCAACCAATCTCTAGGCAAGGTCACCGGTTCATAACATTACACAAACAAAAGACAAGTTAAAAAAACAATTACAACTGCAAACATCATACTGGGAATTATGACTTCAAAGGATTACACCAGTAGCTATGCTAGAATATATACCTTAAATCCTGCGAGGCTTGGGCTTTCCAAGAATCCATCTTCAGATGCCAGACTTTGCTTGGTTCCTTCAGAATCACCATTTCTGATGGCATCACCACCCAGTTTTACATCAGCAGTTATGCAGATTGTCTTCTCAAAAAAGTCGAGTGGAAATTCAGGGTTTGCACTAGCATATGCCTTGTTAAGAATTCCAGATCCCAATTTTTTCACTTTATCCACTGTCCCATTTGCCCCGGTATCACCCCCAGCAGGAACATGAGAATAAATCTGAAGGCTACCATCATCATGCAATATAAGACAATGGATTTTGTCTTTGGAAAGGGGCTTGTAAGCAGTCATCCCAACTAATGGTGAGGATGAACCTACTGCATGCCGCAAATTCTGTGCAAAAAGCTCCTGAGCCCCCATGCATACAGCAAGAGCAGCATTTGACTTCACACTGGAGAAGCAAGCAAATAATCCACTTCCACTCAACAACTCTTTCCAGCGATGTAATCCCACGGATCGGAGCTTGCCATCTTGCTCATCCTCATACACAGCAGATATCTCAGTTAGTGCAGTTGCAGTTGAATTCAGCCTACCAATCAATGTAGTCCCATCTTGATAAGACACGAAAAGCAACTTATAGGTGGAGGAGAAGCACATGGACAGGCCTCTAGCTTGAATGTCTCTATCTTGAATACGTATAATTTCATTCAGAGCCTTGGCTCCCACATTGCCTTCCATTGACAATTCCAGCTTAAATAAGCTTCCACATTCTGAAAGAACAATAAGAAATAGCCTTCCCTGAGGAGCTATGAAAAGTGTTGCATCTATTATCATGTCATCAGGCAGTGTAAAGTAGTGCATGGGACTGATGTTATCCTGAGAGAGATCATAAATTTTAACAAACATGTTTGTAACAACCATTAGCTGGACATGAGAACCCGGAAGCCATTCCACCCGTCTGATATAAGCACCTTGCAATGCAAGTTCAATAGCCAGACGGTCTGTCACCTCACCACGAGGACCTATAGTTAGAACCTGGCAATCTTCAAAGCCTGCAACAGCAAGATAGTTCTCTACAGCTGGATTGAAAACAAGATGCACTATTTCAAAGCGGACGACATTTTTAGAAAGAGGCTTGACATTGGTCTTATCTGCTGTTACAGGAGCAATAGTAGCCTGTCCAATCAGCTGCCCTACATCAAACACAGAAACTTTATCACCCTCACCAACTGCAAGTCGACCTCGAATGCTCACACTGAGTAGGGATTTTACAAGACTACCACTAGCTAGATGAGACTTTAGCTCCTTCGTGTTTGAATATTCTGCTTTTATTTTCAGGTCTAATGATCCACTCTTATATGCTTTCTTCAATTGCAGAAGCTCAACACCATATAATAGCACTTTGTCTTCGCCCAAAATAACTTTCTTATCTTTCAAAAGATTAGAGTCTCTTCTACCAGTAACAGAGGGCAATAAAGATGAGCAGAGGCCAAGTATGCGACCCTCAATATCAAGTTTCTCAAGAAAAGTAGGAATTCCATCTTGAACATCCCTTGGAATAGATAACTTGACTGAATTATCTATGTCAATAGAGGTATCCTCATCCAGGTCTGAATCACTATCCAGAAATTGATCACCATCCTCTGTTAAGGGTAAAAATGGCTGGAAATTACTAGCACTGCGAGCGGATCCATTGTTACTGCCAGTGAATTTCCGTGGCTTTAAGCATTGACAGCTGCTACCTCTGACACCCCCAGCCCCACAGTCACAAAAGAAACGGCTCGAGCGAGAGTAAACAACACGATGACCACGATGGCAGACTTTTGCACACACAGAGCAACATCCTTTGGACACAGTAAGATCACAAGTGTAACAGAAATACCAATGTTGCTCCATAAAGTTACTGCCACTAGACGTAAATGTGCAAACTTTGGAGGCAAGAGCCCTTTCACTGTTACTATCATCTTCCTCATCCTTATCCAAGCTGGCCACTTCACCATCTGATGTTCCATCATCCTCATCTTCATCCACAGAAGTTGCATCACAGTCAACAGCGGGTCCTCCTTGACTAGCAGAAAGAACCATAGTTTCAGAAATTTTTCTCGAGCCTGGTGGTCTAGAAGCAACAGCTCCCATCCCAAGACTACTGCTTGACAAAGATCTTTCCGAAATCTTGTTGAGAGTAGTCTTACTAGACACGCAATCACTTAGGACAGTTCCAAAAAAGCCAAAGAGAAAATTGAGTCCTTGAAGTAAATGTTCATCACCCACAAGCTTCTCCATCAAATTCAAAGTCTTTTCCAATAATGGCTTCATTGAACTTTCCACTTTTGCCAGTTGAATCAAGGAATAGAAGTAGGCCTTTGACGTATGTATATCAAATCGGATAAATGCACTATCAAGTGAAGCCAGCAAAGCCTCAAATAGATGATCCTGAAGTTCTTTTGATTGTATTTCCTGAAGGGAGGATACAAGGCATAAAATAAAATTCATGGTTGACTCTCTAAGGGAATTGGAGCTTCCTTTCTCACAACCAACTCCATCTGAACCCTCCACTATGCAACCCAGAAGCCTTTTCTCCAACCATTTTGAGAGGCACATTAAATCCATTGCAAGGATTTTCTGCTGTATCTTTTCATTCAGATCAGTGCAAGGCTCTCCAGATAAAAGATCAACAAAGAAATTAAGAACCTTAACATTCACCGTCTCAGAGTAACAATTATCTAATGAGTCGATTAAAACAAGTAAATTGCCATGTTGCAACCCACAAAGCTCCTTGACATGGTCAGACTCACCTTCGGCACCAACATAAAATTTGAGTATAGCACTCTTTGAAGGGTCTTTCCTTAGGCTTTCCATGGTGTCAATAGTCTTAGTAACCATTGACTCAAAAGTACTATCACTCACTTCACCAGCTTTGATATTTCTTAAAAACCCCTCCATTTGCTTCAATAAAAATAATTCATCATAATCTAACCCTCCCAATTGTGCACTCAAGCTTTGATAAATAGCTCCACATTTCTCATGAAGCCCTTCAAAGATCCTATCAGACTTGACAATCATCACTGCATCAAGAAGCTGATGAAGTACTTCAGTCTCCGTGCAGAGAAGTCCTTTGGCGGATAAAATTCTGAGTAGACCATCCAAAACATTGACAATCGACCTAATGCTAAGGATGCAAGAAACAAGAGCACCACTTGAATTATGAAGATTTGAGGGTAGACCATGGAGCATGAACACCCAAAAGACCTTAGATGGGATCCTTGGAGCTCTTTCATCAAGGATTTGATCCAATTTTGGCAACAAACCAAAAGCAGATTCCAGCTGGTAGAGATTAGAGCCGCACTTCTCCAGAATTTCATCCTGCATGCCTCTGTCAAATCCAGTGTGTTTAAGAAGCAACAGGGGTGAAAACCCACCAGCAGAGTGCTCACCGTCCAGAAGTGTAGCAAGAAACACTTTTTGATAAGCTTGTAGATATCCATGAGACAGAGATGACAGTGTTTTCAACAGGAGGCCAACACAATTAGCATCTAGCAAATTGGAAGTAAGACCTTCAGCAAGGGTAAGAAATTCATCATCTGTAAAAAAAATTTTTGTCCAGACTGGAGCAGCTCCAGGTAGTGCATTCTTTCTGCAGAGTCCCCAGATGCCAGTATTCAATAATGAGAGTATGAGAGAGCACCACATTCCACTCCTCAGAAAATCCCAGCCAAATCCATCAATCCCACCCCCCACCAGTTGCACAGTTGCTAATTGATGAAGCGTACCAAGCAAAAGATCTCGAAACTTTTCCACATCAATAACAGAAGAATGTTCTAGAAGGGAATGGCTTAAGTCAAAAAACAATTCAGTATCAAATGTAAGTTTTTCAAGGTCTCCTCCAATAAGATGCTGAAGTTTCGATGAAGAGCACATGGTAGGAATATCCCAACAAAGTGCAAATATATATCGCTCAATCACAAGGTCCTCCACTGAAGTTGCATTTTTACCTTTCCAAAGGTCCAGAATCCCTGAGAAGGTAACCCAAACATCATCCCAACAAAGGAAAGAGCATGGAGTGGCTGGATTTTCTTTATAAACTGAAGCAGGAGCTACTGCCACATCAATCAGTTGATGGAGCAAGTTATTGATAGGATCTTCTTTGCTCAATGTACCCACCATGTGCTCCACTGCAATTGCTGCCCAGGAGAACATATTCCCATAAGCATTATTAAGAGAGTGTGATCCAAATGCTGGTGCTTTTCTCAGCTTGAATCTCAAATCCAAAAGCAACTCTGGAGGACAATCAGCAGGGTAATATACCATGTGACGAAGAGCTAAAATCAACCTTGATATCAGTAAAGCCCAACATGACAGTTGAGTGATGCTGCAACCAGCTGCGGGAGCGTCAAGTGTTTGAAGAGACGAAAAGACTAAGCTGGCAAGCATTGCCTTTTCATCTTCAGATGATAGGTGGAATGCCATTATAAGAATTTCAATGTAAAAGATAGAGGGAAGACTATCAAGAAGCTCGTTAAGGCTAGGGCATTTCGAACAGACAGCTTCAACTTTGTGAAAAATGAAATCCACATATCCCTTGTAAACTTTGTTTCTTAAACGGCTACCAGCCGACCCCACCCTGCAGATGAGAATTTGCGCAAGTAGGATTAGGGTCTGATCACTGTAAACAAAGAAACCATTTTCAACTTTCAAGATCTCATCCACAAGGTACTCTTCAAGTGAACTAGACAAAGCATTGCTGGTCATAAAGTTTCGCAACAGCTCAAAACAAAGTTCATGTACTTGCCCAACCCTCTGCTCAAGGGAGGCTACATTGCCATTGGAAGACCTCTCTTCAGAAGAACATCCATGACAGTTAAGAATGGATAGTAGGATATTTATATGGTTGACAGTGAGCTTCTTGCAGCCATCCTCATACACAGGAAGATGCCAATCAGGAGAAAATACACAAAGTTTTAAAAAGCACAGCAGTTCTGCAGCAGCTTGGAGAGGCAAGTTACAATAGCTGGAAACAGGATTGACTGCAACTTGTGGTTGATCATATCCATCAGCAGATCCCATAGAGCGAGAGCTTCATCCTCATGGCAAACAGCATTTTCTACTTCAGAGGAGCATCCAGCTTTTACACCAGTGGAATGTGATCTTTCAAGCTTAGGCCTTAACTTCATCCCTTCCAAATGAAGGAAAAAAAGAAGATGCATTAAGTTGTCGACCCACTGTTTTGAGGAAGGAAATATTACATTCAGGAGTTGCTCAACTGAATGCTTTTTAAGCAAAAAAGCTTCTTCAAAATGAGGAAAATCCGGGGAGGAATTCCTCGCCATATCCCCCTTCCCAATATTTTCAAAAATGAATTCCGTCCTCTCAAGTGAACAATGTCTTTGCTTCTTAACATCCTCAATGAGTTTCAACAAGAATAAAACACTTCTAGGGAAATAAATTAGAGGTGCTCTTACATTAGTAGCAAACCTATTGTATCTCCATAGAACACCATCCAAGTGGTCCAACATAGAAGCTACCAAACATGCTTGGATGTTTTGAAAGATGCTGCTACTGCTACCAAAGATAGCTTGAACAAGATAAACAAAATCTTCAAGCAGCAAGACTATGAGATTCTCAAAACTGGTCTCAACAGAAACAGTGCCATTCACAAATTCAAGCTCAATCTTGAACAAGCTAGACATGACTTCAGCACAAGAAGCCACAGCTTGCAACAATGAGGAATCACATTTAACATGCGGAATGTTTATAACAAGATTCACGAGCAATTTTAAGATCCTCGAACTGAGGGAGAGCCTCTTGCGAAAATTACCATTCTTGTCATCGAACATGTGTGGAAGCATCAACTCTTTGCAAAGCAAAAGAAGGCGTGGAATACATCCCACATGAACAACAGCCCAGTGCCAAGAAAGAGAAACTAGCTTATTAAAATCCCGGTAGAAACTGGCTCCAGAAAACTGTGAAATGTTGCTATAAGGTTGCATGCACTCAAAAGCCAATGTGAAAATAAGCTGATCCACTGGCTTTTCTACCTCTGAACAACTTGTACCTTCACAAAGCAATGAAAAAAGCTCATGAGTGCAAGGAAGATTACAGAACTTGATGATGATCTCATTTAATTAGAAGAAGAAGAAGAAGAAGAAGAAGAAGAAGAAGAAGAAAAACAAACAAACAAACAAACAACAATAACAACACAACACAAAACAAATAATACCTGGAAGGTCACATTTGGCAGGGAAGTCTAACTTAAAATCGCCACATTCAACAGAAGAAGCAGGCAGCAGCTCTGCGATGCTACTTGCAGAGATGGCTGGTGGTGGTTCAAATTCTTTATCCATTCCATCACATAACCCTGCCTCCAGTAGTTGTACCATGATATTCTGCATGTCAAAATACAATCTTCAAGTGATTAGTAGTAAAAGAGGAACTGTGCAATGGAAGCTACACAAGGAGAGGTAATGGAAAATTGTGAATTTCATAATAACTGAATCTCCTAACTATGCACATATATGTGGCAAAAGAAAGAGAGTGCATACCCACATTAAGACATACAAATATAGGACACTAGACATACAAATCACAAATACATGAGAATTTCAGTTGTCATACAAACATACAAATACATCGTCACCACCTTGCCCACTCTAATTCTCACGACCACCCCCCCAGTGTGTATGTGGGAGGGGAGCGGAAGAGAGAAATTTCTAACTTATTTCTCATCTGTTTGAGAGAGAGAGAGAGAGAGAGAGATCAATAATACAGTTTCTTCCCTTCAGTTTCTTCAATACTACAGATACATCGTCACCACCTTGCCCACTCTAATTCTCACGACCCCCACAGTGTGTATGTGGGAGGGGAGAGGAAGGGAGAAATCTCTCACTTATTTCTCATCTGTTAGAGAGAGAGAGAGAGAGATCAATACTACAGTTTCTTCCCTTCAGTTAGGGACAAGGGACCAAAATGCACGATAGTCAAAGATATTCAATGCAAAGATATTCAAAATTCAATCATTCTTACGATCGGTAACTTTATAGCGAGTGCCTCCAGCTTTGCTCTGGTTGAAGTTTGCAAGTGTTGGCAATTATTATTTAGCTTTGTTCTCGTTGAGGTTTGTCTCAAAAACTCTCATTCTCCTCTGTACAATGTCCACAGCAAGCTCAAAATATTCCAACCATCAGCAATCTTATTTCCAGTTTTTTCCTCTTTCCCTGTGCGAGAGTTGTAAGGAAGGCTATGTGCTTGACGCTTCACTCATCCTTGGGGGGTGCGGGGAGGGGCTCCCTTACTTGAGTTTCTTCTTGGCAAAGCAAGTTCACAAGTTACTTCCAGTAAAGATTGGCACTGGTATTTATGCCACAGCTACTAAGAAGTATGCAGTGGTTAGGGCTTGTTAACCTATATTTTAAATGGTAAAATTTAGCAGAATGTTGACATGCTTGTGACTATCGAGCCTCAAGTTTCCAATTAATTGTTTGAAATGTTTTATTAAGCAACGGACGCGTTTGATGGGACAGATGTGGATGCTTGGAGAAGGTCCTAATCTTGAGCTTTTGAAGTTTAATATTTTATCTATGAAAAATTAAGAAAATAAAGACTTGTCTACATGGTGATGATTTGGAACTTTTTATTTCTCCTGTTGAACCTTGAAAAATAGAACTCATGCATGTAGATCCTGACATGCATGGTACATTTAAAGGGGAAAAAAGTAGAACAGGGTTAAAAATTGGTGAAATATTTTTGGATAATTTTACCATTTTCAGTGTTCAGATCAATGTAGATCCTGGACACTGTTACCACTGCCCATCTTTTAGGAATGCTTTGATCTATTTCTCCGAAGTTGTGGATCGATTTTTATGATCCTTTCCAGAAATAGGCTTGCCTTTTCTACATGTTGTTGAAAGATATGTATGTCCTATTCTTCTCTAATTTATATAATATAATTAGGGAAGGTATTTGGGTTTATTCTTTCCTAATTTATATAATATAATTAGGGAAAGTCTTTGAATTTATTCTTCCTTAAATTATGTAATATAACTAGGGAAGATCTTTCACTTCATTATATTCGGCATATAATCAGGGAATAACTTCCTTAATTTATATAAGGTCAAAGAGTTTGTATCTATGCTTTCATTTTTTTTAGCTAGCATCCATTTTTGATTTATAGTAACTCTTGTATATATATTTGTCAAAAACCATGTAAAATACAGTGTGGAGAAATACAAAACTTCTTTCATTATTTTTCTTCCACATCTCTTCTAGTTTTTCCACTCATGTGTACTCCTCAAATTAAGAATGTGAAATATAAACATAAGTTAATGAATTATATATGCATATATAATATAAGTTCACAAGAAAGAGCTATATACAAATTGGTTTTTGAAGTCCTTGCCATTCATTTATGACCAAATGCACCAAAATACCAATGTTGTGATATTAAGAATCCTGGACCATACAGAATCCTTAACTTTCAAAGGAGCCTCACTTCCAATGCAATTAGCTGCCTGAACAAAGGATCATTTGGAAACACTGTAAAATGATTAAGGATTGGGGAAATCGTCAATGCTACGAAGGCCTCAAATTCTTATATTAGCAATCTTCGTTTTATTATTCTTTAGCAGAACATTCTGATATTCACAGCCCACCTCTTCGCATTTATACATCGATAACTCCTATTTAAAAATCCAAAATTAATAACTTGTCATGGATGAGGATTATTAAACCTAAATATGGGTCAAAAGTAAGGGGTATTCTCCAAGAGTATAGGTTTCTACCAGTGTTGCAGGATGGAAGGCAATCCAGGGTGGATGGGATGTGTTCTCAGAGAGATGCTGTTTAAGGTAGGGAGAGGTAATATGGTACTGTTTTGTCATGACACTTGCAATAGATCTTCCGCAATCATTCAATATCCAACTCCTTATTGGCTTGTCCAGGAATATGGAAGCTGCAGTTAGCAAAATGATTGTAAATCAACATGCAGTCAGAGGTTGGCAGGTGGATTTCATCATATGTGCTCACAACAGAAGTTGGAAGAATTATATTGCTTTTTCAATATGCTAGAACGGATGGTAGCCAATCATCAGAGGGTGCTTTGGAGGAGCTCCAAAGATGAGGTGGATTCTATCCTATGCTCAGTACAAGAGGACTGCAGAGCAGACTTTCTACTTTCTTTTGAATGTTATTTGGAAGGTTATGACACCTTCAACTTATGTATAAAGAGTTATGGACATGAGGGGTATGACGTACAGAGGAGCTCCAAATATGGGGTGGGTTTCTATCCTATGCTTAGTACAAGGGACGCCAGAGCAGACTTTCTACTTTCTTTGGAAGGTTCTGACACCTTCAACTTATATATAAAGAGTTATGGACATGAGGAGTATGATATACAGAAGAATGTCATCAAGCTCATTTCTCTACTAATTTTTTGGTTGGTTTGGAGAGTAAGGAACAAGAGGGTGTTTGAGGTCTTGCGCTAGTTTTATGAGTGGTTAGTTCTATACCCTTTTCTTTTCTTTATTTTTTTTCCCGTTTATCTTGACAATCATATGGATGTAGCACATTGTGAACCTGTCTTTTTGAAGTTTGGATTGTACAGAAGAATGTCATCAAGCTCATTTCTCTACTTATTTTTGGTTGGTTTGAAGAGTGAGCAAGGAACATGGCCGACCCCAAATTTTATGATAGAAGGTCTAGATTGTTGTTGTTGTTGGAGAGTGAGGAACAAGAGGGTGTTTGAGGTCTTGCGCTAGTTTTATGAGTGGTTAGTTCTATACCCTTTTCTTTTCTTTATTTTTTTCCCGTTTATCTTGACAATCATATGGATGTAGCACATTGTGAACCTGTCTTTTTGAAGTTTGGATTGTACAGTGAGCAGTACTGGATGCTCCTTTTCTCTTCCACATATTCTTTTACAAAAAGAATCATGGTACTTTAAGAATTGAATGATCATTTGAATATAGAAACTAAAGGAATTATCTGGACAACTATCAAAACTCTGAATTCCATTTTTCCCCAATATTTCTCTCAACAATTTCTCTTTTTTCGCACATCACATGCAACCATGCCCCAGTATGTCAATTAAATAAGTATCTTTATCAAAATTAAATCACTTGTTCTCAACTGTTTCTAAACTTACCACATAACATTCCCCAGGTTCACCTCTACTTAAATAACCCCTCACTTCAAGAGCCCCTAGTAAATCCACATGAATGGATTCCAGTCAAGTAGATCCTTCAAAGAACTCCAAAAATTTCACTACACCACCAAGAGAAGAGGCAAGAGAGATCAAAGGAGGCTTTCAGTTCCCATTAGGGTTTGCAACTTGGTTGTGTTTCACTAAGGATATTTGTCCATCACAAGAGGCAATAGGAAGGATGAAACCAGCAGTCTTGAGAGTTTTAGACGCTCTGATTTCCTCCAGCAGAATGTTTATGTGGATGTGTCATGTGAAGGTTTGACCTTTAAACTAAAAATTTAAAATATTCTCACCTATTTCTCTATTGAGAATTTTGGGATCAGCACTACAACAAAATGGAAGGTAAAAAATAACACAAGATTCAGCAACAATATTTGTGTAGGCTACAGATAGCTATTCAATTCACCTATCGTCATAGTCCTACTCGTAGATTGGGAGAAGCTGTCAGTCTTATTGCAGGTCAATCTAATGGAGAACTAGGTACTCAACTAACATTAAGATTGAATTAAATAAAATTAGCTGAAATGACATCATTCTTCTTTCTCTATAACATCCATTATAATCGAAATATTTGAAAGCATTATTTAAGTAAATACATTATATTATAAAATTCCATGTCTAATTATTAGTGCCACAAATAATTTCTGATTACCTGTAGCTAAGCATCCAATGAACCCACTCTTTAAGTTACAAGTTGCCATTACTCAACTCAGCAAAACTTGTATATCAATTACCAGGATATACTATATCAACTTTTCTTTGCCTGAAGTCAGTCGAAGGCCATTTTCTTAAAATTTCTTACTACTCCACCCAAACCCCTTATTTCAACCCAACACTACACTAATTTAAACCATTTAGGTGTTACTAAATCCACTGCACTGTTATTTTCTGATTCAGCTTAGCAAAATGCTAGGCATTCAGAAAAAGCCTCTAGTTCTATCACGTAAAAAGTGCCTTCAACATTGATTTTTTATTATATCTACCACATAGGAACTGTGGCATTCTCTTTTCCACTACATCACTTTTTAACAATATGTAGTTATGAAAGGACAATCCCGATAAACCCATCTACCCATCTACATACCCGATATACCCATCTACATAGCCAATCTAATAATTATACGTAGAACTCTCTCTTATTTACATAAATGGTAAATGATTATATCTCACTCATGGAAAAAGCTTTACCTCAAGCATGCTGCCAGCTGCTTTGATTACGTAAACCACATCATTTTCAATAGTTTTGAATAATGGAAGATGAATAACACACGAAAATTACTGATTTACCAAATTTAGCATATTTGCTCTAATGTCAAGGCAAGAAATCTCTATAATAAGTTCTGCCACACTTACGGTAGACAAATTTCATTCTAAAGCATATCAACCTGACTTCGTCAATTCTAAAAGCAAGCAGAAGCAAAACGAGCTGTCAACATGCATAGAGCAAGACATCTACTCTATTCCACATGTTAAGTTAACATCATTCTGCCCACCAAATGCCCACCAAAATCCTATCATGTGATTAAAACAATCGACAAGAGCTATTGAAACAAAGATCATGCAACGCGCATAAATGTCCATCAAAACCCTCTAATGTAATTAAAACAATCAACAAAAGACATCGAGACAAAGTTCATTCAACAGACAATGCAATCAAATATGACCGAATCCAATCTACAAAATCAAGATCCCAAGAAAAACAAAGAACCTGAGTGCTGAAATCATCTCCATCGAACGAAGATTTCTCCAAACAAGACGCCGCAAATTCGAGTGACTCCTCTACTATCCCAACAATCACCGGCTCGACATGCTCAACTGCAATCAGCAAATCCATTCAAGGAACAGAATTTAAGTTCAAAAGTTCCTAGAAAAACGTCGAAACTCAATCGAAAGAGAGACAGAGAGAGAGATTACGAGAAAGCAATTTAGTAGAGTGGAGAAATGAAATGGAAAGCGAAGCGAGTGACTGAATTTGCGATGGACTCCAAAACTGAAACCCTAATTTCGTATAATCTTTGCCATCGACTGATTGTTGTTGTTGTTGAAGAGAGAGTTTGAGGATTGAGAAGAAGTGATATAACCCTAGCTTGATTGAATCATCAGAGATTCGGAGAAGAGAGAGACAGAGATCGCGAGATGGCTTTTCTTGCTGAAGATGTTCTATCAGTTTTGTCAATTCCTCCATAACCGAGAGAGAGAGAGAGAGAGAGAGGTTTTGGAAAGAGAAAGAAAGACCTGAGAGTGAGGTCTGAAGGAAAGAACTTTGCAGAGGGTGTTAAAAAGAAAAGGTGAGAAAAATAAGTGTGAATTTTTCTTCTTTTTTTTAAGTCGGTGTGGTGTCAGGGAGCGTGATGAGTCAGCGACGATGAAGAAAATGAACTTTGCTGGCTTTATTTTCTACCTTTTACGGTTTTTGTCTCTCTCTCGCTCCCTCCCCATTTTGGCCAGCGACCGTCTCAGTCGATGGGTACGGGGACTCTAGTCCGACTCATGAAAGGGCAGCTAAAGTCCACGATGTGCCCTATCGTAACATACATCTCAAAACATGTATGTGAATTTCTAGGGCTAAAAAGGGTGATTTTTTGTGTTTAAGCAATTGAGCAAAACGTGATTCCCCCCCTCCCCAAAAAAAAAGAGAATTTTAGGACAAAATTCTATTTACCAGCCACTCAAATCAAGTATTCTAATAAAAAAAATTTACTTGTCCTGTGTTATATTAAGAAAATATTTGTATATCTGTGAAAGTAGGACCAAACTCTTGCAGAGTGATCAGAGTCGGTGTTCATGAATCAAGTTTGCTTTGATCCGAAGGTGTTCATGTTCATCGATTTTGACAGATAATGATGTGTTATTTGTCGCATAGGATAGAATTCAAGAGAAATAGATACGACTGATTATCATTTTTTGTGATTTTTTTTTTTTTGTTAATCTGCGAACTTTTCGTTTTTGAGAGCCTTGTCATGCCTCTACTAAATGAATTAGGGGAAAAAATTGTCAAATTTTCTCTCTGCCCCTCACAGCCCAAGGGAGACATGATGGAAATATATTTTAATTGTCTCAACATGGATAGTCCATTGTCTTACCGTCTCACCAATCTCGAAACCAAATTCATAAATGGATCCAAGCCTAGCCAACAGATGACTCAAAACAGTGCCGCGACTCGCAATGGCTCAGAAAGAAATACCCATTAAACAAAGAAAAGAAATGGGTCAAGCAAGCAAAGGGAGCAACAAGTAGACTCGGACCTTCGTCCACCACACTCAAGGAAATTAAAAGAAAAACAAGGAAAACCCAACCATTGCAATGACATAGTAAGGAGGCGGTCTGAACTACATAGCGAATACAAAAACTTGTCCAAAATGGCATTTAAGAGTATTAAAAACAAAACTGTTGCTCCCAAGTCTTTCTGCATCATTCAATTTCAACTCGAGGTACTTAACCCAATCTCTGTGCTGCCTCCTTGGCTAGAAGCCTTTCCCGAGCTTTGGTCTTGGCCTGAGACTTGGATCCCATGATGCCACCTCCCCACTTCTTCCGGTGCTCATCAAATTTGTCATTGAAGTTGGCCTAAAAGTTAATTAGGGCAAAAAGAAAGACGAATGAGAGGCCCTTCACGACAAAACTATGTTCAACCACACAACGAAATCAACCAAAAATAAAAGAACCATAGGCTTTTCGAACAATATGGTCACAAAATTTGCTTTATGAAGAACAATCTGGTGTTCCTGTAATCTTAAAAGTAAATGTCCATATTAAATGTGAATGTCAATCCAGATGTCAATTTCCTGGTTGGTTCCCACGAAAGCTATTTAACCTACCTAATTCAAAATATATACATATATATCTAAATGCTGTTTTCTTTCCTTTTTCCTTTTGTTATCCTAATGCTGGTTCATCTAACAAGTGTTATGTCTAACCAGAAGTGAGGCTAAGTTGGCATATTTATGAAAACAAAATCCGGTGGGCTTCTTCTCACCTTGATTGCCTCAACAATCTTGCTGAATTCCATCTTATCTTCGTTCTTTACAGATGTAAGACACAAAGCAGAAGCAGTCTTCTTGTGGACAATCTGTTAGAAGATTATATGAGTGAAGGCTAGCACAAAGGTCTTTAATTCCCAAAAAAAAAAAAAAATAGAAGACAATAATATCAAACTTAAGAGATAAACACTCACTGCTCCAAGGCGTGCTTTTCCCTTGACAATTGCATAAGGGACCTCCATTTTTCGGCACAAAGCAGGTAACCAAACGACAAGCTCAATTGGATCAACATCATGAGCAATAACCACCAACTGGGCTTTGTTCTACAATAAGCATAGAAATGGTAACAAGTTTATTAGACTCAAAAGTGAGATGGAAAAACTTCATACAAGAGTGGATATTTATATTTCTCATCAATATTCACTAAAATCGAAAAACACAGAAAACATGGGTACATTTATGAAATTCACCAACCAATACACACAAAACACCTTTCTTTCATGCCAGTGATATTTTTCATTTTTTTTGTGGGTGAGGGCGTCCAGGGGATAAGGATCTTCACAGACCATTTAATCTAATGAACTGCATGTGCAATGCACCAAAAGATATTAATCAACAAATCTAACAAGAATATAAGTCCACAATACCTGTTCAATGAGATAGGTAATATGGTTGAGCCCATATTTCACAACAATAGGCTTTTTCGCCTCCAAGGTCTTCCCTTCGGCCTCGGCTTGTGCTCTTTTCAGGAGGCGTTCTTTCTTAGCGGCCTTGTCCTCAGGCCTATACTTGAGCAACATCTTGAAAAGATTTGTGGCTGCAAATCAAAGAAAAACAAAAGGAGATAAATACATGCCAGAAATCAGTCTTTAGATTTCAGAAGTTAAGATAACCCATGATCATACCATATCCTTGATGCCACTATCCTTCAGAAAATATGACAACGTGGGAGAACTAATCTTTATATAAAAAAAAAGGAAAAATATGGCAAAAATAAGAAAAGAGAAATGACTAACCAAGATTCTTATCAAGAGTTTTGGTGAACTGGTTAATGGCAGGGGGAACCTTCAAACGCTGCTTCAAAATCCTTCTCTTCCTTTGAATACGAACGACATGCGGCCATTTGACAAATCTTGTCAAATCCTTCTTAGGTGGCAGAGCACCACCAATACCAAATTGCTTAGGACGCTTCTCAAACAGAGGGTTAACAACCTTTTCCTGTTTTCAGAATTTTACATGGAATTCCATCAAAAAATTGTTCATTGCTTTGATTCAGGTGTGGAAGATACCAATAAAACTGAGAAAACTACAGTAGACTTGTTTTAAATTAAATCAAACTAATAGATGTCACGTTTCAGAGAATTGGGGAATTATGGAGAGGAACCATCAACTCCACTTTTGAACTCCTGGTACTTGCAATATCAAACCTTTATAGTTACCAAACATGGAAGGACTTTGACATTTCAGAATTTAAAGGTGGTTTGTTTAAAACCTTCAAAGCAGAAAATAAACTTGTCGATTTCGTTTAAAATTAGTAAGACTAGAGAGTTACTCATGTAAGAACTATGAAATTGGGTTACTCAGCACCCCTGGTGGGGGGCTGGGGCACCAACTGTTTTGTTTTTCCATCACATCAAGCATGCAAAAGAATCTGCTTGCTGAAGATGGCAAGAAATTAGTCTAAGCAACCAAAAGTTTGCCCTCAGTTTGGATAACAGATTAAATGTGTGTGAGAGAGAGAGAGAGTACTTACTGTCTTTTTCTTTGCCACAACTGGAGCCTTTCCACCACGCTTGGGAGCCTGTGAATAAACAAGGCCAGCTACTTATGAACCCACATTCAAAATTTAATATAATACCATCACTGTAAGAGAGGAAAACGAAATTGATTGGATCTAAAACTAAACAACTAAGCCAAAACCTAATTTATATAGGGAAAAAAATCAGAAGATTCAGTCAATCACGAAATTCCCAGGTAAAAATCTCATGTATAATAGGCAAAGAATAATTAATTATTAAAATTCTAGGTAATCCCGAAAATGAGATATTTTTGTTAATGTTTCCTACTAAAATAATTAAAGATTCGTCCCCCAGAATTGTATTTCAACAGCTTTGTCGCAGAAAATGCAAACAAATAATAAAGTTACAAGAACAACTGAAAAATAAACTACATTTTTCATCAAAGATCATCATTAACCTTTCTTAAGATGTATTCTCAAACAAATCTACCCCTGCGTCGACTTATTCTATCAAAAGAAAACTTCGGCTTGTTTAAATCCTAAAGCAAGAAAAGATAAAAGACACTTACAAGGATGATACGGGAACATACTAGTTATCAAATTGGTAATATCTCGGATTAAAATGAAGAACAGATTTACAGACAGAGTGACAGAAAGAGGGCATAAGATGAAAGCTAAAGAAACAAAACTATCAATGAAAAAAGAAACAACATAATTTCATCGAGAACCAGCAAAGAGACATGGATGATACGATTATTGCCCTCAGTTGTGTGTGCGTGTGTAGGGACAGAGAGAGAGAGAGAGGGGGGGGATACCATTGTCTTGGTTCAGAGGTGGAGATCGAAACCCTAAGCTGATGGAGGCCGCGAGAAGAAGAGAAGTGATGTGTTTGCGGGTTATAAGATGATGCGATGGAAACCCCAAAACCCTATTATTTTTCTTTTATTGCATACGAGCCCCCTGATCTTTCACGTATTCATAATTTTAGTTTTCTTTGACTGAATTTTAGGTAATTAAACCTACTCGATAAAATATTGAAAATTCATGAGCATTTTCGTTTGGAAAAATCGATATCAGAGGTTAGACTTGGTTTTTTAATTAAAAAAGATTATTGTACATAATTATAATTAATTTCTAATAAAAATTGACTTTTAATTGTAAAACCTTATATTTTTTAATAAAAATTTTTATTTCAATTAAAAAATACCGTATTTAGAATTACTAAATAAGCTCAACTAAAATTTAACTTAATTTCCCTGAAACCTAAATTAATTTTATGCAAAGAAATAAAAAATAGTCGATATGCATAAAATGCAATATTTCTTTTACTTAGAAATATGGATTAGTTATTATATAAATAAAAAGAATTATATTTTTTCACTATTTAAAATAATTCTGCTTTCTCATTAATGAAATCACAAAACTAATTGAGCAAGTTATCAATTTACCGCAACCCTCGCCCCTCCTACAACATCAAAAGCAACCAAAATAAGTAGTTCTCAATATGATTCAAAAAAGTGAACTCCTAGGGGTTTCTCAAGAGTATCTTTAACAAGCCCTCAAGAGAATAATTTAATGGTCACAGCTCTCTTCGTCAATTTTATGATCTGAAATTCAAATTTCGTATAACCCCAAAAAAAGATAGCATTAACAAGTCAATTTACACATTTATTTTCGTTACTAGTCACCCCATTAACAATAAGTGCATTTTATATCAATTCGTTTCAAATTGATTTAACACCCCATGACTCAGTTGCCATTGACGTTGAAAAACCAAGATTATGCATAAAACCAGAAATAAATGTCCCATGTTCGTAGGGGTTTCTCAAGAGTATCTTTAACAAGTCCTCAAGAGAATAATTTAATGGTCACAGTTCTCTTCGTCAATTTTATGATCTGAAATTCAAATTTCGTATAACCCCAAAAAAAGATAGCATTAACAAGTCAATTTACACATTTATTTTCGTTACTAGTCACCCCATTAACAATAAGTGCATTTTATATCAATTCATTTCAAATTGATTTAACACCCCATGACTCAGTTGCCATTGACGTTGAAAAACCAAGATTATGCATAAAACCAGAAATAAATGTCCCATGTTCGTAGTAAGCATTGATTCACTTATAAAATTAATCAATGAATCATGAACAAAAACTATGCTTCTTAAAAATGGGGAGCTCGCTTGTGTTTGAAAGGCCGACGTGGCTTCTGTTGGTAGGTGTTGAAATGGGCCCGTCAGGGCCGAAATGACATGGAGCTCCAGGTTTTGCAAAGAATAATCCACTGTGTAGGCTCAAAACTGAGCCCATTAAGGAATAGTAGAAAAATTCAAAAATAGGAAAAGAAATCAAAAAATGGCCCATGCAGGTTTCGAACCTGCGACCTTCGCGTTATTAGCACGACGCTCTAACCAACTGAGCTAATAGGCCAGATGTTGAGAGAGCACAGAGAGAAGTAGAGATAGAAATGGAAAACATCACAGCAAGCGCAGTTGCAGGGTTCTTTGTAGCCACTTTACTGTTATGTGCCACCATTGCTGCTCCAAAGATCGATGCTTTCTTTTCTGCTTCCCAGGGAGGGTCATCTCTCTCTCTCCCCACTTTTTTTTTTTTTTTTTTTTTCCCAGTTTTTAGCCGGTGTTTTAACAAAAGCCAATAATATTTTTGCGTTCAAAGTATCTATTATTTCATTATTAATATTTTTATTTTTAGTATGAAGAAAATTAATCTAGCTAAAATGCAAGTTGGGTGTGGTCTTAATCTATGAAATCAAGATATGATGGACTCTATTTTGGGAAAGTGCACATGAATAACTTATTTTATTTTATTTTAAACGCCATACTTTTCAACTAAGATCGATTTTTTCAAGAAAATATGTTAATATAAGTTTTATTTTTTTTTTCCAATTAAAATGTCATACATAACTCTAATATTAACTTTTCCAAATGTGGCCATGGTCTCGATCAATAAATGTTAATAATGATGTTTTCTGGACACAACACAATTCAACCATTTAATCCGCCAATGTTCAACTTGCATCAATCCTTTTAATTTAGATATATGGAGTTTGAATCTCTCTATGTATTGAAAAAAAAAAACACACACACACACATCCATTTAATTCAAACCCTTCATGTTTACTTTTATATCTTTGAGCTTGATTTTTTGAAAGTGAATTTATGATCAGAGAGAACCATGGTGCAATTACAGTATTGTTAATCAAATTTTCTTCCAACCAAAATGACAGAGGTTTGAGTCGTGATCCAAAGAAAATGCGAAAGAACCCTGTTCAATTTTCCAGAAATAGAGATGAAATTTCCATTTTGCACAATTGAGAAGAATTATTTTCAGCATGGAAATATAAAGGGATTAGGCAAATCCTGTAGTGTGTATGCTAAGTGACAATGACAAAACATAATGACAACAAGAAAATATAGCTTTATTTCCAATATATTATGTTTCCTACATCTCCACAAGCATCCAAGAACACAGAACAAACTAAGTTGACGGTTATTACCAACATTATACATAATTCATGAGACAAAGTATTTTTTATTTAATTTATTTTTTCAAGGAGAGGTTTCTTGTGAAGAAGAAGAAGCTGGTGGAATTCCTGGGAATCCAGGTGTAGGTTGGAACGGAAATGGAGGGATAGGAATAGGAAAAGCCGGTGGTGGTGGAGGTGATGAGACTAATGGAGGTAGATTAGGCAATGGAGGAATGTTAATTATGGGAGATGGGGGAGGTTGGAATGGAAGTGGAGGGAGTAGGGAAGGCGGTTGGAATGGATTTGGAGGGAGTGGAATTCCAATGCTTGGTGGAGTTGATGGTAGAAGTGGTGGTGTTGGGAGAAAGAAATCAAGTAGTGCATCCTTTTGCTCCCCTAATGATGTGGATCCTTGGGATTTGGCTGGAACTGGAATTAGATTTCCGGGGATCGGGGGTAATTGAGGTAGGCTAGGGAGTGGTGGGAGTGGAGGGAGTTGAGGCAATGGTGGTAGCATTGGGAGTAGAGGAACTGGATTGTGATATGGTATTGGTGAGGTTGGCCAAGGTGTAGTTGGATTTGGAAATACAGGGAATTCTGGAGGTGGGAGAAGAGTTTTCATTGAATTGAATTGCTTGGAATTTGAAATGCTTGGTTTTTGGTTACACAAGATCGGTTGTTTCAACGGCTTGAATGTGAAAAACCCAGCTGAGAAAATGTGGCTTCCTGGCTTTCTAGACTTCAAGTGAAGTGCAGAAGATGTTGCGGTTGATGCCACAGCACAATATGGCTCACTACTGCTAATTAACTTCACACTGCAATTCTTGATTTTCTTGACATGTTTGCTTACTGAGAAAGGTAGATTTACTCTGAACTCTCCATGCTCGTTTGTTTTCACTTCTTGTCTAAAAGTTGGCTCTGCACTACCATCTCTACATTCCACCGCAACCAATGCACCTATTGACAAAATTTTCAAATGTCTTTAGCGTATCATTATATGCTTAGATGGAAAAATGTAACACAAAAGGCTATACACACAGAGAGAGAGAGAGAGAGAGAGGAGACAATGTATGTAACATTACTATGTTGTAAGTGATTACATTTGAAATTAAGTACCTGAAATGAAGTGGCTAGACTTCGAGAAGTCTTGTTGAAAGCAAGTGTCACAATAGACAGTGCCAACAACAACTGCAGACGAGAGCTTCTTGTCATGGCTAGCCTCTGAAGGAGCATATCCAAATGTGAAACTTAGAGCAAAAATCAACAAAAACCAAGACATTTTGTGACTGCCTACTTCTCTTGGGAGGCTGCCTGAGGACTTATGAGAATGAATGGCTTAATGGGTAAGCTTTTATATGAATTGCCTAAGCCTTTTTAATGAATAAACCCACCTTGAGGATTAAATTTTATATTCCCTTTTTTCCCTCGCCACTTGTTTGAGTGTCAAAAAAAGAATGGGGCTTTTTATCCCTTTGAACATGACCCACCACCCCAGGCCCTATTTATGTCACTCATGAGCTGAAACCAGTCAACTGCAAACCACAAGGAGTGAATGTAGGTTAATTTAAGAAGGAAATTTGGAGAGAAAGAGGTAGAGAGAAGAATAGAAGTCTCTTATGGATATTTTCATTATTTGTTCATCCTTGTTGTTTTTCATTCATTTAGTTTGTTTCTTTGTTGGTATATTGTGTGTTTGCACCATTGAAAAAAACAGTTGGGACCCAGTTGGTTCACGAGAGATGTAGAGTGGCCACAAATCCCATGAATTGTGAGAGCCAAACAAAATTTGAGGAGGTGTTTGGTTTATAGGATGGTGATGTCCAACCATAGGGATTAACTAGGAAATTTACATCTATCCTTACTATGGTCAATATTGGAATAGGTTTTACTCAATTGAAGACCACAAAAGAATGATGAACCTAAAAACTTGTGAATGACCCATCAACTGTTTCGTAATCTCCTGACCTAGGCCATGGTACCAAAATTGGTGGTTCCTCCATTCAAATTTCAATTTGATTTGATGAATAATAAAAGATTAATTACCTAATTTTGACTAAAATAATCCTCCAACTTGCTATTTGGTTTTTGGAAGGGGTATGTTAGTTTTTGTCCAAAAATTAAATTCCTAATTTTGTTTTAAATTTTGATTTCACAGCTTCGAATTTTAATTTTTTGAGAAAGGACCGAAACTCCCAAATGCAAGGTGTAAGTACAGTGTTTGCAACGGGACAAAGAGACGATTTTGATAAGTGAGAATGGTCTAAAATAAACTAAATTGGGACAGTAATGTTTATTAAATAGCATAGCAATTTTCATGATTTTACCATATCCATATCCTCATCAATGAATTATAACTCAACTTTACCGTCCTCGTTTATCTAAAACTCTCGAATTCAAACCTTCCCAATATATCACAAAAAAAAAAAAAAAAAACCCATATCAATGTCCTCATCAATTCAACGGCTTTCCTATCTTCTTCCAATCTTCAAACATACCATTTAGTACAAGGAATTTTATATATGTGTATCATCCAACGCCTTTCCTATCTCCTACTGATCTTCAAATATACCATTTAGTACCAAGAATCTGATCTTCAAGTATCCCATTTAGTATAAATAATTTTATACATTGATGATAAGAACTGATTATGGAGCAAAATTAATATCTATAGATTACAACATTCATTATTTCAATAAGAAATTTTTTTAAAAAAAATTTAAATGAATCTTGACATAACGATTAAGTTACTATTTCGGTAATCTCGAAATCATGGGTTCAAAGTATGAAAATAGTCTTTTTATAAAAATATAAATAAAAGATTACGTATATATATGTTCACCCCAAAATCGACCCCAATTATTAAAATTAAGGTTTTAATTGTTGTTGTATGTAGAATTAATTCTTATTTAATGTGGCTAACATTGTTAATAAATGAAGAGACAAAAATGTAGAGGAAATTCATTTGGACTTCTTCAAAGGGCTTAAGTGTTGGCTATCGCTATCTTCACGGGTGGTTTTGTTGAGGACAAACCATGGCCATGTTCTTGTGCTCCTTGGTCACGGGTGGTGTTAAGAAGCTAATGATTGTATGAACATCTCATGCTATGCATTTTAGTATCTTTTAAATATGATATAAATTTTTATTTGTTTTTTTATGCAGTAGGATTCGAATCCAATGAAGTGATGTCATTTCAGATCAAATTTATTGGCATAAACTTTTATTTGTGGCTCTTTCAAATATGGGAATAAGACAGATTTGACTTTCATTCATTTCTCTAGATGATTGCACTTTTTTTTTTCCCAGACTATCTAATACTAATTATTTATAAACATCATGTCTTCAATGGACTGGATTCAGTCATTGGGGGCCATCCAGGCGTGCCAAAGAGATGAAGCCAGCTCCTTCACACAGTCCCTCTTAGTCTCTGCATATCCAAAGCCTCCCCCCAAAAAAAAAAAAAACTTTTACTATTTCTTCTCATTCATATTGTTGGTTGTTATGTCCACGTGAAACATTTTTAAAAGAATAAAAATTAAATTCAAATTTAACTTTGAAGATAATAGGTTAACACCGATCATTCCCACTACTTCCCAAAAAAAAAAAAAGTCTTAACATTCCTAAAATATCTCCGCTACTCTCTCTCTCTCCAAGGTGAATTAGTTAATGTGTGAAATTTCTGTAAGGCAACATACGAGACAATGAGATTTGCTTTGAGAGATCAAGTGAGATCAATTTCTCTATAGTGAGAAATCGATCAAAGGAACGGAAAATTTTAGTATAAGAAAATTTCTCCTATTGTTATGACCATCAGATCTAGGATTGTGGTACTGTAACATTATAGTGTTAGTTCGATTAATATCGTGATCACCATCCCGATCATGAGATCCGATCGAGATATTTGCCGTACGATTGATTTTTGGGAAACCTTACACGTCGAGATACATACCTTATATCTGATCTCTATTTTATTTTCTGAAAATTATTGTTTGTTTCCACTATGCGCATGAGAACCCTAAATTCCAACATTGGTATCAGAGCAATCGTTGAATTAATTAAAAATAATTTTCGGAATTATTTTTGGATATAAAAAATATAGGGTATTAAATTTAGGATTCGGATCACGGATGAATTTCGTGAATCCGATTGCACCACGAGATTACCAATAACACGTAAATCACGAAATAATTTTTATTGAATTTTTTTAGCACAATAGGGTCATCAAAACCGAGATTGAAGTTTTCGGCCCAAATATTGATCGGACCTTTAGATCTTAGATTTGTCGAGTTTAAAGATAAATTGATCTAAACAAATGGTATATATGTATTTTACCTGTGCTGATCTACGTTTTGATATATATATTGTGCATTGTCGTCATCAGAAACTGGGATTTCCGAAAATGGTCGCAAAGAGCCGCGACTTTTGGTGTTCAATTCGACCGGTTCAAGCATTAATTCTTCATAAAATCGAATTATGATGAATGAAGAAGGTTTGAATTTAATTTTCCAGTCGAAATCTGACAAAAACTGGATCGAAAATGGTGTTTTCCGACAATCGGGTCAAGATGACCTAATTGCAGATGGGCACGTGTATTACACGCGCAAGCAGGCGAGTGGGCGTGGGTGTGGCGCGAAGGCCACGCACCACACTTTAAAAATAAAAAAAATAAAAAATTTTGAAATAAAATACGTTTGAAGTGTGAAGGGTCAAATCGAACCTCGAAAGCAAGTTAATTTTCAATGCCCTTAACCATCAGCTCACTCCATGGGTAACATAGATTAATTATTACATTTTATATATACTTTCATTAAAATTATCACATTAATTATTTCTCATGTATCGAGATGCAAGTTGTGCGTGTGCAAGCACACAACGGCACGTGGGGACGCCCGCCATTGGACTATCGACGGCGCGTGAGGTCGTCCTGAAATGGAATTTTCCATTTTTCTGAGGGTCCCACATCCATAAATGTAATTTTTTGTGGGTTTTGGTATACTAAATCCTAATCTGAATAGTGGGATGCAATTCCAGATTATAATGTATGGTATCCGTTGACTCATACATTCGTCTTGGGGTCTGTATTCGAGTTATTTGGGTTTTGATGATTCGTAAGGTGCACAAAATATGAGAATAAATATCGATAAATCACTAAAGTTTTTAAGACTGCTTCAAAAATTGTCATATTAGATCTCTATAAGGGGATAAAACTGAATGGTGATAATTATGAGATTTTTTACTGGTAGATTCAGTTTATCCTTGAGAAATAAGATCTAACTGAAATTCTGAGGTATGAGATGGTGGACTCCGGGGAGGGTACCACACCTCAGAGAGACAAGATTATGAGATATCACGTGCATGGAAGAGGAAGGATGACCGAGTTAGGACAATCCTCCTGAGCAGTATGCATAATGATGTGATCCTGGTCTACGAGTAATATCCTATGGCTATGTCAGTTTGGTTCGCCCTATAAAGAGTATTGTAGTATTTTTACAGATCCTGAGATGAGAAAACTGACTTATAAATTTAATAACTTATAAGAAAATGGTTGATCATACAATGTTACAACATTTGAAGCAAATATCGAGTATGATCGTCAAGTTGGGGAATATGAATGAACCTATTTCGGATGTGTTTTCTGGTACTGGGTGTGATCCAGTTCTTTACCTGATTCATGGGAAACCATTAAAAATATATTTCACATACGATGAAAGTATTCATACTTTTGCTAATGCGAATAGACACAATGAGCGCAAGTAGGAGTATCTGGAGGTGAGTAAACTATACTCGGGTCATGTTTATGCAGTGGAGTCAAGTAAGAACTCCCGTGGCACCGAACACAAATGGCATAAGAATGAGTAAGTGACTCGAGATTCGAGTAAGCAGAAACCATCCGAAAAAATCGACAATTAAATATTAAAGCGCTGAAAGAATGAGTCGGATAAGACCAAAGTGTAGTGCTATATCCGTAGTAAATTTGATCATTTCGCTTATAAGTGTGACGATCAGAAATTATCTCTTTCTTCTTTATATGATTTAAGATGCTCGCAAATTTCTCTTCTTCATATATTGTAAACTCAGGAGCTACTGACTACATAGCTTGAGACAAGAGCACGTATATATAGTTCCGTCGAGTGAGTCCTCAAGTAGGAGGTTTTACAAGTGGAACAGAGCGTTTGTCATCGTCAGAGCGATTGACACTTGTAAGTTGGAGTTGCATAATTGTTAGACTTTGTACGTCATTTACGTTTTGGATATTTGACGGAACTTAATCACAGCCTAAGATATACACTGTTAATTTGGAAATTTTATAGTTTCCATTCTATACGATAATTCTTTGATTGGTTCTGGCTTAATCCATGAGGGACTATATGCATTGGAAGTGAATCCTTCTAATGGTGTTTCTTGTTATCCTCCTAGGGTGAGAGATGATGAACTGATTAGCAGTGAGTGGTCTGTAGGGCCTACTAGTCAATATTGCCTAGACGACAAAGTTACAAGAAAATCATTCGACAATGCAATGAGAGCTGGAACTCCATTGTAGTCTATTCACTTCGACATTTGTGGCATTATGAACATAAGAACCCGAAATGGAGTTGGGTACTCTATTACGTTCATAGATAATTATATGTGTTTTGGTTATGTTTATCTGATCTCGCACAAATTTGAGGCATTGAGATGCCTCAGGAGGTTTATTAGCGAGATTGAAAATCAGTTAGACTTGAGAGTGGAGACTCTCAGAACCGATCGAGGGCGCGAGTATTTGTCTGAAGAGCTCTGTTTTAAGAAGGGTATTACAAGACAGCTGACTATTCTTGATACTTAGTGGAGCAGAGTAGCTGTGAGGAAGAATAGAATTTTGTTTGAGATAATGAGGTCTATGATGACATGTGTCAATTTGCTCGTTTCCCATTGAGGAGATGTTTTATTGGCTGCAACTTATGTTCTCAATCGTATTTCATTGAAATCCGCAGTCAGTACCCTATATGAGTTTTGGACAGGGAGGCAGCTTGACCTTAGCCATTTAAGGTTACGGGGTTGTGCCGCGTATGTTCACGGTTTCTCGCATTAACACGGCAAGTTAGGCCTACAGAAAAGAGGTGTATCTCTATGAAATATTTAGATCACTTCAAGGGGAATGTATTCTAGGTGAGCATACAAACGATATTATCACTGAGATTGAGTCTTGTAATGCCGAATTTCTTGAAAATGATTTTTCTATGAGAGGTGAAATTGATTGGGACTTTACCTTCTATGAGATGGATGAACCTAGTGGCTCAACTGAGTCTAGCGGCGGGATCTAAGAATCTATTATGGATCTTGGTCTTAGTAAAAGCGATCCATCCAGAGGTGAAAAGGTTTCTTCTCCTCGTAAGAGTAGTCGAGGACGCGTACCTAACCGTCGCTTCCCGATTGAGGGAGAGGCTCTCATTGTGACTCTTGAGGATGATGAGAAACCGTAAACGGTTCTAGATGCTCTTAATGGTTTTGTGAATGATCATTGGTTAAAGGTCATGGATGAGAGAATGAATTGATGAGAATCAACGGGATCTGAAATCTAGTTGATTTGCCTGAGAGTAGTAAGGCTATTGGGAATAAATAGATCCTCAACATCAAGAGAAAGATCGACGGATCGGTGGAGAGGTATAAGCCCCATCTAATAACTACGGATTAGACTCAAACTAAGTGCGAGATTATCTCGATCCGTTTACTTTTAGCGATTGTCGCGGATATGACATGGATCTGGAGTGAGACCAGATGGACGTTGAGACTGCCTTCCTGAGTGGGAGTTTGGATGAGGAGATTTATAAGGAGTAGCCATCTGGCTTTATTTCTATAGATCAGGATGATAATGTCTGTTGATTTCGAAAGTCGACATACGACCTTAATCATCAATCCAAGCAGTGTACTTGAAATTTCATGAGAAAGTGATATCTCACGGTTTCATGATGATCGAGGAGGATCATCGCATACACCTTATACGTCCTCATGATTATTTTGTGATCATGTTCTTGTGTGAAAATGACTTTCTGTTGCTTGAGAACAACAGAGAGTATCTGATGACCACAATGACATGATCATTGTCGAGTTTTGATATAAAAGACATGGGTGAGACTCAATTCTTCCTCAAAATTAAGATCCAGAGAGATCGTTCGAAACAAGTATTGGCTCTTTCACATGAGTCCAATATCAAGGGAGTTCTCGAGCGTTTCGAGAAGAACGACTACAACCCTATGGATACTTTTATCGCTAAAAGATTAAAACCTAATTCTTGACATATATCCTATGACTCAGGAAAGGATAAAGAAAATGAGTAGAATCTATTGTACCAGTACAGTGAATAGGCTGATGTGTGCAGTGTTGTGTACACGATCAGACGTTTGCTTTATAGTTAGTATGATGATTAGGTATCAATCAAATCCTAGAAATGATCACTGGAGAGCAGTGAAAAGAATTCAGAGATATCTCGAGGGAACTACAGACCTCTCCTTGTGTTACGGAGGGGATGATTTGCATCTCGTTGGGTATTCAGACGCCGATTGAGGTGGTAATCTGAATAGACGCAAATCGACAGGTTTTGTGAGAAACCTATGTATCTCTTTCTACGATAGAGGCTGAGCTTGTAGTATGTTCAGTGACAGTTCATGAGAGTGTTTGGCTCCCAAGATTTCTGGATAACTTAGAGATTGTGGTAAACAACGGGACAGTAGGAGGACAGTAATGATTTATTGAGAAAATGAGACAGTCGTTGACCACATCTGAGACCTTAAGTATTATAGTAAGACTGAACATATTAATACCTAATACCACGTTATGAGAGATATCACCGAGAATGATGAAGTGACAATTAAGTACACATGTATACAGTATGGTGGCGGATCCATTCACTAAACCCATTGTGAGGAATTCTTTTGTGAGATATAGGAATCATTGGGTTTACGTGTATATTGACATTTCTCACATTGTACTAATACTTATTGTGCTTTATATATTAATACTTATTGTGCTTTATATATATATAGCATGTGTGTATGATTGAATCATAAGTTATTTATTGTGCTATTTTAATTATCATATATTTTATGATTTATTGTGATAAATGATATGTCCGGCAGACGTGGTCGACTCTCTCACATGAGTGACCACCTCCAACTCTGAGTGAACAGAGATGAGACGGTTTCTAGTTGTAAGAGGTTCTGAGAGTGGCCCTGTTAGGATGGAAATCGCCCTGATACGTGTTTAAAATGAGATCATATGCGATATGACCGACATGGACGTACCCACATCCATGTTACATGTAAGTAGCCAGATTTGACATCTCAAATATCATCTGTAACTAGTGATATTGTCTCTGAGACACTCTCTCTGAGATCTCTGGATAAAATCTTATATGTAGACTGAGTCTCATACTTGCATAGTGTTAGAGAAATCTGATATATACCCTTTGAGAGATGAATGAATAATATTGTGGCATGCATTTCATACCGCGTGTGATATGTTGACCAGGGATAATGGGAGTATTATTTGAGACATTGATATGATTTAGATCCTCGTTCCCAGTGTGTGAAACTCGAAATCCATTGGATGGGATCTCTTGTATCCTTATCATTTTCGGCTGTTTCTAGAAGTCTTGACTCAATGTTGCTACTTTACTCTGTTTACCGAAGGCTCGGAAGATAAATTGAGGTCTAAGGGACAAGTCTAGGAAAACAGTTGAATTGAGACTAATAGATTTGAGTTTGCGAAAAAAAATCAATTAATATTATATCATTGTATTATATTCACCGATTAGCCTATTATGCCTATATTGGGATGTAAGCATGATAGTGAATATATAATCAAATGTTGAATGGGGATTACTTTTGATGAGGAAAATAGCTCGATTGGTGTAATTAGTTTTGGATGTGGGGTGCAGCGAGTTATTTTTTAAATTAACAATGACTTCTCAATCATCCTAACAAGTGTATCGAAAAGTTTTTGCTTACAGGTGTACTCACTGGTCGCACGACATCCAATCCTGTATGAAGATCCAACAGGATGATGAGATAGATTGCATAAGTTGTGATCTTGTGACAGACGTTATATGCCCTCATGTGCAAGTGAGAGATATTGGTTAATATGACCATGTGGGATATTTTTAGAAGAGAAAATTAAATTCAAATTTAATTTTGGAGATAATGGGTTAACACCCATCATCCCCACTACTTCAAAAAAAAAAAGGTCTTAATATTCCTAAAATGTCTCCACTACTCTCTCTCTCCAAGGTGAATTGGTTAATGTATGAAATCTCTGTAAGGCAACATCCTAGACAAAATGAGATTTTCTTTGAGAGACCAAGTGAGATCAATTTCTTTATAGTGAGAAATCGATTGAGGGAACGAGAAATTTTCGTATAAGAAAATTTCTCCTGTCATTACGATTATCGGATCTAAGATTATGGTGATGTGACATTACGGTGGTGGTTCAATTAATATCGTGATCACCATTCCGGCCGCGAGATCCTATCAAGGAATATGATTATTTTTGGAAAACCTTACACGTCGAGATACATACCCTATACCCGATCTCTATTTTATTTTCTAAAAATTATTGTTTACTTCCATTGTGCACATGAGAACCCTAAATTCTACCACATATATTTTAGAATATTTTTATAATTCGATTTTCTATGGTAAAACTGAGTGATCAATAGCACTGTCTACATTGTTTTGACAAACTTGAATGATAAATTAAATATATTTGAGACTTGGGCTGAAAATAAACAAATTGCCAACTTGTGCTTCAAGAAGCAAAGAAGAGCTGTCAAATTGAGTTGGCTAAATAATACTGCGTTGTTTAACCACAACACCGATACAAAATACTAGGCCTCTTTCTTATATTCAATTAGGTTACTGTCACCTGCCCTCCTCTCAACAATATGTAGCCCAGTTTTGAGCTTTTTTTTTTCTTCGAGTGCCCAGACTTGGAGTCATCATCCAGTCTCTGAGACTTTGCCCAATCCAACTAATCTTGGCCAATTCACGGTCAAGTTCCAATCAAGAAAAGGGATCTCTCAGTATGAATTTTTTTCGTTCTCATAACAAGTCGAACTCGAATATGGTTAAGAGGTTTTAACATCATTTCTTGCTGACCCATGTTGGTAATTTTGAGCATATTTAAAAATATCAAATTTTTAGTTTCAAATTTCAAATTGAGGAAAAGGGTAGAACGAGGTAAGTCAATAAGGCAAATGAATCAAATTATAATAAGGGATAGCTTTTCTCTTTCTGGTGTAAAAGGAAAGAAAAATTACTAGCGGTTGCATTTGCACCTTGTTATACTATCACGGTCTTTTTTTCTTATCAAATGGAAAGTATTTCGTCTCATCTATCAAACAACTAGGATAACGTACACAACCCAAAAAAAAAAAAAAATCTTTTGCCAGCGACTATCAAAACAATTGGTATTGGTGGGTCTTTGACGATAGAAAAAAAAAAAAAAAAAAAACCACTAGTAAGTATACATTAATTGCATTTAAATCACAATAACTTTTATTGTTGTTGTTATAAGCAAAAATTACCATTTGGATAAAATTTATATTGTTAAATATGTGTAGGTAGTGGAACATGATTTGGTTGCTACTAGAAAAGCAAATCAGAGCGTGAGCAGATGGACTCATAATGATTTGGTTTTTGATTTTTTAATAATTTGTAATGAATATATATTATTTTGAATTTAAAAATATTGAAAAATGATTTTGTAAATAAATCCATATCTTAAACATAACCATATGATATACTAATGTTTTAAAACTTATTTTGTTAAAAAGCATATTTATTAAAAATTTAGTTACATATTATTATTTTAAATATTAATAATCTTAGAAAATGATATACAGGATATATAATTCCCACATATAGCTTGGAGTGAAAAACAACATGATCTTTATAAAACTTTATTAGTGTTTTTTTGGATTAGGCAAATATTCCGGCCTATGCCAATGGCCAGGTGACAAGTTATTACTGGCATAGCATTGTACTAGCGTGAGTATAGCCAGGAAATACTAACAGTCGGAGAAAATCCAAAACCGTATGCCAACAGTTTTTCGGGTCTTTACTAGCTGTTTTTGTAGTGATATCATTAGTGAAGGAGAAATTCTAGAAAGAAAAATAGTGGGGTGAGTATTTTTTGTGCTTGCATAGCCAATATAAACTGAATCTTCTATTTATTTGTATCACTTTGGCTTGGCCCTCCTGTACCTAAGAGACTGACAGTCACATGGATCACCGGATTAATTAATACAGCACGAAGGAAAGAAAATGCTGGAACACATCCAAACCTTAGTTGATAAACTGCAATCCACCATAATTTACAAAAATATCCAAATAATAATAATAATAATAATAATAATAATTGAACTTATGACAAAGGCATAAATCATCAAAAGTTGATTTACTACTTCATACATCTTTGTTCACATTTCATGTTTTGTAATATAGTAGGACTTGGTTACATATTTAATTCATGTTGAAAAAAAATCCACCATCTATGTTTTAGTTACGGAAACAACACCCTTTTGTTATAAAAAAGTTATGACCATTCTCTTTAAACATCATCTACTCGGACCCCACATTGTTAGGGAAACACTTTTTATTATCAGATTTTTCATAAGATTTATGAATATTGATATTTATAGAGTTCGTGACGGTTGAATTTCTATTCTAATAATCACCCATCATTTTATTTCTCTTCAAATAAGAAATGAGAGTAATTCAATACCAATTCAATGACTATACCAATACCTTTGTAGAAAAACCTTTGAGGTAATAATACTAGGTGACTCCTTTTACTTGTTAAATTGGTCGTATCAATTTGAAGTATAAATCTTGGAAGTATGAATGGCGTGTGAATGAGAAGAAGAGCATTTGATTTGAGCTAATGTATCTCTGCTTATTCTTAACGGTTGCTATACACTACGGTTCAATAAATCAACCATGACAAGAACTTTTATGGGTAATGTGTATTCCATGAGACAAGAAGTTAAAGCAACACATTGAACTTGGATTAATTGTTCCTCACACAATAAGGGATAGATTGACTTGCTTTTAAAGATCTAAGCCAGACCCATGAAGCTTCTTTCAAGTAATTTCATCCCTTATGTCTCTTATCTCCACTGTCAAGTTGTTCTTCTGATCCCAAACTACACCAAGCCTAAAATAAGAGCCCCCAATAAGAGGCCCCAGCAAGCCCCATGTCTACGTCCGCACCGCCTTTGTTCACTTCCAAGCTTTCGAGTCTTTCTAAGCGACACATACTGAGTATTTGATAAACCATCTCTTTATCTTCAATAGGCTTTCCAAGAAATGAAGCCAACTTCTTCACTTGTCCTCTGGGGTCTCTCTTCGTGTCTTCATACTTCAAGAAGAGTATATTATCAGGCATGTTCAAGCTCCCCTTCCAAAACTCCAATACATGGTCATGAAACGGCCGAAATAGATACCCCCCTTCACAGTCACAAAAGCTTTTAAATGCATCCCTTTTGTGATACCCAACTCTTGTGGAAGATTTGTGCTTATAAAGTGCCAAAGAGACACAAAACATCCTCTAGATCTCGAGTTATGCCCAAGATTTTGTACCTAGAAGTATTCACAGGTTGCGATAAATATCTACCAGGAATGTTAATTCTTAACAACCTAAGAGGCTGCACTCTCTCTCTCTCTCTCTATACCAAATTTTACTCTCTTAAATTCACTCTATAAAAATCACTCTCTCTAAAATTCACTCTCTCCTTTCCCTTTTTTCTCCCAATAAAAAAACCTCTTCAAATGTTTTCTTTTAATAACAAAAGAAAAACAACCTTATATTTCAATTCAGTTTCGGTTTTCAAATTATAGAGAAAATTAGAAATCATATTGGGCTCTCAAAGTGAATATTTTTACAAATTAGAAATATAACCGTAATTGAATAAAAGTTTTAAACACATTTTTGTATATAAATTAGATATAATTGTTATTAGATGAAAGCATTAGAACATTTTTGTCCCAACAAATCATAAATTTGGTAATTTGTGGAGAATGTTTTTCCTAGGTGGTGAACAATTGGCAGAAGTTCTTTAGCATTTCCATCGCGTAGTTATAATTTAGAAAAATTAGAATTTTTTTTTTCTCATTTTAGAAAAATATTATATTTAAACACAAAGCTCCTCTTTATTGTGAAATATCAAGAAATAAAAAATATTTAGAGAGAATGAAAGAAGAATAATTTTATTTCTCTATTTGATTATACATCATGAGATTACAAAGATGTCTATTTATAGGCATTTTGAGAAATAACGAAAAAACAACTCTATTTAATATGATAACCTAAGACTTAATGATCACAAATGTACCCAAAAACCAAAAGTTGTTATCTCATTAAAGAGTAACCCAAAAGCCAATGATCATTCTTGAATATGATCATCCATTCAAAAGGTCACTCATATGAATAGACATCCACAATAAATGCATATCATTTATAACACTCCCTCTTAAATGTCTATTGTATAAAAAATATGCCTTGTTAAAAGCTTATTAGGGAAAAACCCGGTGAGATAAAAAACCCTAGTGAAGGAAAAAGAGTACATCCTTCCTTATACATGTATTTCGATACAATACTCCCCATGTTAAAGACATCACTTAATATCTCTATAACGTCACATTCCAAACTTATAGATCAACTTCTTAAATGCTGTAGTGGGTAATACTTTTGTAAATAAATCTACAGGATTCTCGCTTCTGTACGTCAATATCTCCACTTTGTAGTAAATCATGTGTGAAAATTAATTTTGAAGAGATATGTTTCATTCTATCACCTTTGATATATCCACCATTTAATTGGGTTATGCAAGCTGCATTATCTTCATGAAGTATCGTTAGAGTCTTCTTGTTTACTAACAAACCACATGATTCTTGAATATGATTAGTCATTGCTCTGACCCACACACATTCACGACTTGCCTCATGAATTGTAATTATTTTAGCATAATTTGATAAGATAACAGTTATAGTTTACTTTATAGATCTCCAAAATATTACTGTGCCACCATATGTAAATACATAACCCGTTTGTGACCTAACTTTGTGTGAATCTAGTAAATATCATGCATCTGCATATCCAATTAATTGTACATTTGGTTCATAAAAATAAAATAGACCCATATCAATCATTCCATGGAGATATCGAAAAATATGTTTAATTTTGTTCCAATACCTTCTAGTTGGAGTAAAACTATATCTTGCTAATAAATTTACAGCAAAAGCAATGTCAGGTCGGGTATTATTAGCAAGATACATTAGAGCACCAATTGCACTTAAGTATGACACTTCAGGACCAAAAATCTTCCCATTGTCATCCCAAGGACAGAAAGGATCCTTTTGTATATCAACTGACCGAAAACCATTGGACTGGTTAATGGGTATGAGTTGTCCATATTAAATCGTTTTAAAACTTTCTCAGTATAAGTTGATTGATGGACAAAAAACTCGTTCTTTAAGTACTCGAACTGTAGGCCGAGATAAAATGTAGTTTTACCAAGATCTTTCATTTTGAATTCTTTCTTTAAATAATTTATTGCATTTGAAATCTCTTCAGGAGTGCCAATAATATTTAAGTCATCAACATAAACAGCGATTATTACAAAACCATGTCCGGATTTCTTTATAAAATACATAGACAAATATGGTTATTTATATAACCATCTTTCAGTAAATATTCACTAAGACGATTGTACCACATCCGTCCAAATTGTTTTAAACCATACAAAGATCTTTGTAATTTAATAGAAAATAATTCTTGAGAATTGCATGCTTCTGGAATCTTTAGTCTTTCTGAAACTTTCATGTATATATCATTATCTAGTGCATCATATAAATATGCTGTAACGACATCCATCATCTGCATATGAAGTCTTTTTTGTGCTACTAAACCAATAAGATAACGAAAAGTAATAGCATCCATTATAGGGGAATATGTCTCTTCATAGTCAATCCAAGGTCTTTGTGAAAAGTCTTGTGCAATTAGTCGAGTTTTGTATTGCACAATCTCATTTTTCTCATTTCTTTTTCGCACGAATGCCCATTTAATCCTATTGGTTTAACACATTTAGGTGTTTTGACGAGCCCAAAAACCTCACATTTTGAGAGAGATGTTAGTTCTGTTTGAATTGCTTCCTTCCATTTTGGCCAATCCTCTCTTGATTGACATTCCTTTAAAGTCGTGGGTTCAAAGTCCTCATTTTCACTTAGAATATCAATTGTCATATTGTATGCAAATATATCATCAATATTTGTATTTGTTCGATCCCATGTTCTCATTATAGAAATACAATTTATCGATATTTCTTGATTATCTATTTCAATTTCTTATAGAAGTTTTTCTTCTTGGATCGAATTATTTCCTTTTTTTACACGATCAATTTGTTCATTTGTTCATCTTTTCTTTCGAGGGTTTTTATCCTTAGAATCCATTGGTTTTCCATGCTTCAGGCAAGGTTTAGGTTCATTTGTTGGGAGGGGTCCTTCAGAGACATCAATTCTGATAGGAGCATTTTCTACTGGAACATGTGATTTTGTTACTCGTTTTGGATCAGAGAAATTATCTGGCAATTGATTTGCAATTTGTTGCAAATGAATGATCCATTGAACTTCTAGTTCACATTGTTTTGTGCGAGAGTCAAAATGGTATAAAGATGGATTACTTCAGATAATCTCTTTTTCCATCTTTCCTTTCCTAGTATATCACTCCCTAAAGTTAGAAAAAATGTCTCATCAAACCGACAATCAAGAAATATAACAATAAAAATATCTCCTAACATGGGTTCAAGATATTTGATAATAAAAGGAGAATCATAACCAATATAAATGGCTAATTTCCTTTGAGACCCCATTTTTGTTCTATGAGGGGGAGCAATGGGGACGTAAACTGCACATCCAAAAGTGCGTAAATGAGAGATATTAGGTTCTCTTTCAGAAACCAATTGGAAAGGGGAAGCTTGGGAACTAGTGGGTCGGATGCGAACTAGTGTTACTGCATGTAAGATTGCATATCCCCAAACATGAACGGGAAGCTTGGATTTCAAAAGTAATGGTCTCGCTATTAATTGAAGGCGTTTAATAAATAACTCTGCTAGACCGTTTTAGGTATGAATATAAACTACAGGATGTTCAACATTTATACCAATAGACATGCAATAGTCATTAAATACTTGAGAAGTAAATTCTCCAGCGTTATCAAGGTGGATTGTTTTGATGGGATAATCAGGAAATTGTGTTTGTAATCGAATTATCTGAGCAAATAATTTCAAAAATGCCAGGTTTCGAGTTGATAATAAGCACACATGTAACCATCTAGTAGATGCATCTATTAAAATCATAAAATATCTAAATAGTCCATATTGTGGGTAAATCGGTCCACATATGTCACCTTGAATTCGATTTAAAAATGTAGGACATTCAAACTCAATTTTACTAGATGATGGCTTTACTGTTAATTTGCCTTAATAACATGCAGCACATGAGAATTCACTCGATTGAAGAAACTTCAGGTTCTTCAATGGATGTCTGGAAAAATGTTCCACAATTCGTCACATCATTACAGATCCAGGATGACCCAATCTATCATACCATAAAAGGAATTCATTTTAACTAGTAAAATTTTGGTTTACTATGGCATTTGTTTCAATTGATTTAATGTATGTATAATAAAGACTCAAAAAAAAGACAGATAGTCTTTCCAAAACTTGTTTATGTCCCATTTTAACATTAATAAAGCACAAATACTCATTATTTCTCATATTAGTTATTTGTATATGATAGCCATTAAGACAAATATCTTTAAAACTTAATAAATTTTGGTGAGACTTGGGTGAAAATAATGCATTACTAATCAAGAAATTTGTTCCTCTTGGTAGTAAAATATTTGCTCTTCCGGAGCGTTCGATTAAGGTTACACTACCAGATATAGTATTCACGTTTTGTTTTTTCATAATAAAATGAGAGAAATATCTTTTACTTTTGAGGATTGTATGTGTAGTTGCATTGTCTACAAAACAGAGATCACCATCTTTAATCTTTGATTCAATAATATCCATAGATCTTCAAAAAACAATAAACAAATAAACAATAAATTTGAATTTATTATAAATATTGAGAAATGAAAACAATTACATTAATTAAAATCACCATATTCAGCAGAAAATCACCAACTTCTAATTGGTGCAAATTTTCAATACCCTTAAAAATATTATTAGTCATTATTTTGATATAAGGCATTTACCTCCACTTTCTTATCATTTTCCTTCAACGAGACTTGATAAAACTCGACAAGATACTTTGGCGTACGACAGGTACGGGACTAATGTCCAATCATCCCATATCGGTAGCATTTATTCTCAACATTCTGACTAGATCCACCTTTTTCGTGTTTTTCTCATTACTTTTCCACTTTTGGCTGTTTGTACGTCCACCACGATCATTACGATAAATATTCCGGCCACGATCACGACCATGACCTCGTCCTTGACCATGACCATTTCCGCGTCCTCATCCATGTCCAGAATTATTGTGAGTTGTCGCATTCACTTCAGGGAATGGACTAGAGCCAGTTGGACGAGATTCATGATTTTTTTATTAATAACTCGTTATTTTGTTCAGTCACAAACAAACAAGAAATTAGTTCAGAATGTCTTAAAACCATTCTCTCGATATTGCTGCTACATGAGCATATTTGAGGCATGAAAAGTTAAGAGTGTTTTTTCTAACATATCATAATCAACAATATTCTCTCCACATAATTTTAATTGAGAACTGATTTTAAAAACGGCTGAATTGTATTTACTCACAAATTTAAAATCTTGGAATTGCAAATGAATCCAATCATAACAAGTTTTAGGAAGTATTACAGTTTTTTGATGGTTAAACCTTTCCTCCAAACTTTTTCACAATTCAAGTGGATCTTTCACTGTCAAATACTTGATTTTAAAATCTTCGTGGAAGTGGTGACGGAGAAAAATCATTGCCTTGACTCGATTTTGTAAAGTCTCTTTATTATTTTCTTTAATTGTTTCTCCAAGTCCATTTGCATTCAAATGGATTTCAGCATCAAAGATCCATGACAAGTAATTTTTTCCCAAAATGTCAAGAGTCACAAACTTAAGTTTGGTAAGATTTGCCATAAAATACAAACACATAAGCACAAAAATAAATAGATTAGAGTATAATTTATATAGGTGGTAAAAAAAATATTAAATAAGAATTGTAACAATAAGTTTAAACAAGTGTATCTTAATATTCAATGGCAAATAATATTATTCTACCATCATGATTCAATAAGAAGACTGATGCCCTACTTCACCTTATTATTTACAAAAGTCAATAATAAAACAAGTTGATAAACTTAAAAGAATATTGGCATTCAATAGATTGTTTAAATTCCTAACTTGTTAATATTGAGGTCATTGGGACAAAATTCTTGATTACCCAAACAAGAAAACAAAAGGAAAGCATACAACCTTTAAATATTATATCACCAGTTTTAATATTAGTTATACATACTTTGATAATTATATCAAATTTATCACAAATTGTTAACAGTTTTAGACAATAGCAACAAGCCAGAGAAGCCTACATACAATATTGCCAGAGACAAGATCCAATAGGCCATAGAATTATTTTCCAATATTTTTGCCAACCTAATGCTATCAATCAGAATTCTGAAATACAAAAATAAATGCCTAATATAAAATAGTCATTTCCCTTTATAAAGACAAATGAACACTCTCGTACCTCAAGACAATAAGTACAAGCCCACTAATAGCAATTAGATAAACGTAAGAAAGTAGTCATTTCATCATACAAAAAAAAAAAAAATCCTTGAAAAATAAATTAACATAAAAAAATAGCTTCATGTAACGTTGATGAAACTAACAATATTAACGTAAGAAAATCAAGTTATAAAAGCTTGCTACTTATAAGTTGTGATTACTAAGGATGAACCTTGATGTTGAGTTTGTATAAAATTTGAGCAAAATTCGTACTGATAACGTATTGTGAAATATTAAAAAATAAAAAATATTTAGAGAGAATAGAAGAAAAATAATTTTATTTCTCTATTTAATTATATATCATGAGATTAGAAAAATATCTATTTATAGGCATTTTGAGAAATAATGAAAAAATACCTCTATTTAATATAATAATCAAAAACTTAATGATCACAAATATATCCAAAAGTCAAAAATTATCATATCATTAAAAAGTAACTCAAAAATCAATGGTCATTTTTAAATATAATCATGTCACTCATATGAATAGACATTCACAATAAATGCATATCATTTATAACACTCTTTTCACTTTTTACATGATCCCTTTTTGGTTTTCTCAGAAAATTGGATAATATTCCCTTTCTAAAAAAGCCCCTAATCTCTCTCCTCTTTGGCTCTCTTCCTACACAAATAATCTTTCTTAGAGAAAAAAAAAAACATTTTCCTTTCCCTTCCCTTTAAAGAAAACCCCAACCCTTTAAGATTGCACTTGGACTAAAATGAATTCCACAAAAAATTATAAACTTTAATTCTAATTCTAATTTTTATCGATGGGTTATAATAATTAAAAAAAAAAAAAAAAAAAAACTAAAATTCAATTCTAAATCTATAAAAGATAATGAATAAATCCTAATAAACACCAAGAGTTTGTGAATTCTACATAAATTTTTTTTTTAATAAATGCAACTAAATAATAACTTCCAAGTTAAACTGCAAAATCATTTTAATTGTTTCAAACAATGTATATCAATTCTATTCCATATTAACAGAAAATTTTCATATAAAGATGAAGTAAATTAAGAAGTTCAATTGAGATAAACTGATTTCCTTTCTAATTTTATTCTAAACACAATGTAATTATATATATGTGTGTGTGTATGTATCTCATCATTTCTCTGCTCTCTCTCTCTCAAAAAAAAAAAGATAAAATCTTCTTTCCTCTCTCCACCTCTACGAAATCTGACTCCATGCGCTCTCTCCACTCTACAAGAATTCACACAATTCTTCCTCTCTCATTTAAACCAATAAAATCTATTTATATATATTTGGCATTTTTAACAGCTGGAAATGAGGATAGGAAAGAGAACAGAGATGGACAGATGCCATCTTCAAAGATGGGTTTAGGCAAAGTTTCGGTTTAGCTTACCTAGATCTAGTAAAGAATATTGGCAGTCATTTTCCAACAAAGCACAAGGAAAGCAGGACGAAGGCTTCCGAAAACAAAAGCTGTGCACGTTTTCAAAAGCATCAGAAGGCACTCGTTTATACAAGAAGTGTCAAACCAATCAGAAATCAGACAACAAGTCAGGAAACTTTCCTGCTTAATCAAAGAGCCTTTCAAATGGCGTTTATCAACCCTTAACAGATATAATAAATGGATGAATGGATCCAACAAGAATCCAAGAAAAGAAACACCCTATCATACAAAAAGATACATAGAATCATTCTGTACAATTTACATAGATGGAAGGGAAGGAGAAAGGATGATAATGTACCTTAACTTTGATCCACCAGAAGACTCCAGGGACAGCTGCCCCAACCCCAATCTAATAACCAATTACAAATGTCCCGATAACTCCTTTTGACTACCCCAAATGTGCCTCCACTTGCAACCCAACGTGTGAATGGACTCAAAAATTTGTCAAAATGGAAGAGTTGAAGGCATATGAAGGAAATATTGATATTCCTCTGTGCTTCATGGTTCACAATTTCATTTTACAAAATGCTCCTTGTCATAGAATGCAAGAAGCTGCTTCATATGGTTGTGCCAAGCAGCCACATTTTGCCCATCAACCGTAACCCAGTCAACAACAGTTGAAGCAGGTTGCTCCCACCACTCATCAAGCTAAAAATCAAAAGGACAATAAAGTTATCTTAAGAAACTATATTAAGACAATTAAAAGGAGGGAAAAAAAAAAGGTTATTACTGACCAAATGTTAAAAGAAACAAGGTAAATATAATTGACAGCCACAAAAGAGGGAAACAAGAAAACCAGATCAAAATTCAGAATCCTAAATCCATGTCTATAAATAATAGACTACTACTTTCCCTTTTCTATAAAGGAAATTCTGAGAAAGTTATTTATGCCATCTCCAAATATATAAAAGCGGTCAAGCATTATCACTTTATCAGAAATTAAAACTAAAAAATTTTCAACATGATCATGAAGCACATCAAGCAGTTCGGAATGATTGAGCCAAATCTTGTTACTGCCAGCAAAAATGCAGTGCACATTTCATTGAATGAGTCCTTAATTACTAGCCCCCCACCCCAAAAAACAAAAACAAATAAATAAATAAATAATAAATGGAGATCATATATATAAGCAAAACACTGATCATACCAGGAAATTATATAGAAATATAGATACAATCAGTTAAACAGTTATTATACATTTCACCACAGAAGTAAGGGCATATTAAGAATGCCAGTAATGAACATCCACTACTAAAGTGAATGAGAAAACTAATTCAAGAAAGAAAATTGGATTATCTTTCAGGGATGGAAAAGTATTTAATTGCAATCGCCCAAGACTGTGTTCTATTTAAGTAAATACTGCTCTTACTTCTGAAAGTGGCAATCATGTTAATCTGGGGCACAGAAAATCTATTCAGGGGACAAAGCAAGCAAAGACAACAACGTGGCATATCCTATCAGATTGACAGACAAGAGATCAGAAAGATTTTGGCAGGGGTTTTTTGCCTCATAAATACCCAATTACATGCTTCATTTCGAGAGGCAAGTTAAAACCCCACAAGAATTTTTTTTTCTTTTTTAATTGGGCACCGAGAGGATTTGTCCATACGCTGTGATCATTGAACTTTTGTCCATACCCATCCAACTGTCCAGAAACATTGCAAGGAATAAACTTCCTTGGAAGATCTCACAAACTCACTCTAGAACCATCTGAGGTGAATACAAATAAGTTTCCTCAGCAGGTGGGGCACTGGTCTTCTCAATACTTTTAGGACACTAACAAGTGTAAATTGCCATAACGGACACTCTCCAAACCCAACCAACAGATGTTTCACTACCTCTGTGTGCACCAAAAGAATTCATGGAAATGGCCATATCAAGCAACATCATACTGTTTTTGCTCCTTAGCCTCTCGCCCTAGAGGATAAACTGACCCCAGCAATATAATTTGCCACCATTCTATACTATTGCTTCAATGATGAAGTTTCCCTCCCTTTTTGTGAATGTCTTCTTGTTCATCTTGGCAGACATATTTGTTCTCTCCAGAAATTCACAAAAAAGCATTACTGCATTTGTAAATGCTACCATATGACCAACTCATCATCTCCATCTGTGGATTGGATGATTTCATCACTATACTTCACTGTTTCATCCCTTACTGAGTTCTGCATCTCCATCCTCCACCTCTTCTCTCTCCTTCCATGTATCTATCTGCTATAGGTGGGAGACTGGGGATCTGTACCTACAGCCAGAGGGGCAGGTATGGAAACCCCGTCTCAGGCAACAAAGCAAAGCAGCTGCCCCATCCCAAAACTGTCCATTGCAAGTCCTACTCTAGAAAGTTCCAACATAAATTGAAGCAAAGGTTGGATGATTGGATGCCACTTCCCAGACTCTGCAAACTACAGGAGGAAAGTGGTGACTCTGACTTTACATAGTACACTGATGCCAACGTCTTTAATATTTAGCATGAAAATGATGCTCCACAATAAAAGTAATATTCTCTTTCCACACAGCCCTTTGGAAACAAATTCAACTCTTTTGAAATGAAATCTGCAATTCAATTCTGTTGCAAGTTAACCCCCTTTGGTTGAAACCAAATACTAAAACGTGCAGTTCAACTAAGAAAGAGAATGTGCATGAGATGCACAAACTCTAACTAGGTTTCTTCTCCAATTCCCTTGTCCTTTTCATGATTCACAACCATAAGACCTTTAGATATAGAATTGAATTTCGGAAGACATACAGAATTTGTGAGGAACTCATTTGGTTTCAAACAGGAAGTAGAATTATAAAATTGAGCTCCATTGTTGACCACTCAGAATAGCCCTCTGCAGTTCAGGCAACCATTTCTCCATAATGATTCTATCTTGTTCAGCAGCCAAATTTAAACAGTAACTTGTTGTCCTGCACCATTTAACTTGCAACATCAAGCAAGCCACTATAATCCCCATAAAATTTCTTTAATGTACAAATTAGATGCACATTTAAGTGCTTGGTTGCAGGTAAGAAATAAGAACACATGTTAATACAAGTATGGATGAACAAGTCTGAAAATGTGTGAGTACAAAAATTGAGGGAGAGAATGATGGCCTAAAAGAGAGTCAGGTAAGCAAGTATGCTCTCTGTTAAGATGTGGAAAATATAAAGTTCATAGTGAAGGCTACTGTCCCATTTGATTAAAAGCCAAGGTGGTGACAGGGACGGATCCAGCAGAGAAATGTTGGTGTATGTTATTATTTTTTTTGGGGAGGGGGGGAGAGGGGGTTTACCAAGGGACGTAAATGATATGAACAAAATTTCTTTGCATGGAATGAGTAATTTCAAAGAGGGCAGGAAAAGATATTGATGAAATCCTGCAAGAAGGGACACTTGAAAATATAATAACTTTAAACAGCTCCATATCTTAGATCAAGACGAAGCACTAACCAAGTAAAAGGAGGTTCATGCTTTTTTTGGGATGATCAAGTGATTCTCTAAACCATAATTCAAAAGACTTTACATTACCTTTCACACTCTTGCTGTGCATGGTATGCATGATTAAGTAATGCATGTCCACTTTCCACGAGGTGTCTTCGAATATGGACCAAGTTTATTGCCCCTGCCAAATCCTCCAAGACACTTGCCTCAGAACCACGTAATTTCAAACAGAATTCAAGGGACTCCAGAACTGAGGCCAAACCAGCATCAAAACCTTCCAATCCTAGAAATGGCGTATATAACATAATTAATAAGGTTATACACCAACCAATTTTCCGAAAAAGGAAAAAAAAAATTGAAACACCAACCAATTTGACATCCAAACAAGTAGCATAACCTAGATGAAATACCAATGCTCTAGAATATATAACTGCACTTTGTCCTTTCCTTTCCTTTTCGGCTCTTCATTGATATTACACTCTACTAGTAACTTACAACTTTTTTGGGGATAGAACAACTAACTTGCAACTTCTTAGCAAATCAAGAGGAAAAGAAACATAGCATGAAATAAGCACCCATATTGAATTCAGAAATGAGTCTAAAGAAGTAAATGGACATTTAAAAAAAAAAAAAAAGTCATTCTAATTTGACCAAAAGAAAGATTAACATCATCGAAAAAGAACTAAAAGAAAACTTGTTTTCAAACAAGGTTTTGTTCTTTTCACAGTAATTTAAAAAGGCTTGAGATTTGGAAAATCACGCTATTTCAGAAATCGAGATTCTTTCTGATGATTTTTGTTTTTTTTATACACTATTTTTACGTTATGTCTAAAAAATATCAAAGCATTTTTTTTCGTGCATCTGCTCAAGTCATAAACTGTGGGATTTCTTAAGCCCATTACATTTTGGAGGTGTTCTAATACTTCACAATCTAAGGATGACTTCAAAAATTACATGACTGGTAATAACAAACAGAATTTACTTATATGAGAATTCTTCACATCTATTTATAAAATTCTGCAAAAAGAGCACCGCCCACACAAAAAAAAAAAAAAAAAAAAAAAAAAGAACACTCGCACAAAGGACAATTCTTTTCTTTTTCAACAAAGAAAAAAGGACAGGCACATCAAGTTTAGATGTCCATTTATCTTAACTATTCTTTCTCCATTATTAATCCCATGCCTAAATGAACCAGAAATAAACTGCCATATACAAGCAAATGACTAATCCTCTACCCCTCTAATAGTCAGCAATTCTGGCAGAATTCCCCGTTTATCTCAAGAATGAAACCAAAACTTCAACTTTGAAGTAAAAGACAACCTTCAATGAGATGCAATCCAAGCACGCATATTTTTCCTCACAACCTTTTAACTTTTCATATTAGCCTGATAAAACATTCCATGATAACACCAAAATGACCATCAATCATCAACTAGTTAAATAATGTGGACAGTGACCAGGAGTTTCTTAGCTACGGACAAGATTTCCTCTTTGCAGAAGGTCCTAATGAAATGTGCCAAGATTGGAGAATGTTGTGCTTAAAAAATGTGTACAAAGTACGGATCAAGACCATAAAAAATAGTTCCATTTCATTATATGCACCACACACTTATGTATGTTTTTCCTGACAATGCTAAGGCTCACCAGCAGGGTACTGAAGGGCAACAGAAACACGACAGATAGATGGAATTGCCGATGGATCTCTAGCACCAGCCCTTGCCGTCAGCAAAGCAGCATTTTTTTCTGCAGCTGCAACAGCTTCAGGCCCTGTAGACCCATTTGCACCCATGGACTCCAATAAGGCCTGTAGAAAATAGACAGATTTCACATAAAAGACAAAAACACCAATATTTTTCTATCAATATTTAATTGAAGCATGAGAACTTAAGAGGCAGGATGAATAATGCAATGCAGAAAATATAACCCTATATAACATGCATCATCTTCTCACAAGATGGCTTGTTATCACCTCATCCCATGCAGATGAAATTGAGTAACACTTAAAGTAAACCCAGTATATTGTACAGCTTCTTATAAATAGCTCAGTGTATCTAAAATATTCACCAACTGCTAAGAGTAACTCTATTGTATACTTTCAAATTAGAGTTGCTAATGTAGGCTGTCAAACTTCTTTTTTGCTTCTCCATTTGACACCAGCTTTGAGCAGATAGTATAATTCATCTTTTATCTTACATATAAAATCCCTTGTGACTATCAGAATGACTTGCATTGAGTTTGCCAAAGGACCAAGCAAGAAATTGCACACCTAGATTAGAATCTGTTTTGCCTCCTCCATTTACTATGTCAACTAATTAACAGTGCAATGTAAACAGAAAAAAGCAAACAAGCTATTAGTAAAACAACCCGGTTAGAAAATCTGCATGATAAAATAATATGTTCTTTTCTTTTATCCAAAAGAGAACCCATCTTTTCTACAGGTGTTCATCCAGGTCGGGAAACAGACAGACCCAGATCACCTAAACCAAAAACCATTGGTTTCTCAACCAGTCCAGATAGGCTTTTAATTTTGCCAAAATTTTAGTTCAGCCCATCAGTGTTGCTTTGATTTTTAAAAACCAACTCTATAACCAAACAACATAATGACATTGTTTCGAGGGGATATAAAAGTAATTATATTCTTTTTGCTCTCTTGAAAGCCTACCGTGCTGCCCCCTATGACTAGTCAGAGGAAGGATCAAGAATGTCAATTTCAGGAGCTAGATCAATTGCCAATAAACATTCTACAGGTAGACAAGTAGGTTTTTCTTCACTCATTACATTTTTTTTTCAGTTTTTTAGCAAGAAACTTGGAGTTTTCAAATCTCTCAGAATGCAACATTTCATCTGACGATTTTCAGTTCCAATTTCAATTTCAACCTTCAACTGCTCTCACATCTCTCAGAACCTTGGGTTTTGTTTTCATTAATTAGGGTTTAGTTTTTGCTTCAATTGCAACCTTAACCGACCAAACTGACTTTAAACTGGTTCTTAATATTTTTAAATCAGGAGCGATTAATATAAATGGTTAACCGTCTTTTTGGGTTTGGTTGAAAAAATGTGAAATTAACTCCCCTAACCGAACCATGAACCCCCGAGACTTTTCCTTTATGCCCAAATTTTGGAAGGACATGGAATATGAAATTCTTATGCCACATTAAAAGTTTCTATCCAGATATTTTCATATCACAATCATGGGAAACCAAATTAAAGAGTGTATTATGCTCATGCAGCTTAACAAACCTGTGGCGTTGAAGGAAGCATGTATAGGCTATTGTCAGGACATCTAAAATATGCAGATATTTCTTGCTCAATAAGATCTTTGGCACCGTTTGATATCTCCACAATAACAGTGCATGCTGGAATTATGGTGCTTGATGCATATTCCCTTGCAGCTAATGGCTGCTGATCCCAGAATGCATTAGCATCCTGCCAGATGAACAAAAAACATCAGAGTTCTCAATATATTTGGTGTCAAAGCAACAAGCCACTGCATCCAAATGTAAGTATTATGCATGAGTAAAGATGCATTCCATGGTTTTTTGATACTCAACAATTAGACATTTAATATATCCATTGGGTTACTACAATTCATAAGTACATAGCTTTTAACTTCTAAGCCAAGTCTAAAACTTATAGTGCAATCATGAAAATCCAAAACAAAAAAAAAATGTCTTAATAAGAACAGAATGCCTTATGACAGGAACAAGGTGGATGCAGTAACAGATACTTTTGGGTTGAGAGTGCATAAGCATTTTTTTTTTTACCAGTAAAAGGAATGTCTGAAGAGCACCCAGGGGTAATCCACGTACTGAAAGCAGACACTGCTAGTATTTGCTAAACAATAACATTCACAAAGACAAAGGCACAAGAAATGACGGCCATCAATTCAGAAGAAAGAAGAATAGTTGTCTCTCAACCATAAGCACAGCATGGGTTGGATATTATTAATCACATCAAGAAACCAACATAATAAAGTGTGATCAAATTGACTTGCTTCCATGTGATTTTAGAAAAGCAATATAATTATCTCACCATATTGGCCCTAAGTAGAGCAGTATATATGAACTCCAGTTCAGATCTGCGAGCATCAAACTCTTCAATCTTTTTCCATTTCTTTCTCAAAGAATCTTCAGCTTCCTTTCTCTCTGTACATAATTTTTTTAAACGTTGGACCTCAGACATCAATGTGTTCACACTCGCCCTCAATCCAGCAGCCTCTCTTTCTTTGGCCCAAACCTCCAACTACACCAAAAATAAATAAATAAATAAATAACAAGTAAAAAGGCAGACTAATCAATTGATCCCTCATATAAAGAAAGGTAGATCTAAATAATTAATGGAAGCAAAAATCTCTTATGCAGTGAAGAAATAATCTGCCAAACAAAACGGGGATTGGTATGGAAAGAGTCTTTTCCTAGTGTATTGATTTCCTCAAGAAGATTTGCATGCTTGCAATTGAAGAGTACATCAATATTGGAATTATCTCTCCAAAATTCGAGCCATAGTTGGGATTAGGACATGGAGATATTTCTTCAAAATACAGAAACAGATACATGACATTGGGAAAAAGAATTTCGAGTTCTCATCTTGTGGTAAAAGAAGAAAAAAAAATCTTTTCAATCATAAAATATCATTTCAACAAGGCTTTTTATAGGCAACTAGAATCTTAAGGAATGAACCCACTACCATTTGTTCCACTAACAAAAAGCAGATTGACAGCATCAATTCTTATCCAAATTCAGAAAATCTAGACATTTGAATTGAGTTAAACCAGGAAAAGTGTGTGAATGCAGTGTCGCAAGCAAGAAACAAATGGGGGTTGGTGTACATTAATAGCTTGCCTCACTGAATAAAAAGTAGCCCCCATAAAACACAAGTATCGAATATATTACGTCAACTACAGCAATAAAGTTTCATGTCTCAACCACTTAACCATGCAAAAGAGAATATTCTAGAATACAGGACTATGATTTTACTTGTTTAAGTTGGTTGCCCATTTCCTTCTTTCCTCACCATGATTTTGCAAGCTCAGATGAAAAAAAGACATATGTATCACTAAGAAATAAATGCAAATGTTTGTAGAGTAGATTATGACGTCTTGTCCTTGAATGCATGTGTTTAAATTGACAGGGAAGCATATGCATCAAACTACTTGTAAATTGACTGAACAGGAGTATCAAACCAATGTATGCAAGGCCAGTCACGGGATAATAAAACAATATGCAGTTTTAAAGAATCCACGAATTGTATCCAATAAAAAACAAAAAATACAGCCTCCATATGTATGACAATGTAAAATAGACCACTTCAAATGTTCCAAAAAAAGGTATTGTGAAAAATCTCTACCTCAAATTGCCTAAGGCTGCCAACATTCTGCGATGCACCTCCCATACCAAGTGAAGAAATCACATCATCACTTCCATTTAACCGATTTATAAGCTTCTGAGACATGTTCCTAGCTTCTGCGGCTTTGTTAAGTGCATCTTCTGTAGCCACAAACTGTTGAACATGTGCTTTCTGCAAGAGACAAGGCAAACCATGTCAGAAACAAAACAACAGTAAACTTAGAATCTCAACTATGAAAAAAAATCAACAAAATGTCAAAACCAATTTAATAGAGATGAGAACCTGTCTTTCGAGAAGTTGATTTTGTGTTCCTCTAGATGGAACATCCATTCCCATCTTTCCATGACCATAAAGTTGATATTGCAATGGCGAGCTCACATTAGGAGAAGAAGCATCCATAACTCTATTATTCTCATACTTATACCTATTTGAGAGAGAAAAAAAAAATAAATAAATAATAAATAGAAAAAAAATATATGGCTGTTAACCCATAGAAAAGGGAGAACTAAAATATCATGAGCCATACAAGCTAAACTATCTTTTAGCAAATGGTTCCTTATCCCCACTAGCAAGCAATCAATCAGAAGAAGAGGAACGGGTTATGATTTCAAACTGCAGCAAAAGTATTAAAAAGGAAAAGAAAAAATTTCCTTTTTTTTTTTTTGCTTTACCCCATAATGCTGTGGTATTTTTATGGTAAAATTAATTTTCTGAGCTATATCACCAACAAAAAGTGAACCAGATATTCAGAAAAGTAGCATCAAATCAAAGCCATTTTCAAAATCCCACAGGATTGAAGAGACTCTCACAGAATGAAGCTACACAAGGAACCATGAAAATACCTCAGCATCTCTGCATCAGCTCTAACATCAATTATCCCTATTTCTCCATTTATAAGAGATTTCAACCTTAGAGTGTAAGAAGAGATTGCCTGCAGCAATTGAGGAGGACTATTCAGGCAGTGGACAATTACAGAGTTAACATCATCAGGTACTTCACCATCAAAATCAAAGCCTAGGTTGGCTGCCTCTAGCTGTGGATTCAAGTGAAGACCATTTCCTTCATATGCAGGGAAAGACGCGCGAATTTGGTTAACCATATTTGTTGCAAGAGCTTCACATGCCTTCCTTATGTTTCTCTCCCGAGTTGTCTCAATTAAAATGACGTCATCTGCAGACTTAGTACCCTTAACTGTTGAATAAACAGCCTCTTTACCATCACTTTCCTTGAAGCTGCTGACCACTTCAAGAGAAGAGTCAACACTGGACCTGTGAGCATCCCTTGCTTGATTTACATAATAGCGAAGCCGCTTGTGGTATTCTGCAAATATTCTCGTTGCCTCATCACACTGTCTGTCATATGCCTCTAACATTGCCTGCTTGTGTCTGCAAAATGAGATAAAGTGCATATGAAAATCTTTATGCCAAAAGGTTTAATAGCCATCTATCCAGAAAGAAATTTCTCTCACATTAGTTATCCACATTCACAATAAAAAACAACAATACTAGCTTAACACAATAATGTAATTGGAATGTGGTACACTTGAGAACACAATTTTACATGTCAAGTACTATTTTTTTTTCTTTTGGTAGGGAACCCCCCAAATAAAAATTGCATAACTTATGGCAATTTGGGACTCTATTTAACACCAGATGGTATTGAAGTTGGAAGTGTTAGAGAAATAAAAGTCCAATGTGGATTATATGAAAAAAAAGATCAATACCAATACATAAATTTTGGTAAAAATTAAATAAACTATCAAACTATTAAATTTAGGGGCCACAACATGCAATGCCATGAGAGAATTATATAACTTAGATTAGGGCCCAAAGGTAAAACAAATAAATAACTAGTGGTCAACAGGAAAAGGAATCGGTTAAAGGCACCAAGGGGGCAACCACCTTGCAGAAAAGATCAAGAAGAAGATGCAGAATCCACAACGATCAGAAAATCTGCATCAATGGCAAAATGGCAACAGTACCAAAAATAAGGACACTAGGTCCAAAAATCTACAAACTCATAGGTCCTTCCCCTCAGCAGCTCTCCTGTTTCTTTCCATCATTCCATCAATGCAAAACAAAAAGATGACAGAGATGGCGATCTCAACTCACTGTGCGCACACTCAAACCACTCAAGAGGCCATCAGTCATCACCACGTAATTCAAAAACAACCAATAATAGTAAATGGTACCTCACAACTTCCTCATCTGCCTACAGTGTTCCAATAAGGGTAAAGTTTAACAGGATCCCCATCTTCTTTACAAAGGAAGCATCTGTCAGCTAAAGGAAATGAACTTCTCTCCTTTTGAAGCTTATCTAGAGTGAAGATCCTCCGATCCATTTCCCATGCAAAGATAGCAAATTTAGTGGGAGTTCGACCTTAAAACAAAGGTTCAACAACAGTCACTCGTGACTCGTAACCATGAATACTGCCCCATAAAGATATCATGTATTTAACTGTGTCTCTGCCAAGTGAATTGAATATGGAAGCCATCTAGCTGATTAGGCACTACAAGGAGAATACACTCTCAACTGGAGCAAAATCAAAAATGTTCTGAACATGCTGAAAAACCTCAAGTATAATAGTTTCATGCAATTTGAAACATTAAATCAAATTCCTAATTGAAGCTTTTGCCTAAAACTTGATAGTCAATACAGATTGTGAGGCCACAATACACCATGAACCTATAGGCCACGTGATACCTAAACATGTGCTAAGATCTCACATCAAATATGAAGTTAACTCTATTGGGATTATCAACATCAACATTAATTTTGTAATATAAATAATACCACAAGCAGATCGTTATATATAGTTTTGATAGCTAGTAGCAAGATTATATTGTGATGACAAAGCAGGACTCAATTGAATTTTTGAAAGGTTACAACCATTACATCAAAGGCATGGAGAAAAGAAAAAAAAAATGGTTGGTGAGGTTCATTTGCCCAATACAAAAGTGTTTCCACACATTTTAAAAGGCAAATCAACCTATCAAATAAACAAAAACAATAGCATTAAATTGTCACTATAACACTAAAATTCTACAAACAATGGGATACCCCCACTAGAAGTTTCTCCGGTATTGTCTCTGTTTATTAACACACAAAATCAGGAAAAATTACTCCTCGAGAGTGATATTGACATTGCAACAATCACATTACAAGTTCTGACACTTTCACAACCTAATGGAATAACCCATCCAAAATAAATTGAGAACCAGGGTTATTCAGAACGTTTGGCTTACTAATATTCAATAGAATTCCTCAAAAAGATTTTAATCTGCCAAGAAAGAATCAACTCTAAGAAATTCTTCGAGAAGTATAGCTTCTAACCTGTAATTGGACCTCTCGTCAAGCATCCTCTTCCTCTCACTCTCCTCTCTGGCTACCTCCAACATCCTAGCCCTCAAATCCTTCCTTTGCCTCCTCACAATCTGCCTCAACCTCTCCACTTCCTTCATCGCCATTTCCCTCTCCTCCAACGCAGTCTCTCTACTCTCCGATACAGAAACCCCAAATGCTTCCACTCCTTTCCCTAATTTCGCCATCTCTTTCCTCTTCTCTTTTCCTCCTCCACTATCACTTCCGTGCACTAAAATGTTCCTCCGAATCTTCTCAACCGTCTTCTCCGACTTCACACTCTGCAACAGGAAATTCCAGACCGGAATCATATTCCCTCTGCAGATCTTCCGAAGAGAGTCCACCGACGGCATTGACGACGACGCCGTTTTGGAGGCTGCGTAGGGACCGTGTGATCTGTAACCCATCTCTTTCTGAAGCCATTCCAGTATCGCCTCTGGTTGGGCAATTGTTGAACTTGTTACCTGCATTGTAAGCTCAATTCTAGGGTTTTAGTGGAAACGCATTGGATTTCGAATTTCTTGGATGAAAAGTGGAAAACCCTAATTTTTTATGTAGATCTGGAAAAGTGATTGATTAACTGCCGGGTAGACAGAGAGAGAGGGGGGGGGAGGGAGGGAGGGAGGGAGAGGTTTGATGCGTCCTTCGCCGGCAAAGATTGCAACGTTACACCAAAAACAATAATAATAATAAAATAAAATAAATAGAAACTTGCTTGAGAGTAAGGAGGTCGACAGTAAGAAGAGGTACGACGTCGAACCGGAGGAGATGAAATTTGAAATATGATATTGTACCGCCTGATAATTGACCTTTCTTCGCTATTCTTTTTTTTTTTTTTTTTGAAATTGTGAAATTTAGATTTAGGTTTTTGAAGCATGGGAGTGTACACTCAATTAGGTAGCGTTTGATTCGCATTCAGAAATTAGAATCAGAATCAAAATAAAAAAATCTTAAGAATTAGAATTGAAATCAAATTCTGATATCAACCGTTTGATTTAAATTCTGGAATGAATATTATTATTATTATTGGTATTTAGTTTATATATCTTTCAAAATAAAAATTATATAAATATTAATTTTTTAAAATTTTATTTTATTTTCTAAAATTAAAATTATCAGTTTTATTTTAAATAATCCTAAAAACAAATTAGTTTTTTAAAATCTTTCTATTCTATTTTTAAATTGAATTTAATAATAAATAAAAAAATCTAAAATTGGGTTTTTTTTAAAAAAAAAAACTAAATTTGGGTAAAATTGGGCGATGGCAATGGCGAAGTTGAGGTGAGAAGTCTGTGAAGAAAGCGATAGCAAAACTGAAGGCTGAGAAGTCTGAGAAGAAGGTAATGACGAGGGCGATTGCAAACACGGATTCAATTGATTGAGAAAATGAATTCAAAGCTAGGGTTGAGATGAATTTGATGAGATTCGATGATTGGCTGAGAATATGATTGGAGACGAAGGGCGGGGGCGGAGGGGGAAAGGATAGTGGAGAAATGAAGAATGAAGAACGAAGAGGGCAGAGAGAGAGAAGAGAAAAAATCGATTCGAGGGTTTCATCCACGGGTTTCTATCGAAACTCATCTATTTCCTTGGGTTTCACAAAACCCATAAATCAAGGGTTTCATACTTATTCCATCATTTCCATACTTTTAACCCAAACAATTTATTTAGCTTTCAAACCTATTCCTAATTTTCGTTCCCATAAACCAAACATCCCCTTAATTATTTTAACGGCATGGATTTGAAAAATAGATTTTAATTTTAATAATTCTAATTTATTTTATAATTATATTAAAAGAGTTAATTTTTATTATATAAATCTAGATGAATAAAATAAGAATTAAGGTTAGCAGCACCATCCAGTCAATATTAATTGAATTTAAATTTAACTATATATTTTAAATTTTAATTTTCTAAATAAATATTAAAAATAAAAGTTGGAATATCTTTTATCTAAATATTTTATCATTTGTGTTTAAATTGAAATTATTTATGGTATGAGCCACTATGTTCCAATATTAGGGAAAAAAAACACTAACAATAATGCTTAAATTGACGTTTAAAAAAGACATTATACCAAAAAGTTACACTTAAAACTATTTCAAAACAATTTCTTATCATATAATTTATCAATCATTCTTTTCAATCAGAAAAATAGAAAAATAGAGACTTTAAGGAAAAAATTGTATATTCCAAATCCACTCTTTGGTGTGGCTTCTGCTGATGTATAAATGTTTTAGCTAATTTTAAAAATTTATGAAGAAAATATTACCTATAAAGTAACATTAATTTTTTTCATGATTAAACTATGCTTTTTCTTTGGCTACACTATGAGAATTTGCAATTCACAATTTTAAAGATTTCGTTATTTAATATGTAATTTCAACTCTAAAAGAATATGTGTTGTTTATTTTCCAATTTATGCATTAAATCATTTTAAATTATAATTGCACATTTTTAGTAAATTCCTTACTAAATTCTTGTTCATCGCACGCTCTAAGATAGTGCCTATTACCTATAGTCCTTATTATTATAAGAATGACATAATTGTTTTTTTTTTTTTAGATAGGAAGACTCGAACTTGAAACTTTTATAAGGAGAAGGAGGATGGTATCAATTGAGTTATACTTTATTAGCAAAATGAAATAATTATTGTTGAGAATTTTTTTTTATATATAAAAAAAACTCAAAATCTTGATACATAAAAAAGATTCAAAATTAAGATTTTTATATATATAAAAAAGAAAGGAACGGTGACAATTGAATTATAAGTTATTATTGTTGATAATTAAGATGCATTTATTTATTTTGGCCAGCCAAATTTTAAAGATGGATCATAAATATGGGAATTTTTCTTCCATTCTTTGGTTCTAAACTGTTAGGGCAAGTGATCCTTGCCAATGGTATACCATGATGATTATTATTTATTTAAATAAAAGCAAGTTCCCCAAAGATCCAAGATTGTTCTGGGTAAATTTATGGAATTTCTTTAAAAGTTCTACACTGTTAAAAATTTTGAACCTAAATGATAACATTAAAAAGTGCTTTTTATATTGTAATTTTCTTTTTTCTTCATGAAGAAGAGGTGATGAGGGGTTGCTGAATCATGATAATTATCGATTGTTATAAAATATTTAATTAGAATAATTTAATTCCAATGAAAATTTTAGTAATCTCAAGCTATGAAGTGTTTTTTTTTTTTTTTTGTTACAATAAGATGCAATCAAGTGGTATAGAATCGAGAAAGAAAAAATAAAAGTGAGAAGGCTTTACCGCTTATGCTGTCTCTAAACAACAGGTATGAAGTGTTTCGCATAGTGAACTAGAGCCCCATCTTAAGCATTATAGGCAAAATGGAGCATCTCTTGCTCTCGCTTCTTAGGTTTCCATTTTATCTGAATTATTTGGATATCGCCATGTGTTAGAGGATAAGATCATGATTTGCAATTTAATTTTGCAAAGAGGTAGAAGATACACAAAATGAAACACTAATAGTAGGTTTCTTTGCAACAAGAACACCCAAAAAAAAAAATTGCAGTTTTGGTGGAACTAAGTGGAGAAAGTGACAATTGTGGGCTTGGATTCCTCAACTTGATGGAGACATATACGGTTTTCTTGAAAGGTTTTGAAGCTGTTGGGAGATGGGAAGCAAGAGGGCAGCTACTCACAAAACTTTTTATAAATAATTTTTAAAAAAATATATATAATTAAATAAATTCATCAAAAAAAAAATGGTGACTCTAAATGAACTTGCATTTTACTCCTTATAAGTTTATTGTTTTGTCTTAATTAAGAAAAGAATTATATAATTAGTCATTTTAAGATTTTAAATGACAAATGATTTATTAAATTTGTTGTTGATTTAGTAGCAGAATATTAAAATTTGGTACTTAAATCTCAAATTCGAATTTTAAGAATGAAAAACAGATACAAAAAAATTCACTCCTAAATTGAGTGCCAGAATACTCGAATAGTCCAAGAACTCAGATATCTGTAATCAAGGCCAAAAAAACAATAAATTTTTCATAATTGAACTTTACTATAGGAGTAATTTCAACTAATAAAAACTTTTGTTCTCCAAATCACAGTGACCAAAATCAAACCCCTAAAAAAAAGCGCTGTTGGGAATGAAGTTTAGGAACAAAATAACAAAATTTTTGTTCCTAAATAGTCTGGTGACGAGCATGGCAACTAGAAAAATTTCGTTGCAGAACATCGTGTGCAAATCTTTTTGCAACAAATATGTAATTCATCCTTAAGTTTTGCAAAGAGTTTAGCGATGAAATTGGAGACGGATGACAATTGCACCGACTTTTACGATGAATTTAACGATGAAAATTGAAAAAACAATTTGTTGTGGTTCTAAGGATAAATTTTTTGAGAGACATAAAGAAGAATTTTGTTTTTTTTTTTTTTAACCAAATGTTAGGAACAAATTGAGGAGCAAGTTAGGGTGATTTTCCCAAATCTTTTATGGACGAATTTTCATTTAGGGATGAACTTGAGACAAGTTTTTATTAATAATTATTTTTATATTTAAAATCTATAAATGATACTAATGTGGGTGATTGAAAGATAATGATTTGAAGTATAAGAATACATGGTATTAAGTTAAGAGATTTGTTGCTTTTATATTTGAAAACCATACTAATATTAAGAAATGAAAAATAACATGAACAAGGTTTGAGAGCATGATTATAGTAAACATATCAAAAAAATAAAAATAAAAATATATAAAAAAAAAGCTTGTCCATTATCTTGCACCTGTAGATCCACCATGTCAGATGACCTTTTCTTTTTTTGAACAAGTATACAACAATTTCTCCACGCATCATCTTTCCAATATAGTATATAACCATTTTTATGAGAAGGGGTTTATTGTTCTAAACTTCATTGACAATAAAGAGCAAAGAGAACTTCATCCTTATTGGGATTGACTTTGTTTTTGAAGATAGTTATGCCCATAAGAGTATTTGAATTTAAATTTTAAATTTTAAATAAAAAAGAAGTTAAGGGGAATGGTTAAGTGAAGTTAAGCAACCCCTCCATTCTGCGTCAATTCTCCCATAAAAAGAAAAGAGTTTTGTGGGAAGAAAAACTCTAAAATTTTTCATAATAGAATTTGTAAGAAGATAATTTTTTTGAGAGAGAAAAATTATTGGACATCATTTATACTTCAGTCACTCGAATTTGGAGTGTCATGTTATGAAAAAAGTATTGATTCGATTATTCATGATTAATATTATAGTTGATTTGGAATATCCAAATAGAAATCGATCACAGTTTAGAGATACAATTTCCTTCTTTTCTTACATTTTCGTATTTAATTTTAGTGGAACAATTCCCACAGTTTTTACTTTTCCATTTTTGTGATCCATTCGTTCCAAGAACTTCATACACCCATAAAAATTGAATTAATATGAGGAGTGACCAAGTTAAGGGAAGCTGTGCAAGCATAAAAATAAGCAGGGCCATTTTTTTTTTCCTCTTTATGAGGCGGGGTTGAAAGCCTAAAGTAAACCTAAAAAATACATCCAAGAATAAGCCTCAAGCTCAAGCTTTATCAAGCCTTAAATTAAATTTGAAGGCTTTAGAAACCAAATTGGCGTATGGGTTCTCTTCTCTATTTATTTTTTTCTCAGCAAATGCAATATTTTATTTTATTCAAAACAAGTTATAGTGGTTATTATTATATCAAGAAAGGAAAGCAGACGGACATCAAAGGGGCCTAAACCTGCTAAAATGGTTATATCTCACAAACTTGTAAAACTTCAATCAAATGGGCACAGCACTATGATCACCAGCCGAAATTTTCTCTGGACTCTGCGACATTAAAGACGGTCCGATTCCCCTCACTGCGCATGCAGTGCAGCCATCCAAAATAAAAATCTTTGGAAGATCAAACGTCACATAAATTCCCTCCCCAGTCCCCATGCACAACCCTTGCTAATATAAAAAGATTGAGACCCCTCGATGTAGTCACGCGGTGATTTGTGCACCAAAACATCCCAAAAAAGAAAATGTTTGGGTTTTTCTCCTCCATCGAATCAGTAATATCAAAGGCTACAGATACTGTCAAGAGTTGTGTAAGGTCTGTAGCAGAGAAAATCAAATCTTCCTTCAATTCTATGAAGGACAAGGTTAGGTCATGGTTCAAGAAATTGAAGAAGAACATCCAACCGGATTTTGATCGTTTTATTAGCAAAGCAACGTCGTTTGTGAACAAAACCAAGCATCTTCTTCGCCTTATTTTTGACAATTCACATGCAATCCGTACCATAATCGGTTTGCTCCGAAATTCTTCTTTTCCCGGACTGCTCTTTGTGCTTTCATGGTTAGATGTTATTTTAGTTATTGCTTTTTTTCTTACCTGTTTTAGCAATCATTAGTTAAAATAGTATGCCTTGTATTGTTTTTCTTTCTTTCTTTTTCTTTTTTTCCTTGGACTTGGGTAGGATGGTTGGTCCTACAAGATATATCTTTCTCTGTGTATGACAGATCATGGTATTGTAATTTTGAACGTAATGAAGTTGTTTTTCTGGCTTAATTTTGTTTTCTTCTTTTATTGCAGATGCTGATATGAATATCTTATTATTATTTTATAGTATTAGTGGCCCCATTTTTTAGGTATAATCGTCAAGATTTTTGATTTTTTAGAAGAAAATTCAAATATCAAATTAATAGATGGGAGATATCCATCTCTCATCATAATATCCAAGTTTCAATTCTTCCTAATTATATTAGTGAGATATTGAATTTTGAGTTTATAAAAGGTTTTTTGAACTTTTGGTGCACATGATTTGTGTCTTATATGCCTTAGTCAGATTATGGGCGGATACCTAAATGATAATAGACAATACTTGCTTATTATAAAAAAATTATTATTAAAAATGTTAATAATGAAGAATTATTTTATAAAATCCTATTTAGGGATTAGCCTCAAAATCTTAATTAAAAGGGTAGTGATCCTGCCATAGCAAATTCCTTCCTACTAGAGCAATTTTTATTCAAGTTCCAATTTTTACCCTTAATTAATTAATCTCTTCTATTTTAATTAATTTTGTTAAAACTTATTATACATTAATTATTCTCTCTCTTCTTCCCATTATACATTAATTACTCTCTATCTTCTCTCCCCATGTAATTATCTACATTATTCATATGATTTATTTAATTATTTACATTTAATTATTTCTTATATTTTAATTCTTTCATTTTAATATATTATTTTATCATTTGATATAAAAATGTATTATTATTTTTATATTTTTATATTTTTATTTAAAAAGTTATTTATACAACTAAAACTATAGTGTCTCAAATAAATTCTTAATTTGAATGTTATATTAGTAACTAGAAATTATATTTATTTCTAAATATGAAATAATCATATTAAAAAGAAAGAGAGACTACATTGTTTCTCTACCATGACTTGCTCCGCTGCTTTCCTCCACCTTATTGCTTTCTCTTTCATCTCTCCTTTGCCTTTTCCCCGCTAGATGTTGCTTCATGCAAACAGTTCTCAAATTCGTCCCTTAGAATAATTCTACTCTCAACACCATCTCTACACATTCTAATGCCAGTGTTGAACACATCCGTTAAGAAAACTGCACCTGGTACTTGATCACCCCATTGTGGGAAAGCCACTATAGGCATTCTAGATGTCAAACTTCTATACATATATATAATTGACTTTTATCTTTTGAATTTTATCAAATCATTTAATATAAATCTTGACTCAATAAGCTATAGATTTTCTGCTTTTGGTTTAAGTATAGGAAAACAAGGAGAAATTAAAAAATATTTTGAAGGAAAAACTTTATGTGAAATCTGAATATATGTTTATATTATGAGTAGACTTTACGAGAATTACAAGTCAATTTTGCTAATAAGAATATGACTCTCTTATGGGTTGACTTGAACAAATAACAATAGCAGAGTACTCATCTTACACATATTTTGTCTTTCAAATTAAATAGCTCCAACAAGAGTACTCATCTATATTTATTTTAATAATCAAATGTATGATAATTAAAATAAATATAATTTTAATTATTTCTTATATTATAGTTCTTTCGTTTTAATAAATTATTTTATTGTTCCATATAAAAACATATTATTATTTTTTATTTTTGTATTTACATTTAAAAAGTTATTTCTGCAACTAAAATTATAGTGTCTCAAATAAATTCTTGGTTTGAAAGTCATATTAGTGGCAGAAATTATATTTATTTCTCAATATGAAATAATCATATTTATTTGAGAGATTATAATTTTAGTTGTAGAAATAATTTTTAAATGTAAATATGAAAATAAAAAAATAATAATATGTTTTTATATAAAACGATAAAATAATATACTAAAATGAAAGAATTATAATATAAAAAAAATAATTACATATATCTAATTAAATAAATTATATAATTATACAGACAATTAAATGGGGTGAGAAGAAAGAGAGTAATTAATGTATAATGGGTTTTAACAAAATCAATTAAAATAAAAGAGTTTAATTAATTAAGAGTAAAATTGGTTTTTAAATAAAAATTGCTCTGATGCTAAGGAATTTACTCTGGCAGGATCACTACCCTAATTAAAAGGATCTAGAGTCGGACCATACACCTACATATCATTAGTATCTCAGTGATGGTATTACAGTCTTTCAAAAATTTCAATGTGCCTAACTCTTTTCATTTATTTCTATTGTATATATTATTTTAATTAAAATTAATATGTATTCAATAGAATATTTTATTAATAATTTTTATATAAAAAATTCATACAATGTTAATTGAGTTAATATTGACTTTCTTAAATGGGGTCTTAGATACCCTATTTTTGTTGAACTGATCTCAAAAATCTCAATTTTAGTTGAGTTTAAATCCCCCAAAAATTTTGCTTTGATAGTGTGCAAATAAATGTTCAATTAAATACCCTATTTCTATTTTTTGCAGTTTGTATTGAGATTTTCTTTTGGGGTGAAGTAATAATAACTTAATGTTTGTTTATTTTCGTATATGGTTAATTTGACCCACTATCATGTTGTCCAATGGCTAAGAACTTGTCTTAAAAATAGGGTAAGCGTACCAAAACTTGGCCTCAAATTTTTTTTTTTTTTCAAACAGATTTATTTGTAACCATGTCGTATGTAAGTATTATTAATGCGTTAGTTTAATAACTGAATACTGATATTTTTAAGAAAAGTCTCGAATTCAAATTTTGTGTATAAAAATTATAGATGACAGAAGAATTTTATTCCTCAAGAATACAATTCTACTTAAATTAGATTTATTCGTACTTGAAGTGATTATCGAATAATGATAATTTATAAAAAAAATCGTAAGTATCGACAAATATATATAACTCATTTTTTTAATAAATTATCAAAAAATTTTGTATTAGTGAAATATGAAATATCAACTCAAAAGATGTTGACATAGATTAATTAAACTATATTTTGTATTTTGGAACTAAGATTATTAAAATATAAGTTTAGTTATGGTTGTTAATTTTTTACATTCATTGATTTTGTTTGATTTGAAAATGGTGGATATGTTATTGACGTTTTCTTAGTTTAGTGAGAAAAATACTAAAATCTCATATTAAGTATTTAGTTTTAAATTTTAAATTTTGATAATGATAAAAATAATATTGAAAGAATTCATTTCAAATGAAAATCTAACGGTGATTCTACAAAATTTGTTTCCATCCCTTCTTTCATTATCCAGCCAAAGGAAAGAAAAGATGGTTTGAAATTGAATGGCACAAGTACCAAACCCAAAGTAAGGATCACGGGTCTCCCATTGGTTGTGTACGAGAGGCAATAGAATACTTGGAATGATTAGAGAAGGCAAGAAAGTGACTTTCATTCCTCCCATCGGTGCCGAAATAACTACGAAACGGCTTAGCTTCGTCGTTTTCAAGAGTCAGAAAAAGAGAATACTCAAAAGAATGCAAGTGGGAACAAGCCTAGCCTCCTTTTTGATCACACCTTCACGACGGACAATCATTTTGATTGATAACATTATTCTGCATCATGGACCGTCCATCTAACCGACTTTCAATGCTTTGATTGAAAGTCCATGGGAGATGTGATCCCCTGGAGAGGCCCTCGATGAGGCAATTAACAATTTACTCCTTGATCTGGTCAAACATTTCCCGTATACATCTTACATCAGTCAAAAAAAAAATCATTTTAAAAATTAAATTTTTGTATTGTATTTTAATAGTTAAAATTTTAAAATTCATGAGTTTTTTCTGTTAATAGTTATATTATAGTTATAATATTTATAAATAGATATACACGTGTTATTGCTTCTTTTTTTTTATAAAGAAAATATGTTTGAATTTTAGTAGTGATATTTATTTATTAATAATTATGCGATAAAAATTTACCGTATTTATTTATTAATTATACACGATAGAGTTACCTCTAATATTCTTTCGTTTTGCCTCCTATTAAATAAAAGAAAATCTTTTATTTTGCAAATTCAAATAACTAATATGATAGCTATTAGATTAATACAACTATATTAAAGAATGTTTTATAAATGATTTAATAAAATATAATTACCCTTTAATATTGAAAATGTTTCAAAATATCATGCAAGAGGATAAAAATAAATGTAATATTTACGGATTTATTACTTGATAAATATTCATACTATTTGTTATTACTAGCTATGGGAAAACCCTCCATATAAACCACTTTTATTTATTTATTTTATATAGATAAAATGTAATATTTAATTAATTCGTTACTCAGATTTTGATAACATATCATAAAGAGTAAAAAAATTAATTATTATTGGTTTTTTAGAATAATGACTTCTAAAATCTTTTATATCTTAATTTTTCGAAGAAATAAAACATCCTAAATGCAAAAGACATCATGGGAATAAAATTCGATATTTTCAACACCTTATCATATCCTTAAAATCAAATATTCTTCTTTTATATTTTTCATATTTTAGGAATCGGTAAAAGCCAAAAGAGAAGGTGCGTTGTAAATGGAAATTTGAATTGCATCATTAATCAGTTTTACAACATAATTATTCTTTTTGGCAATAAAGTAAGAAATTTTTCTTGGAATGAAGTGGGTCATTGTTACTACCCACCAACACAACAAGAGAGAGGAAGATAGAGAGGGGTGGGGAGAGAGGGTTTTGATTCCGCGGTTCGCACAGCTTTTCTCGCCCAAAAATCCCAACAACATTTCAGACAAATTGCTTACAATAGTTTTCAACCTCGGTCTTCTCACCGTGATACTCTTTGACGACTCTACGAGGTCTTCTGTTTTACCCTTTTCTCTACGACTGATATAATCGCTCGTAGGATGTTCTATTCAGGGTTTAACCCTATAACCTTGGATGGGTATTGATTATTTCACCGATTTTTTTTTTTTAAATTTTAAAATCTGGTTTTCTGTGGGGTTTTTGTTTTTTGTTGATCGGTGATGATTTTCTGAAATGGGTATCTTTTGTTTATTTTATTTGTCAATGATTCTGAGCAATTCTTAAAATTTTAGGTCTGAATTCTAATTTTTGAAATTTAGTAGTTGCTTTGGATGTCAGAGATTATGGATTGTTATTGACTGAATTTCGTTCCTTGTTGCTAGCTTAAGGGATCCGTTTTTCTTTATCTTGGGAGTTTTTAGAGAAGTTGATAGTTTGGGGCAGTAAGGAAAATTGATTACATAAGTTTTTATTTCCTGATGTTGTCTATTTAGATGACATGCGAGAATTCCAGCTACTGACGATTAGTCTTTTTAGGTGAATGATTTTTCCTACATTTCTTTCTTTTGTTGTTTTAGCTGGAGACGCATTTTGCATTTCTCTGGGGAAGCCATTTTTGACTACTGTTGGTGGTCTTTGCTTGTTCTGATTATCATTTTGTTTTCCAGGTCAACATAGAACTTCTATCTGGTTTTTTTGCTTGCACGGTTGACCTCGGAATTTGTCATCAGTATCTAGAGGGGAGAGGGTACTGGTTTGCGGAGGAACCATAACTTCTGCAAGCTGAGCGTCCTTTCTCGTTCTCTATGTAGCAGATTCATGAGATTCCAGGAATCCACATTTCTTCTATTTGGTGAATTTTGCTTTGTACTATAGTGAGAAGTCATTCTCCGGGGGAATCTATATTTATTTAAATTGAAGGAAGCGGATTGAAGCTGGCAAAATGGGTGCTGCTTGCTGCTGTTTGCGTACTGAGGATTTCGAGGAGTATACAAATCCAAATAGTGCTATTTATCGGAATTGCATCTGTCTCAGTTGCTTTGTTCAGAACTTCTTAAGTGTGGTATGTTTCATAGAAAATCGCTTGTTATGGGTTTTTTTGAACACAACATTGGGTGGTTGATCATTCTTGTTCTTTGTTATGTCTACTGGTGCTAACTCCTTTGTTGTAAGATAGTGCAACACTTAATGCCTGCCTTGATCCCTATGTCGGTTTTTGATAGGGAAATTTTCCAGGTTTATATCTGGTATGATGTTTGGGATTTGTCAATTATGAAACCTTGTATATTTCACATGGACCAGAAGCTAATTTTAGATGATTCCTAGCTGGTGGATTGGTAGACGTCCTGCAGGGAGGAAGGGTGGAGTGGGCTTATGTTGTCCAAAGTTAGGGGAACTGAAATTTCTTCTGCTCAAACTCAGTTAAAGTAAAACTAGTTACATGAGGAAAACAGCTTTCTTTGCTGGTACAACGAGTGTAGGAACAGATTGTCTTGTTTTGCACAACTGGATTGGCCTATCAGATGGACCGTTGCACTTTTGAGGAATTTTGTTTATGAAACGGAAATTTCTGGAAAGCCTTACTTCCTCTTGCCATCCCATGTGTTTAGTCCTCTCATTTCTCAAAATGAGTTGCTTGGTTTGAGCAATGTGAAATTTTGGTTCTTTCAAGCAAATTCTCTAGAATTGCTGGTCTTATTTTATCTAAGCCCATTTATGCCTCATTTGGTTGAGTTAGGCATGATACTATGAGCTTGGGCATCATGGCCAGGATGCTTATGATGCATGTTTAATGGGCAATATGTGTTTTTTTCTGGTTGATAGAGATCCAAGTTTCAGTCAGTAGTTGCTGCAGTTCAGCCTTGAATGTCAAGCCATAGTACTTCTTTCTGTTTAATCTTTCTGGAATGATGGCAGTGCTTGATGAATCTAGGAAATTAATATTGTTTGTAGAGTCTGAAGCTGGATTTGATCCCTGGATCTGTGTTATATGCTGTTACAAACTAGATAAAAATTGCTCTTGGAGGGGTGCTTAGATGTTCGTTATTAACAATATGCAAGCTTGGAAGCGTGAACTGCTCCAAGCCTTCTACTGAACATGTGGACTAAGGATGGACATTGTGTAAACAACCCAAACCCCTCCTACAAAGAAGAGATTCCTTCCAAATACTGAACTAACAAGACCTCTTGTAATGTTATAAGAACCTTTACCATCAGGTAGGGGTAAGCAATAACCACTCTTGTTTCTGAAAGGCATTTAGGAAAAATCTGGCTGTCAAGAATTGGTGCCTCTCCCTCCCTCCTCTTTTGTGTTCAGTTTTTTATGCGTATGTTGAATTGAAGTTACCAATAACGAGACTAAGAGCATTAGCTCAAACAACCACCCAAATGACTTGAAATCCTTGCCAATGGTTTTTCATTTGAGTCTTGTCAACTTATCTGTTTCCAAACAAGAAAAATATTACCAAAAATGCTGGATGTCAAGAGTTGTAGAATGGATATGGATGGTGCATGGACCACTTACACATGGAATGCATTACTACAGAACAACGTTTCCTAAGAAACAAATTACTGGAACCTACTATATTGGCTTGTTATGTGGATCCCTTTGCTGGATTGCATTAATTTTCTCCAACATGCATATTTTCAAAATAAAACATTACCTTTTCTTGGATAATAAAATTATATTTGGATAGTCTATAAGACAAATATTTTATCATTCATACTTTATAATCTAGATTTCTTGCATGTTTACTTCTTGGGGATGCATGTTGAGTGGCACCAGCTTTTCCTCATTCTCATAAAGCTTTGTTTATCACCTATACATCCTTGATAGAGAAGCTGTAAATGTTTCTTTAACTTTGCTTGTTGATCTCCTGTTTTCCTCGATTTCCTCTACTTGATGATTTGGGTATTTTCTCTTACAAGTCCTTCCAACTTCACCTCATTCCAAAGTTAAAATTGCTTCCAATGATTAAGGCTTTTATTGTGATCATGGTTTTTCAAGAAGGATGGTAACAATTTATTGCATATGAGGAGGTCTTTTAAACTCTTTCTTCAAATATTTTCCCTGTAGTGTCTTTGGGCCTATAAAAAGATTTGAGCCATAGAATTTCTCATTACTGATACAAGATCTGTTGTTTCATTGCTATCCTGTTTCTTGGGTTATGTGGAGTAGATTATTATGCATGTTTGACATTCACATACAGTGTTTTTATCTGCATAATATATAGGGCTTTCTAATGTCTGGGTTTGTGGGCTTTGGTATCAACAAATAAAGTAGATTAATGTGGACAAATGCTTTGTTAGTGCTGCATCTGTAGGATTGAAAAGAAATGGTTGGATGATTAAGAATTATTCCTTCCTACTACTTTTTTATGGGACAAGATTTTCTTTCTATTGTTTCTTTTGGTCTTGGGCATTGCGGCTTTTAAAGGGGTGCCTTTGGAAGATGAAAAGAGAGATTGGCAGGATTTGCCCTTTTTTTATAACTTGTCTTTTGCCATTCTTTCTTTTTTCATTTCATCTTATTGATTCTTTCAGGATGCTCATTATGAACTCCCCTACCCTCCTAGACACTATAGATATTCTGTTTTCTTTCTCAAACAAGTATGGAACAAAAGTTCCAACAGTGCAACTCCTATCCCAACCTGAAATCATGGTGCAGTAATAATTGGAGATACGTAATGAGTAACGTATCCTTTCCCATGTGAAAAATGTTATTCTCCATTGCTGTTTGAGCTATGGGAGTTGCATGACTGATATGGTCACTGCCATCTTAAGGAAAAGTAACCTAGTTAATGGAAAGTTAGTTTCTGATAGGACATTAGTATTAAGGGATAGTGTTATATAATGGACAAGTGCCCCCAATGACCAGTTATTGTTTTCATAAAAGTCATGAAGATGCTTTAGGGTTGAAATTGCTGTGGAGAATGGCATTATTCTTATAAGACTCAAATTTAACTTTGTTAGAATCAAATTCTTATGAATTTGCTGGTGAATCAGAGTTGAGCTTTGGTTAAAATTTTGGGTTGAATTCAGATCTCTAGTAGTTGCTGGCTTTTAGAAACTGTTACTTTTTTTTTTGTTTCCCCCTAATATTTAGAGATCTTTGTAGACTGCACCAAGAAGGTGCACCATGTACAACCCAGAAGTGAAACAACAAACATTCAGAAGACATCACATGTCTTCCATTCTGAAAAACTGAGGAGGACCAAAACTGAAGGGTTTTACACCAACAATCAGCAAAACAACTAAAGAATCTCTCTGTGCTCTCAGAAATTCTCTCTTGAAATACGTGTAGATCATTAAGTTGGCATTTCTCTTTTTGGCAGTCTTAGAATCTTCAAGTTTACAATTGAATTCTGGGACAAGTTCATTAAGGTCACGCTTTGTTGAGTTATTCTTCTTTTCTAGTGTAAGATGAAACTTGAAAGACTACAGTGTTAGATGATAAGTATTGCTAGCCTACAGTGTGTGCTGTTATCCCTAAATGATAGACTTCAAAACCCGTTTTATTATTCTTTATATATATATTAAAAAAAATTCCTGGACGCCCCTACTGTTGTCCAACTATGGCATTGAATGCAGATATTATTACCTAATCTTCTTACTCCATTTTTGTTAAATAGATTGGCTTTCTGGTTTGAACAATGCTGTGTCTTGTATAAAAGATATTGTTTTACAGTCTTGATGTTGTCATCTTGAAAATTTGGATTATTATAGTGTCGTGTGTGTGTCACAAAAGATGGAACTGGAGTAGTTACATATTGCATAATTTCCCTTGAAGCACAATGCATCAGTTACAGGATTGAGGGAAATTTAAATTGATTTTCTCATATTTTTTGGTTTAAGCATGCCTTGTTCATCGATATGGTTTTACCTCATAATGCTTAACATGCCAATTTGATTGCTTGCAAATTTGAGCTTTTCGACTTTGAAACTTCTATTAATGTCTTCAAAATTAATTCTCCACATGGGGTATTACTTATTCATTGACATATAATATTACTTTCTACTAATTGACATCTCTGATTTTCATTTCCTCTTGTTTCATATTTTTGTAGTATGCATCATTATTCCGGAGAGGGGAAATGCATGCCATCCCTTCATCTGCTCAGGTGGCAGCATCATTGACAACTACGGCATCCCTTGATAACTCTTTGTCTGATACATATCGTTCTCCTCCAAGGCCTTTGCCTTATGATGCAGATCCCAGGTGTTTCCGGTTACAGAGGGATGGACTAGTTTCAAGACGAGAAAAAGGCTCAAGTCATTTGCATGAGGAATCAGAGCCACTTAGAGGTCACATTGAAAGCCAAGAATCTTTAAGTGCAGGAGATAAATGGAATGAATCTGCTGGTGAAGAAGAATACAAAGAAAACCATTCCAAGACCTCATTGAAGCTCTCTTCAGCAAAAAAGGCATTTGGAGTTGGATACATATATTCAACAGAAGATGAAGATGTATGTCCAACATGTCTTGAAGGTAAAGTTCTTTACAAATTCCTGTAGCTCTGACAGCCTGCAAATGCTTGTACACATATGAGGTATTATTCTGTATCTAACTCCAATCCTTTTCTTCTCCTCTACTTTTGCGAGTGGGATTTGTTTATTTTTAAACTCAAAACATGTGCACATGTGAGGTAAGTTTTGCATTGCATGTGCTCCTCTTTTTTTTTTTTTTTTTTTTTTTTTTTTCAGTCTTCGACACTTCTTCGAATGTTTTGTTATGGAGTACATGTTTAGGATGGCACAAAATTTTTTCTCCAAGAATGGAGGGGACTATTTTATTTTTCTATATAGTGAAAACATAACATGCATTTTTAGACTCTGGAGAACATTTTGATGGTGGCTATCTCGTAAGTGTGCTATATGACTAATGAAAAATGGGTCTAGTTTGGCGCTTGTTCAGATAAAGCTGCAGAAGCATTCCAGAACCTATTTTGCTTAGTTTGTCTGTTTTAACCCAGTGAACTCTTAAGTCCAAGATAGACCCTTAATGCATTAATTCTTCTGAAGTACCTAAGGTATGAAGCTTTACTTCCTACCTCTTCCATGATGGCAGCAAGAAACAAACTATTGTGGAATCATGGGGCCTTTGAAATTTACTTTACTGGTATTTATTTCCAGCTGTTTGGAAAAGGGGTATCCTAATCATCTTGGAGATCCAATAAGTATTCCCAGGGTGTGACCTTGTTCTCTGAATGAGCCTTGTAGGTTGAAGTCCTCAGTAGATCTCTCACAATTATTGGCTTTGGTTTATTTTGCAGAATATACAGAGGAAAACCCCAAGATAATGATGAAGTGCTCTCACCATTTCCACCTTGGTTGCATATACGAGTGGATGGAGAGAAGTGAGAACTGTCCAGTTTGTGGCAAGGTATCACAGTGCATTATTTATTTTAAAAATATATTTTCATCATCTGCTGGTTTTAATAATCGTTCTTCATTGTCCAAAATTCCTCAAGTGGCATAAGGATATATTGAAATGCAGGGTCCTGAATAGGTCATTCTTTTGACATTGCCAAAATTCTCACAGGCAAAATATGCTCATGCTTCCTTTTCACATTACAAAACTTAATAGCTATATTGGTGGGTTAATTTGAAATTGGGGCCAAGTTTAGTTGAAGTTGAGAAAAACAATTTGCATTAGACAAGGCGATTGTTACGATTTAGGTTGCCAATTCAAGTTTTTGCCAGAAGTTTTTGTTTACAAATGTTCTATCACATAACCAAGTGTTGGGGAACTTGCTTCTACCATTGATAACATGCACAGTCAACAGAAACAAATCAAACATAAAACAATTGAACACAAATTTTTACATAGATTGACCAACATGTCAATGTCTACGATCATCAGACACTACCGTTGATTTAGTCATACCAATCAACATTTGCAATCCATTAATTTCCTCAATCACTAGAACCATTTACTCAATTATATCCTCACTCAAAACTGAAACTAATACAATAACCATGCCACGTAAACAACCCTTCCTTATAACACTTTAACCCCGCAGGTGGTTGCTAATAACTGACCTTCATTCTCATTTTGTAAACCCCCTACTGTGCTACCCTCTCCTTGGTGAACTCCAATGAACCACTCTCTAACTCTTAACACGGTCTTCTATATTTACAATTTGCACATCATACAAATATTTTTCCTAAATTGTTACACATGAAATATTCTCTCTACTTGCTACCTTTTTTTTAATAATTTTTTTTCCGCTAAAACTAAAAATATGTGAAAATTATTATTGAAAAACTTCTCCTAATCCAACCACACAGGCGCACAGACTCATTAGTTGCAATTGTTTATTTTTCATACTTTGTATCTTATCTGCAGTTATGAAGAGACTGATGGATATTAATTTCCTCTTTAATTTAAGTTTTTTCTCACTATTGATGTGACTGAATTTCCAGGTAATGGCATTTGATGAGACGTGATCTTCAGAGGTTCATATCGTGGACGAAGCCTGAACAAGAAGCGACATGAAAATGAAAATTGTATAGTCCCTTGTGAATAGCGGGTTAAACAAAAAGGTGTTTCTCATCCGAAATATGAAA